>JALHLI010000015.1:2525000-3042500 GCA_023349425.1 Anthopleura sola | reverse complement strand
ACTTCAGCATCACGGCTGTGATTACAACCAGCAGTGTTATCCCAGCCAGTATGACCACACTGATCAATAGAGTCTTCGGATCCCCAGCAAACAAGCCCTTTAAGCCATATGGGACCAGTTCCTTTGGCGGTAGCAGTTGTTGCTGTAACTGCCTTGGAGTAATTCAACATGTGACACACTACGTAAGCGTCTCGTATGCCCCAGTCTTGATTGCATATGGTACCCCAAGTACCTTTGTATCTTACTTCTACACGTCCCTCGTTAGGAGTCTTACCATCCACTAGACGAACAGCTACCTTGGACTTCGCTTCTGTAACAAACAGAAACGTGCTTAAATGTCTTCGTATTTTCATTTTTACGTCGAGTCTAAAACATCTGCTAGTTCTGTTTTGTTGTTAGTTACTCAGTGAATTCGAACATTGGAATACGTTGTAAAGTCTTTGTTCCACATCGTCTTCATACACTAATAGTTATTAACGACAACAAACACTAAAATACAATAAGATTTTTTTTGAATATCTGTATTGATTTTTTACCTATATCAGACTAGTGCGTTTCTAGCATTTTTTGAATATACTTTTAATAATACTACTTTACTACATGGATTTTTGCGACACTATAATTTCGTTATTTTCGCGATTTCGAGAAAAATAGCAAAATTAAAGTGTCGCGAAAATATAATGACCCTCCATTTTTGAGAAAGTACAGAATTTAATGACCATTTAAAGAAAACTTATTCCATTTTATATGGCATAAATGAGTTTATGCACTGGTTCGATTACTTCCTGTCAGGAGGACATCCGGTATACCAGGTGACGTCATTGTAGTAGATGGATAGTGATCACGTGACTTACGGCCTTCTTGGCCTCCATCTTGGTTCATCCACATGCAAAACCGAGTTTTTGTCCTCCTTCTTGCATGTACAGTGGAACCCCGCTGTACGGGCACCCCATTATTACGAACATTTTTGTAGGTCCTAACGAAACACATTTTCTATTAAGTTTACCGCCTTAATACGAACACCCGGCTAATACGGCCACTTTGGCCTGTCCTTTTGGTGGTCGTATTAACCGGGTTCCGCACTCTAATAAAAAATTATGTTTACTTAAGTTTTAGACTCACCGTCCACCAACAAGAACACAGCACACAGTAGCAGCAGAAGGTGCGCCATCGATCAGTCAGCCTTCAGGTCGTTATCCAAGATGAGGTTTGTAGGGAAATCTAGTGAACGTTGCAGCCACGACAGAAGGTAAGTGAAAAATGACTAGAGTCTGACACGGTGATCAGGTATAAATAGTAAGATATTGATTGTGATTGACAGGACAAGAGAATTCTATTTATATCAAATACTAATTACAAATCGGTAATTATCCTAAATATTGGAAGTTATTCCCATTTTCCACAAAATATTCTCTTTCGAAGATTTTTGGTGCTATTTCATTAAAATTTTGGAATTGTGAATAGATTTGTTTAAAAAATAAAAGTCTGTACTTGGTAAGCGAAAGGCTTAAGCTATAATCTTAAGTGTAAAAACAAAAGTCAAAATAGATTAATCAGTGTAGATTAAAGATTATATTACATATTCTCAGACCATACCTTTGATAGAAACGCGACCTGTCCATGCTTTACACTTCCCTTAGCGTTTTTAGATAGGTAAAGAAGCCTTGTGACTCGATAGTTGTCATGGAGAGTTTTTTCCTGGTCCTTAATCTTTTTTATAAATACTAAGGGACAGGCCAAAAATGTCGAAAATGGCGAAAATATTCGTTAGAGCAAAAACGTCTAGTTGGCTGTTGCTAATGATTTGCTAAAGTCAACTGTAATGTAAAGAATGTGCAAGTTGAACAATACCAATGTTTTGAAATCCCAAAGACTTTTAATGGTGTCTATGAATAGCTGACTTAATTTATAAACGAAGCTAACACCGAGCCAAGGAGCCTGTGGTCTTCAAAAACAGCACCGGGTTTGCATCGAATGCGAAACTGGTGTATTAGGATTTAATTTAGCAATGAAACTTCATTCTTGCTGTAAAATAAAAGGCACCCTGAGCAATCTGCTATGCAAGGCCGTACAAGATTAATACTTTTAGCAATATGTTTTTATTTCTATTGAAATCAAGATGATTAATGTTGTTTTTTTCCCGGTCCGGTATTCTAAAAATCGTGCATTCTGATTGGCTGTTAGAGCGGGCGGTATTTTCTATCTTTGACCGGGAAGCCCAGGTGTCGTAGCGGTGTCGTATGTGAGTAGAGTTGTTTGTTGGTTCTTTCCTGTGCTTCAAGGCTTTTTTCGGGTTCTCTGGTTTTCACTCCTTCCACAAAAATCAACTGCAGTGGAAGAAAAGCCACTCTGTAGAATTCACTGTTAATTGTCATTTATAATTCTCAATCATCACCACGGTCTGGTATCCTGACGTCTTCCACGCGCGCATGGGATAAATCTCTAAATAAATAAGTAAATAAATAATTCAAGAACTCGGGCACATTTTTAATTTCCCCTTCTTTCACATCTCGTCCTCTGGGCTCTTAGGTTTGTGAACTCTGTGTCACTGAGTTAAAAACGAAGGCTCACGCCCACGATCTATAGTTACCAACAAGACGAATAAACTAATTTTAAAATCGCGAGGATATCTCGGCGCGAGACGTATATCGCTTGCTTCTTGTACCGTCTTTCCTCAAAGACGTCTGAGGAGAAAATCTATGTATTCTACAGTACTTGTCTCGATTTTATCACAGGAAGCCCAAATGAACGCAGTCATATGCGTCTAGTTAAAATGAAAGAGCACTAATGTGCTTGATAGAACGGAAGATATGAGACACAAGGATTAGTAATTCGAAAGCAAAAGTTACGCATGAAATCACTTAAAGATTAATCCAGCTGAGCGGCATTTAATTTTCTAACCAATCACAGTCCGTTGTGATTTTTTATGGCCGGTCCTGTGTTCAAGCGCTTTTTTCTACCTGAAAACTATTGACAACTGAATCCAATACATTTTAAGTCTCATAAAGTCCAAAACTCAAAATCAGAGTGATATATATTTTATCTGTTATTTTCTATAAAAAAAAAAACACTCGAAAAATAATTTTCAAAACAAAGAGTTTTGATCAACAATACTTTGCGCGATTAGTTGATTGCTCAGCTGGTAGATTTAATTCACAATAAGCTCCTTGTTGATTTCATATTGTAATACAGACATGACAGATCAGTCACGTGGGATGAGGGGGCAAATCAGGAGATGAATCCACTAGCTTTTTTAAAACAAAATTTTAAAGATTTTCAATTTGTTTGATGAATGAAACATTCAAATTTGAGGTACTAAGTTTGGATATACGTTTACGAAATGTTTACGTTCAAGTTTACATTTAAAGAGATTTCTAAGTATAGGGTTAGAGAATAAATGGATTTAGATCATGCGAGGAGCTTTAAATCCCATAAAGCACAAGTGTTTATTCTCTAACCGATTTAGAATATAAAGTCATACTCACGAGATCATTGTATGCATTTGTTTGCTACGTTTTCTGTTCCCCTCCCAAGAGAAAATTAATCGTTGAATAAAAGTAATATACGACATATTTTTTCAGCTTTGAGATAACAGAAATACAATGAAATGCTCTGTTCATTAAGAACATGTATGCGATGGTCTGTCCCCCGAGACTTACGAATTTTAATCGAGAATTTACATAGTCAGTTGTAACTGAAACGTGAAGAGACGTAAACGGCCAAGCTTTCTGTCGACAAGTTTCAATATAATTTCGAGACAAAATTGTAAGTACAAGTTTTGAAGAAAAAAACACGGTTTTTGAATATTTCATAAAATGTTAAAAATGTTAAAAATTGTCTCATAAGACATGTCTGACAAAATGTTAATATTATATTTATGTCGAATTACAGTTTGACTAGATGTCAGAGCGAATGTAAAAGGCCATAGTATGTCCATAACAGTCAAAAATACTACTCCAATACCATGTGCATACGCCGGTAAGGAACCAAAACTTATCTAATATAAATTAGTACTACGTCAAAGAACGCAAATAAGTTGCCGTTTGAAAGCTAAATATTGGCAAGATATGATCTAGAATCGATTCAAAGAAATCACCGAAATGCTTCCAAAATTTGATATTTCGATTTGCAAAGTCAGTACAAGTGCCAAATAAATATATATTAAGCTACTACCTTATAATGAAATCATGATTCATGAAATTAGTTTCACCGTGGCATTATAACAATCAGAAACTGTATGCTTGCAAATTCTACGACTTGGACATATACTCCTTAATTAGTTTTAGATAGCCTACAGTGAAGTTTGATGGTAAAAAAAGCAAATAATGTTTAGGATTTTTTTACTAACGACAACGTTAATTGAATTTGCTATCATGAGCTATATATTACGACATTTCAGAGACAATTTAAAATTCTAAGACTTAAATATTTTGGTAAGGGGGACATTGAATAATTTTCTGTATATCCAATAGGGTAATTATACTGAGGTGTCAAATGAAAGGAGCCTTGAAGCTCAGGGAAAACACAGGTTTATTCAATTAATATTTTCTAAGTTAGGCATTAGTATTCCCTATATAGTGAATACTAATAAGACTTTGGAAAAAAAAGAAAACAAAAGTCCTTATTAGTATTCTCTATATAGGGAATACTAATGTCTAGCTTAGAGAATACTAATTACTAACCCCGTATTTTCCCTGTGCTTCAAGGCCTCCACCACTTGACACCCTAGTTTCTCTATGGGATATAGAGCATTGAAATACTGATTGCTGATTGGTCGAGTGAGTATGACTGTATTGTAAGGCTTCTTTTAAAATATACTTTTCAAAAATGTTTCGAGTAATTATGTGTTAGCCTTTATTAATAGAATATGAAATGCTCAAGCTTGACCTTAACTTTAGGAACTAGTTTTCAAAATGAAATACTTTCTGATTGGCAGAAGTCAAATAACAACAATAACAACAATGATAATTATAATGATAATAATAATAATAATGATGATGATGATAATAATAATAATAATGAAAATGATGATGATGGTAAGGGAGAGGAAATGCTTCGGTTTTCATATTTAATATTTTTTGTATCTTGATTGTATTTTTTTTTAGATGTATTTGTATTGTACATTGATAGATTAACTCTTAACTACTCACTATACTTATTTTATCGCCCTACTCTATTAGGATCTCAGGTGTGTGTACATAGTAATGTACAAAACCCCGAATGACAAATGTCTGTCTACATCATTTTGAGGAGAGCTTGGTGACTTCTCTTAACTGTAATGACGTCATCTTCTGAAAAAGAGGAAAAATATCAGTCAGGTAGGTCATTCATATAGTGCTGATATGTGTTAAGCATTTTTATTACCTGTGATTCATTAGTGTCTACAGTCTGTCTGTATGTCTGTCTACATCATCCTGAAGAAAGCTTGGTGAAGTAACTCAACTGACGTCATCTGAGATAAAGAGGAGGAATATCAGTCAGGTAGGTCATTGAAATAGTGTGTTGAGCATTTTTATTACTTGTGATTCATTAGTTTATAACTGTTGTCGTCTTTACACTGATGGGCTTCCTGTGTGGAAAGAGAAACGAGCTCAAAATTCTGAGCTCAAAATATTTAATTTGAACATCAGAATTATGATCACAGCCTAAAGATTCTAGATTCTTCAGACTCTTAATAAGGGGAAATTATCAGTCTAAGATAGTATAGTATACTGAATCATAAAATAACTTTGATATTACGCGCGCTCTGATTGGTCAAAAAGCCATGTTTTATGTAGTATATAAAAAACGAGTAGCAGTGTTTTATCAAGGATAAAAACCCGAGCGCAGCGAGGGTTTTTGATCCTTGATAAAACACGTGCTACGAGTTTTTTATATGGCTTAAAAAAGCTCATTAATGTTCAATAGCCATTTTGTTCAATATCGATAGAAAACAATGATTAAAAAATGCTTTTGAAATAAAAAGAGATGCGTCGTTTTCACTTGGGAATTTGCTTTATTGAGCAATAATAATGAAATGGCAATCGTGATGTATTCAGTACTTCAGTATATTCAGTATTTCAATCAGTCGCGCAGAAAGCAATTCATTGCACATTGGCAAGATCGACGAACATGCCACCAAAACGGAAATTTCGACTACCAAAAACATCTGAGGAAGAAAAGGTGATTTTCAGTCCTTATTTGATTTAGATTTAGATATTCCCAATGATATACTTGCAAATATATCAGAACCGTCTAGCTCTGCTAATCCTGAAAGCACATTGTCAGCACCCGGTGGAATATTTAATAATTGCGTATTTCATTTCACTCGCTTATAGAACTTGAACTGACATAGTCAAGCATAGTCATAAATAAGTTAAGAAATTAGGTTACCAACAAATACAGTTATGTTCAAAGATAAATAGCATGATTTGCAATTCGTATGATATAAATACTGTGGAACTATAATATAAGAACGTTGTATTTCTTTATCTATCTCCACACGTACCTTTATATAAAGACACATGTAACTTTAGATATAGATTAAAGCTCATTAAAAACCATTGTCTGTGTATTATACCCCGTTATTCCCCTGGGCTGAATTCAAATCCCTCCCCGCGCTTTAAATTTGTATAGTACTTTATAGAGTATAAAGTGCTTTCCACGTGACTACTGATGAGTATCGGATTGGACAAAATGGCTATTGAATATTAATGAGTTTTTTAAATGTGTATATTTACTCTCTCAACATTAAATGAAGGATACTGTAAGGAACTTGACTAGAATGTTGCTTGCTTATTGAACAATATTTGTTTCAGCGGAGAAAGCCATCAAAGTTCGTCTGGTGGGAGATCAAAACCATACTGGCAAAGTAGAAATTCAGTACAACGGGACCTGGGGAGTAGTTTGTGATCATTGGTCGAGTAGCTGGTGGGATATACGAGATGCACACGTGATCTGCCAAATGCTTGGTTACAAAGCAGCTAAACGCGCAATTCATAACATTGAAGGAGAGACGCCAAGAAGAATATTCATGTCTGGTGTGGGATGCAGTGGCAGAGAAAAGTACATAGCAGAGTGTGCTCATCGTGGATGGTGGAAAGTCCCTTCATGGTGCTCGAATGAACGTCTTGCTGGTGTTGTTTGTCAGACAAATGAAGGTAAGAAAGACCAATCTTTCTTTACTCTAATCGTTCAAATATCATCACATCAAAGCCAATCATCTGCAAAGTTCATTTGTTGATCAGATAAGAGCTTTAGTAAAGCTCTACTTATTCTCTTTCAAACACTTGTCCAAGTGTCAGTTGTTCAATGACCTCAATGATGTTGGTACGAATCCACAGATCCTCTACCAGTTCAAGTTCGTTTAACTGGAGGAAGGTCAGTCAATTCAGGTCGACTTGAAGTCAGGTACCATGGTCAGTGGGGTACTGTATGTGATGATGGATGGGACATGAAAGACGCTGAGGTGGTGTGTCGTATGCTTGGTTACCTTGGAGTACAGGAATACATAACCACCAACTTTACACCCGTCAAGGGTATAATATGGCTGCAATACGTGGGTTGTACAGGAAGAGAAACGTCGATAGCAGACTGCAGTACTAATGGATGGGGGTATACAAACTGTGTCCATAGTGAAGACGTTGGTGTGACGTGTAAGATTGGTACGTTATGTATATGATAAGTATTGTTGTGTTAGTTTTGTATTGTATTGTGTCTCAAACTTTTTTTTTTGTCATTTCTAACTGTATTTCCTAAAATATGACACACCGTCTTTATTTGAAAAAAATAATCAAAAATTAAATCTCTTGACTTTGAACTTATCTTTTGAAGGCACGATTAGAGCAACAACACAAGTACCTACAAATGTTGCACCGTTGCTGACCAAAGGCCGAAAACAGAAGGGAACGACAGAACCAAACAGAGTTATTTTTACACCAAGAAATAATAGCTCAAAAGAAAATGATGGTAAGAAAACATGTAAATAGACCCCTTGCAGCACGTCAGAATGCAGCTCAATTTGGAGGACAAAACATTAGGTTTCCAGTTCACGTGCAAGGGGTCTATAGATATAATTAAGGAATAAAAAACAGTTTTCCGTGTATTATAGTCTGATAAAGACACGCGGGATGTGGAGAGAACACAAGAGAAGCGTTGGAAACCACGACGCGTTTTTCATTGCTTTTATAAAATAACTAACTTTTCGAGAGAGAAAAAAATGACATGAGCATGTATTATGCTCTCTTAAAAAACTCATTAATATTCAATAGCCATTTTGTCCAATCCGATACTCATCAGTAGTCACGTGGAAAGCACTTTATACTCTATAAAGTACTATACAAATTTAAAGCGCGGGGAGGGATTTGAATTCAGCCCAGGGGAATAACGGGGTATAATACACAGACAATGGTTTTTAATGAGCTTTAATCTATATCTAAAGTTACATGTGTCTTTATATAAAGGTACGTGTGGAGATAGATAAAGAAATACAACGTTCTTATATTATAGTTCCACAGTATTTATATCATACGAATTGCAAATCATGCTATTTATCTTTGAACATAACTGTATTTGTTGGTAACCTAATTTCTTAACTTATTTATGACTATGCTTGACTATGTCAGTTCAAGTTCTATAAGCGAGTGAAATGAAATACGCAATTATTAAATATTCCACCGGGTGCTGACAATGTGCTTTCAGGATTAGCAGAGCTAGACGGTTCTGATATATTTGCAAGTATATCATTGGGAATATCTAAATCTAAATCAAATAAGGACTGAAAATCACCTTTTCTTCCTCAGATGTTTTTGGTAGTCGAAATTTCCGTTTTGGTGGCATGTTCGTCGATCTTGCCAATGTGCAATGAATTGCTTTCTGCGCGACTGATTGAAATACTGAATATACTGAAGTACTGAATACATCACGATTGCCATTTCATTATTATTGCTCAATAAAGCAAATTCCCAAGTGAAAACGACGCATCTCTTTTTATTTCAAAAGCATTTTTTAATCATTGTTTTCTATCGATATTGAACAAAATGGCTATTGAACATTAATGAGCTTTTTTAAGCCATATAAAAAACTCGTAGCACGTGTTTTATCAAGGATCAAAAACCCTCGCTGCGCTCGGGTTTTTATCCTTGATAAAACACTGCTACTCGTTTTTTATATACTACATAGATAACTAATATAATTTACGCCTGAACATAAAAAGTAACTTGAAATTTTGACAAGGATGCAAAAAAAAAAAATAATGCAAGAATTTGATTCACTCGATGATTTGAAAACCTCGTTTTGGGCATAAATAAATAGAAAAACATGGTAATATGGATGTCTTGTTTTGTAACTTATCTAGTTGTACCTGGTGTTAGATTGTCACATACCACTCCAGCATCACGGCTGTGATCACAACCAGTAGTGTTTCCCCAGCCATAATGATAACATTGGTCAGCAGATTCTTCGGATCCCCAGCAACCGCCACTTCTCAGTTTAAGCCATATAGTACCAGTTCCTTTGACGCTAGCAGTTGTTGCTGTGACTGCCTTGGAGAAATTCAACATGTGACACACCACGTAAGCATCGTGTATGCTCCAGTCTTGATTGCATATGGTACCCCAAGTACCTTTGTATCTTACTTCTACACGTCCCTCGTTAGGAGTCTTACCATCCACTAGACGAACAGCTACCTTGGTCTTTGCTTCTGTAAGAAACATGAAGGAAGGTGCTTAAATGTCTCCGTATTTTCATTTTTACCTTAAATTTTGCTTCTGTAACAAACAGTAACGTGCTTATGCAATTCAGAATTTTCTACAAACTCGTTAACTACAAGTATCCCGATGGATTTTGGTTTTTCACTGCTGCCAGTTAAAAATATAAAAGGCACCGACTGATTCGTTTTGATTGACGGCAGCAAAAAAAAAAAAAACAATTTCACAAAAAGCTGTTGAATTGTCTGAGTTTGAAAAATGTTGAGAATCGCAGTAAAAGTGTTTTTGTAAGGTTTAAAGCAATTACTTCTTTTTTTTTGTTACTTTAGATTTCGTATACGTAAAGAGTGCGCGCCTCAAAATTAATGGGTGGATTGGTTTTGAAACCTATTGCACAAAGACGAATATAAGATGTATTGGAAGTCAAGCTTGGACTTGCTACTGAAATATATGTATGGCGGTCCCGTCTCTCCACACTACGTACTTCAATCTGCATCGGAAGAATGTAAAAGAACCACTGAGGAAGTAAAGAAACCCTTGCAGTGACCACCCTGAGTGTCTGGCCTTTACTAATGATTTCTTAATAAGTTGATCGTGGAATGGGTTTTAATAAAAGGGGTTGGGAATTGGTGCAATGTAAAATGGACCCTGTATCCTACTGTACCACTCTAGCTTGCAGGCAAAATCTCAAATAAGTAAATAGAAAATGATAAGCTGTCAATGTACCAAATTTGCATTGAAGAAAAACTGAATATGGGAAGTTTATGTTAAGGCCAAAGCGTCACCGAATGCTGCAATGGTGGATGCACATTCGAGCCAAAAACTACAAGCTTATGGCATGTATTCATAAATATTTACACATGATTTTATGCTCTAGTACGTACTTATCATGGATTGCGCGCAAGCAATTTTCGACGAAATAAAGGCTGTACTTTGATATAATCTCACTCCTCAACGAGAACGGTGACCCCATTTTTTTATTTGCTTGTTGAACTTATATTGTGATCTTATTTAGTAAGTAGTTGGGAGAAAGTCCTGAACAGTACTCGTCATGGATGGGTGCAAGTCTTTGTCTATGGAGGGGGGAGGGTAGGGAGAAAGTCTTGAAACAGTACTCGTCATGGATGGGTGCAAGTCTTTGTCTATGGAGGGGGGAGGGTAGGGAGAAAGTCTTGAAACAGTACTCGTCATGGATGGGTGCAAGTCTTTGTCTATGGAGGGGGGAGGGTAGGGAGAAAGTCTTGAAACAGTACTCGTCATGGATGGGTGCAAGTCTTTGTCTATGGAGGGGGGAGGGTAGGGAGAAAGTCTTGAAACAGTACTCGTCATGGATGGGTGCAAGTCTTTGTCTATGGAGGGGGGAGCGTAGGGAGAAAGTCTTGAAACAGTACTCGTCATGGATGGGTGCAAGTCTTTGTCTATGGAGGGGGGAGGGTAGGGAGAAAGTCCTGAACAGTCCTCTTCATGGATGGATGCAAGTCTGTGTATATGGAGGGTGAGGGGTAAGGAGAAAGTCCTGAACAGTCCTCGTCATGGATGGATGGAAGTCTGTGCAGGGGGTGGGGAGGGGAAATGCTTTGGTTTTCATATTTATTTATTTTTGTATTTGTATTGTTTTCTTACAGATGTATTTGTATTGTACATTGATAGACTAACTCTTGACTAACTACGTAAGTTACTATTTGTTATATACTTATTTTATAACTCTACTCTATTAGAACCCCAAGTGTGTGTACATTGTAATGTACCAAACCTCAAATAACAAATGTCTATCTGTCTGTCTGTCTATGTCATTCTGAGGACAGTTTGGTGACGTAACTCATCTGTAATGACGTCATCTTCTGAAATAAAGAGGGGAAAATATCAGTCAGGTACGTAATTCAAATAGTGTTGATATGTGTTAAACATTTTATTACCTGTAATTCAGTAGTGTCTACACAGTCTGTCTGTCTGTCTGTCTGTCTGTATGTATGTCTGCATCATTTTGAGGACAGTTTGGTTACGTTATAACGTCATCATCTGAGATAAAGAAGAGGAATATTATTCAGGTAAGTCATTCAAATAGTGTTGATATGTGTTAAGCAATTTATTACCTGTGGTTCATTAGTGTCTATGCAGTCTGTCTGTCTGTCTGTCTGTCTACATCATTCTGAAGAGAGCTTGGTGAAGTAACTCAACTGACGTCATCATCTGAGATAAAGAAGAGGAATATTATTCAGGTGAGTCATTCAAATAGTGTTGATATGTGTTAAACATTGTTATTACCTGTTATTTAGTAGTCTAAAGTCTGTCTGTCTGTCTGCATCTAGTCTATCACTGTCACCTTCGACAAACTGATGGGATTCCTGTGTGGAGAGAGAAACTAGTGCAAAAACAACAAAACGAAATAAGAAATGGATAGGTGAGTATATATGAAACGAACAATTGAATGAATGAATGAATGAATGAATGAATGAATGAATGAATGAATGAATAGGAGTGAAAGAAGAAGGAAGAGATGATAGGCTATATCCGTGTTTTATGCATCAATGAATCGTTTGGACTACTGACACGATAAGGTATACAGAGATGACTGGAGATGAAAGAGCTTGAACCAATAAAAGAACAGTTAACGAAATCAAACCAATTGACTAATGCATGTGTTAACAAAAGTGATTCAGTACATACCCAACTATCCACAGTCATTAACGTCTGCTACAGCCTCGGTGCCTGACCATCACATCTACTCCAACTTGTTTCGTTCTCAATACATTTTACAGCTTACTCAGTCGTAAATCATTGATTACCGAATCGACATAACTATGATAAACTAGCTAAAGAAATCGCCTCTTATCTTTTACAAGTAACCATAGCAACCAATCAAAGTTAAGATATCTTGAAACCCTCAAGATTTCTTAACTGAATACAAAATTCTGAGCTCAAAATATTTGAACATCAGAATTATGATCACAGCCTAAAGATTCTAGATTCTTTTAGACTTTTCTAAAAGGAGGAAATTATTCTAAAATATTATAGTGTACTTAATTATATATATATATCTATATCTATAGACCCCTTGCAAGTGAACTGGAAACCTAGTGTTTTGTCCTCCAAACTGAGCTGCATTCTGACGTGCTTCAAGGGGTCTATTTACATGTTTTCTTACCATCATTTTCTTTTGACTAACACAACAATATTTATCATATACGTACCCTTCTTACACGTCACAACAACGTCTTCACTATGGTCACAGTTTGTATATCCCCATCCATTGTTACTGCAGTCTGCTATCGATGTTTCTCTTCCTGTACAACCCACGTATTGCAACCATATTATACCCTTGACGAGTGTAAAGTTGGTGGTTTTGAATTCCTGTACTCCAAGGTAACCAAGCATACGACACACCACCTCAGCGTCTTTCATGTCCCATCCATCATCACATACAGTACCCCAATGACCATGGTACCTGACTTCAAGTCGACCTGAATTGACTAACCTTCCTCCAGCTAAACGAACTTGAACTGGTGGAGGATCTGTAGATTTGTACCAACATCATTGAGGTCATTGTACAACTGACACTTCGACAAGCTATTATCTAATCAACAAATAAGCTATTTATGACGTCAGGCTTTGATTTGATGATATTATTTGCGCGATGATCTGTAAACGAGGGGAATTCATAATTCAAAGCCACAATGAGCTAAGTGATCTTGAGGCTGAACTGTTGGATGTGGTATGCAACGATGGCGAAATTGAGCCGGTCCTCCAAGAGATCACTGGAGAAGAATTGAATCGAGGGTCGAATAAAACCTTAGACGCACGTCTAGATATCCACGCGCGTTGGACAAGTGTTTGAAAGAGAATAAGTAGAGCCCACGTATTGCATCTGATCAACAAATGAACTATGTAGATGATTAACTTTGACGTGATGATATTTGAACGATAAGAGTAAAGTAGAGACTTGTCTTTCTTACCTTCATTTGTCTGACAAACCACACCAGCAAGAAGTTTATTCGAGCAATACCTAGAAACTCTCCACCATCCATAGTGAGCACACTCTGCTATGGACGTTTCTCTACCATTGCATCCAACTTCATACATGAGCATTCTTCTTGGTGTCTCTCCTTCAATGTACCGAATTGCGTGTTGAGCTGCTTTGTAACCGAGCATTCGGCAGATCACGTGAGCATCTTGTAAATCCCACCGCCAATGACACACTACTCCCCAGGTCCCTTGATACTGGATTTCTACTTTGCCAGTATGGTTTTGTTCTCCCACAAGACGAACTTTGATCGCTTTCTCCTCTGAAACAAATATTGTTCAATAAGCAAGCAACATTCTAACCATATTCCTTACATTGCTTTGATGTTCAGAGAGGAAATACGTACATATATAGGTATATATCTATTATAATTTACGCCTGAACATAAAAAGCAACTTGAGCATTTGATAAAGATTCCCTAAAAAAACTAATGCAAGACTTTGATTCACTTTATGATTTGAAAACGTTGTTTCTTGACATGAATAGAAAACCAAAGATGATATGAATGTCTTGTTTTTTAACTCATCTATTTGTACCTGGTGTTAGACTGGCACATACCACTCCAGCATCATGGCTGTGATCACAGCCAGCAGTGTTATCCCAGCCAGCATGACGACACTGATCAATAGAATTTTCGTGTCCATAGCAACCAACACCTCCCAGTTTAAGCGATATGGGACCTGTTCCTTTGATGCTTGCAGTGGTTGTTTTAACAGCCTTGGAGTAATTCAACATGTGACAAACCACGTAGGCGGCGTATATGTCCCATCCATCATTGCATATGGTACCCCAAGTACCTTTGTATCTCAGTTCCACACGTCCCTCCTTTTGAGTCTTACCATCCACTAGACGAACATTGACTTTAATTGCATTACCACAAACCACTCCAGCATCACGGCTGTGATTACAACCAGCAGTGTTACCCCAGCCATAATGCCAACATTGATCAATAGATTCTTGGGATCCCCAGGAAACAAGCCCTTTAAGCCATATAGGACCAGTTCCTTTGACGTTAGCGGTTGTTGCTGTAACTGCCTTGGAGTAATTTAACATGTGACACACCACGTAAGCATCTAGTATGCCCCAGTCTTGATTGCATATGGTACCCCAAGTACCTTTGTATCTTACTTCTACACGTCCCTCGTTAGGAGTCTTACCATCCACTAGACGAACAGCTACCTTGGTCTTTGCTTCTGTAAGAAACATGAAGGAAGGTGCTTAAATGTCTTCGTATTTTCATTTTTACGTCGAGTCTAAAACATCTGCTAGTTCTGTTTTGTTGTTAGTTACTCAGTGAACATTAGATTGTAAAGAGTTGAGAAAAGTAATAACTTGCGGCTTGTTTATAAGGGGGAGAGAATGTTGAAGAACAATAAGAATTCGGGGTAACTTTACTCTGCAGTTGGATTTATAGCTCTGATATGTCTGGTTTTCAATCATTTTATAAACCGATGTTTATCCTATAATGTAAACGGTATTTGGTGGCTATTATCATAGTTTCCACGGCTCACGGCAAGGGTAAGGCGCGGCGCGGACATAACATGGAATTTCGAATGTTTCATAAACGGCACGACACTGACACGGTTACGGCAAGGTGCGGTCCGTGCCGTGCGGAAACTGCTCTAAATTTAAGTTTAAGTTTCCATGTATGCTCTAAATTTCACTGTAAAACGTCGTCTCGTTTTGAAAATATTAAAAACAATTTATGACCTAAATTTATGTCCTGCATAGTTTTTCGCCACTTTCCGTCGTTTTTGCTTGTTTCTCTTTGTAGTTAGTTGACCCCCGTATGCACAAACAAGACACTCTTTCCACTCAGTGAAAACTACCAATTCTCCCACTGATTCACAACTTCGCCAAATGCGAGAAAACTGATAGTTTTCGACGAAAGGCACGATTCACCGGCACGATTCACTAATTCTGGCCTTAAGCGCATTAGATCATATCCAAAAGTATAAAGCGCTATATAAGTATTACAATTATTATTAAATTATTGCCTTACTCGGTACCAGGCAAATGTTTAACCGTTCCAAAATTTAACCAATTTAATTTATGCCATTGACACGGAACCGTCTCTTTAATTGCACGGCTATGCGTTTGATTTTTTCCAGATAGCACAGCTGCGTGTTAGCGGAATGCCTAAACGTATAACTTTTTCAACGGTTAAAAGTTCGTTTGGTAAATTCGTCGACATCGTAACCTAACTAGCTACAATAACTTGCAATTGATGAAATCGTAGTAATCCTTGAATCTTATTTTCATCAAGAAATCTAATTCTTATAACAAAGATATTTATTTTAAGATATTAAGTACAGCAAGCCCCTGATTTGGTTTGATGGGTGACATGCATTGTGCTGTGTACTTCAAGCCGGGAGGGGTCGCGGGTTCGATTCTCGACTTAACCGCATTTATGAGTTGTGTTTAATATGTTGAATTGTTCTCGATCTTGCTATGAGGATTTTTCTCCGGGCTTTCTGGTTTTCCTCTCTCCTGTTAAAATCAACATGTTAGTTGAGTGTTTTGTGTTATGAATAATGAATGTCGTGGTAGTTCCTGAGAGCTAATATCACGGAAGAGTCCCTTACGGGGAACGTGGATAGTAAAATAAAGTTTTACGGTTTTTTTCTTTACTTTTCGGGAGATAATAATAATAATAATAATAATAATAATAATAATAATAATAATAATAATAATACTTTATTTCTTAAAAACGCATTTCAAAAACTCAATGCTTTTTACAAATTTAAATATATACTAATATATAACCAAGATAAAATATAGAGAAAAATGTTAAATAGGTAGAGAAAAATAAATTAAGAACAACCATATACAGATACAGTACTACAAGTAATTGACTTCAAATTAACAAAATGACTAATAAGAAATAATGTTTGATCAAGTTTTAGACTCACCGTCCACCAACAAGAACACAGCACACAGCAGCAGCAGAAGGCGCGCCATCGATCAGTCAGCCTTCAGGTCGTTATACAAGATGAGGTTTGTAGGGAAATCTAGTGAACGCTGCAGCCACGACAGAAGGTAAGTGAAGAATGACTAGAGTCTGACACGGTGATCAGGTATAAATAGTAAGGATATTGATTGTGATTGACAGCACAGTTCGTTATAGCACTCCTTTTTATGCCCTTTCGAGTCTAGTTTGGCAGGAGGGAGGGATGCAGGGGACGGCATTCAAAAGAGTTATCAGTTCATGTAAAATAATCACAAATATTATTCAAAATTTTGGAAAAACAATTCCAACAGATTTTAAGAAATAATTACAGAATTTCTCTATGAAATTTGTCTTTCATCTTATATTTTGCTTTCATCTTATATTTTACTAGAATTTTAACTAAAATCAAATTTACGGTTGCGCGCCAGATGGTAGAGGAGCATTATAGTTTCCCAACCCTAAACTGTCCTCATCACAGATGGGTGGATGTCTGTGTCAATAGAGGTAGAGGGTAGGGAGAAAGTCCTGAAAAGTCCTCGTCATGGATGGATGCAAGTATGTGTCTATAGAGGGGAGATGGGTAGGGAGAAAGTCCTGAACAGTCCTCGTCATCGATGGGTGCAAGTTTTTGTCTATATATGGAGGATGGGTAGGGAGAAAGTCCTGGACAGTCCTCGTCATGGATGGGTGCAAGTCTGTGTCTATGGAGGGGGAGGGTATGGAGAAAGTCCTGGAAAGTCCTCGTCATAGATGGGTGCAAGTCTGTGTCTATGGAGGGGGAGGGTAGGGAGAAAGTCCTGGACAGTCCTCGTCATAGATGGGTGCAAGTCTGTGTCGAAAGAGGGGGAGGGTAGGGAGAAAGTCCTGAACAGTCCTCATCATGGATAAATGTAAGTCTGTGTCTATGGAGGAGGGAGGGTAAGGAGAAAGTCCTGAACAGTCCTCATCATGGATAGATGTAAGTCTGTGTCTATGGAGGAGGGAGGGTAGGGAGAAAGTCCTGAACAGTCCTCGTCATGGATGGATGCAAGTCTGTGTCTATGGAGGGGGGACGGTAGGGAGAAAGTCCTGAACAGTCCTCGTCATGTATGGGTGCAAGTCTGTGCAGGGGGATTGATAACGGAAATAAGAGGTGGGGGTGAAGGATGGGAAATGTTTTGGTTTTCATATTTATTCATTTTTGTATTTTTATTGTTTTCTTACAGATTGTATTGTACGTTGATAGACTAACTCTTGACTACGTAAGTTACTATTTGTTTTATACTTATTTTATCGCTCTACTATATTATGAAGTGTATGTACATTGTAATGTACAAAACTCAAAATAGCAAATGTCTGTCTGTCTGTCTACGTCATTCTGTGGACAGCTTGGTGACGTATCTCAACTGTAATTACGTCATCTTCTGAAACAAAGAGAAAAATATCAGTCAGGAAGGTCATTCATGCAAATAGTGCTGATATATGTTAAGCATTTTATTACCTGTGATTCATTAGTGTCTATGCAGTCTGTTTGTCTGTCTGTCTGTCTACATCATTCTGAAGAGAGCATGGTGAAGTAACTCAACTGAGGTCATCATCTGAGATAAAGAGGAGGAATATTATTCAGGTAAGTCATTCAAATAGCGTTGATATGTGTTAAACATTTCTATTACCTGTTATTTAGTAGTCTAAAGTCTGTCTGTCTGTCTGCATCTAGTCTATCACTGTCGCCTTCGACAAACTGATGGGATTCCTGTGTGGAAAGAGAAACTAGTGCAAAAACAACAAAACGAAAGAAGAAATGGATAGGTGAGTATATATGAAACGAACTATTGAATAAATGAATGAATGAATAGGATAGAAGGAAGAAGGAAGAGATGGAAGGCTATGGAAGGTATGAGATAATTAGAGATGAAAGAGCTTGAACCAATAAAAGAGCTATTAAGGAAATCAAACCAATTGACTAATGCATGTGTTAACAAAAGTGATTCAGTACATACCCAACTATCCACAGTCATTAACGTCTGCTACAGCCTCGGTGCCTGACCATCACATCTACTCCAACTTGTTTCGTTCTCAATACATTTTACAGCTTACTCAATCGTAAATCATTGATTACCGAATCGATATGACGATGTAAAAATAGCTAAACCAAAGTAACCTAAGCAACCAATCAAAGTTAAGAGATCTTGAAACCCTCAAGATTTCTTAACTGAATACAAAATTCTGAGCTCAAAATATTTGAACATCAGAATTATGATCACAGCATAAAGATTCTAGATTCTTTTAGGCTTTTCTAAAAGGAGGAAATTATTCTAAAATATTATAGTGTACTTAATTATATCTATATCTATATCTATATCTATAGACCCCTTGCAAGTGAACTGGAAACCTAGTGTTTTGTCCTCCAAATTGAGCTGCATTCTGACGTGCTTCAAGGGGTCTATTTACATGTTTTCTTACCATCATCTTCTTTTGAGCAATTATTTCTTGGTATAAAAATAACTCTGTCTGGTTCTGTCGTTCGCTTTTGTTTTTTGCAAGGTATCAAGGGATTTTATTTTTACTTTTTTTTTTCGACTGACGGTGTGTCATATTTTAGGAAATACAGTTAGAAATAACGAAAAAAAATTTGAGGCACAATACAATACAAACGTAACACAACAATATTTATCATATATATAACGTACCCATCTTACACGTCACACCAACGTCATTACTATGGTAACAGCCTGTATTTCCCCATCCATTGTGACTGCAGTCTGCTATCGACGTTTCTCTTCCTGTACAACCAACGTATCTCAGCCATATTATACCCTTAACGGGTGTAAAGTTGGTGGTTTTGTATTCCTGTACTCCAGGGTAACCAAGCATACGACACACCACCTCAGCGTCTTTCATGTCCCATCCATCATCACATATAGTACCCCACTGACCATGGTACCTGACTTCAAGTCGACCAGAATTGGCTGACCCTCCTCCAGCTAAACGAACTTGAACTGGTGGAGGATCTGTGGATTTGTACCAACATCATTGAGGTCATTGTACAACTGACACTTGGACAAGTGTTTGAAAGAGAATAAGTACAGCTTTACTAAAGCTCTTGTCTGACCAACAAATGAGCTATTTAGGTGATTGGCTTTGATGTGAACATATTTGAACGATTAGAATAAAGTAGAGATTGGTCTTTCTTACCTTCATTTGTCTGACAAACCACACCAGCAAGAAGTTTATTCGAGCAAGAATCACTCCACCATCCATAGTGATAACACTCTGCTATAGACGTTTCTCTAGCACTGCATCCCACATCATACATGAGCCTTTTTCTTGGTGTCTCTCCTTCAATGTTATAAATTGCGTGTTCAGCTGCTTTGTAACCAAGCATTCGGCAGATCACGTGAGCATCTCGTACATCCCAGCGATAATCACACACTACACCCCAGGTCCCTTGATACTGGATTTCTACTTTGCCAGTATGGTTTTGATCTCCCACAAGACGAACTTTGATCGCTTTCTCCTCTGAAACAAATATTGTTCAATACTCAAACAACATTCTAATCACCTTCCTTACATTGCTTGATTTAATGTTCAGAGAGTAAAGATACACATTATATATAAATAGCTATTCTAATGAACGTGGTCAAAAAAAAAAAAAAACTTGAGCAGTTGATAAAGATGTCAAAGGAACTAATGCAATACTTTGATTCACTAGATGAGTTGAAAACCTTGTTTCTTGACATGAATAAATAGAAAAACAAAGATCTCATAAATTTCTTGTTTGTTTTCGTAACTTATCTAGTTGTACCTGGTGTTAGATTGCCACATACCACTCCAGCATCACGACTGTGATCACAACCAGCAATGTTACCCCAGCCAGCATGACGACACTGATCAATAGATCCTTCGTATCCATAGCAACCACCACCTGTCAGTTTAAGCCATATGGGACCAGTTCCTTTGACGCTAGCAGTTGTTGCTTTAACTGCCTTGGAGTAATTCAACATGTGACACACCACGTAAGCAGCATATATGTCAAATTCTCTATTACATATGGTACCCCAAGTACCTTTGTATCTTACTTCTACACGTCCCTCCTTTTGAGTCTTACCATCCACTAGACGAATATTGACGTTAATTGCATTACCACAAACCACCCCAGCATCACGGCTGTGATCACAACCAGCAGCGTTACCCCAGCCATAATGATAACATTGATCAATAGATTCTTGGGATCCCCAGCAACCAAGCCTTTTAAGCCATATAGGACCAGTTCCTTTGACGGTAGCAGTTTTGGCTGTAACTGCCTTGGAGTAATTCAACATGTGACACACCACGTAAGCATCCCCTAAGCTCCAGTCTTCATTGCATATGGTACCCCAAGTACCTTTGTATCTTACTTCTACACGTCCCTCGTTAGGAGTCTTACCATCCACTAGACGAACAGCTACCTTGGACTTTGCTCCTGTAACAAACAGGAATGTGCTTAAATGTCTTTGTATTTTCATTTTTACCTCAAGTCTAGAACATGATGGGTGACATGCATTGTGCTGTGTACTTCAAGCCGGGAGGGGTCGCGGGTTCGATTCTCGACTTAACCGCATTTATGAGTTGTGTTTAATATGTTGAATTGATCTCGATCTTGCTATGAGGGTTTTTCTCCGGGCTCTCTGGTTTTCCTCTCTCCGTTAAAATCATCATGTTAGTTGAGTGTTTTGTGTTAGAAATAATAAATGTCGTGGTAGTTCCTGTGGAGCTAACCACACGGAAGAGTCCCTTACGGGGAACGATGATAGTAAAATAAAGTTTTACGGTTTTTTTCTTTACTTTTCGGGAGATACAGTACTATAAGTAATGGACCTTAAATTAACCAAATGACTAATAAGAAATACTGTTTTCTCAAGTTTTAGACTCACCGTCCACCAACAAGAACACAGCACACAGTAGCAGCAGAAGGCGCGCCATCGATCAGTCAGCCTTCAGGTCGTTATCCAAGATGAGGTTTGTAGGGAAATCTAGTGAACGCTGCAGCCACGACAGAAGGTAAGTGAAAAATGACTAGAGTCTGACACGGTGATCAGGTATAAATAGTAAGGATATTGATTGTGATTGACAGCACAGTTCGTTATAGCACTCCTTGTTACGCCTTTTCGAGTCTAGTTTGGCAGGAGGGAGGGGGACAGGGGACGGGATTCAAAAGAGTTATCAGTTCATGTAAAATAATCACAAATATTATTCAAAATTTTGGAAAAACAATTCCAACAGATTTTAAGAAATAATTACAGAATTTCTCTTTGAAATTTTTGTTTCATCTTATATTTTGCTTTCATTTTATATTTTACTAGAATTTTAACTAAAATCAAATTTACGGTTGCGCGCCAGATGTTAGAGGAGCATTATAGTTTCCCAACCCTAAACTGTCCTCGTCATGGATGGGTGCAAGTCTGTGTCAATAGAGGGGGAGGGTAGGGAGAAAGTCTTGTACAGTCCTCGTCATGGATGGATGCAAGTCTGTGTCTATGGAGAGGGGAGGGTAGGGAGAAACTCCTGAACAGTCCTCGTCATGTATGGTTGCAAATCTGTGCAGGGGGATGGATAGGCGAAATAAGTGGTGGGGGAGAGGCAGGGGAAATGTTTTTTTTTTCAACAAACAAAACAATAATAATCTTTATTTCACATCAAATAAAATTTCAAAATATGCTTCAGGAAAATTCCTTCACGTAGGTGATTTTCAGAGAGGTCCTGGAATTAACTTAAAATAAAATAAACGAAAAAATAGGACAATATATAAAATAGAATATAAAAGCATGAATAATAAAATAAAAATTAGACTAATGTATATAAAGCTAAAATTTGTAAAACATATTGTAAAAAGGAAAATATGAATTTGTGAAACTAACTGAAGAAATTGCGTTTGAAGACTTGAACACTACTAGAGTTCCTTAATTCTTGACTTAGATCATTCCATTCTTTAACGGCCTGATATTCAATCCTTTGTTTTCCCCAATTTCTTTTAACTTTAGGAAGAAGATTTTTATTGTTGTTTTTTTACAGATGTATTTGTATTGTACATTGATAGATTAACTCTTGACTAACTACGTAAGTTACTATTTGTTATATACTTATTTTATCGCTCTACTATATTAGGATCTCAGGTGTGTGTACATTGTACAAAGCCCCAAATAGCAAATGTCTGTCTGTCTACGTCATTCTGTGGACAGCTTGGTGACGTATCTCAACTGTAACTACGTCATCTTCTGAAACAAAGAGAAAAATATCAGTCAGGAAGGTCATTCATGCAAATAGTGCTGATATGTGTTAAGCATTTTATTACCTGTGATTCATTAGTGTCTATGCAGTCTGTTTGTCTGTCTGTCTGTCTACATCATTCTGAAGAGAGCATGGTGAAGTAACTCAACTGACGTCATCATCTGAGATAAAGAAGAGGAATATTATTCAGGTAAGTCATTGAAATAGCGTTGATATGTGTTAAACATTGTTATTACCTGTTATTTAGTAGTCTAAAGTCCGTCTGTCTGTCTGCATCTAGTCTATCACTGTCGCCTTCGACAAACTGATGGGATTCCTGTGTGGAGAGACAAACTAGTGCAAAAACAACAAAACGAAATAGAAAATGGATAGGTGAGTATATATGAAACAAATTATTGAATAAATAAATGAATGAATAGGATAGAAGGAAGAAGGAAGAGATGAAAGGCTATGAAAGGTATGAGATAATTAGAGATGAAAGAACTTGAACCAATAAAAGAACAGTTAACGAAATCAAACCAATTGACTAATGCATGTGTTAACAAAAGTGATTCAGTACATACCCAACTATCCACAGTCATTAACGTCTGCTACAGCCTCGGTGCCTGACCATCACATCTACTCCAACTTGTTTCGTTCTCAATACATTTTACAGCTTACTCAGTCATTAATCATTGATTACCGAATCGATCTAACGATGATAAACTAGCTAAAGAAACTGCCTCTTATCTCCACAAGTAACCATAGCAACCAATCAAAGTTAAGAGATCTTGAAACCCTCAAGATTTCTTAACTGAATACAAAATTCTGAGCTCAAAATATTTGAACATCAGAATTATGATCACAGCCTAAAGATTCTAAATTCTTCTAGACTCTTCTAAAAGTTGGAAATTCTTCTAAGATATTGTAGTGTACTTAATTATACCTATAGACCCCTTGCACGTGAACTGGAAACCTAGTGTTTTGTCTTCCAAATTGAGCTGCATTCTGACGTGCTTCAAGGGGTCTATTTACATGTTTTCTTACCATCATCTTCTTTTGAGCTATTATTTCTTGGTGTAAAAATAACTCTGTCTGGTTCTGTAGTTCCCTTCTGTTTTTTGTAAGGGAAAAAAACAAGAATTATTTTGTACATTTTTCATTATTTTTTTGTCTGGTGTTTGCTAGCGACGCAAACCTAGGCATCACGACATACGCATGCGCAGATAGTATTTTACGGTTGATATTTGATTTCTTTATTTTTACAATTTTTTTCTAAACTTTGGGGAGCATTCATTTTTTAGGAGGGGGGGGGGGGGGGGGGGGGCGGAGGAATTAGAGGAATCAATTAAAAAAAAAAAGCTAGCCCCCATGGTAAGGAATTGAATATTTCGATAACCCCCCGACTTCCAGAAATGGACTAAAAAAAAAACTGTATTTTTATTAATGACACCCCCCTCCCCCCCCCCGGGTTCAACGTTAAAAAAAATGTAACCCCCCCTTTTTACCTAGTATTTTTTTAATGACCCCCCCCCCCTAATTCCTCCGCCCCCCCCTCCTAAAAAATGAATGCTCCCTGAGATGAGCGCTTGCTTATGTTATTATGCTTATATCTCCATCACTAGGAAAACTATCTATTTTTGTTTCTATGGCTATCTATTCATTTTTTTCAAATTTATTAATGTATTATTATTTGTGTTTTTTTCAGATAAAATTCTGCAAAATTCTGTGGTTTTTGAGCAGAGAAACTTGTATTGTCTATATACCTCGTTTGTAGCTTCTGACGTCGGTTTCTCCGTGATTCTGCGACAGGAGGAAAGATTAACATTATCAGAGGTAAGTATGGTATACATTTCATAAAATTTCAAACAACACATGTAGATATTATTCCTAACCTGGTTAGTGGTTTTCGGCCTTTGGTCAGAAACGGTGCAAACGTAGTAGGTGTTTGTGTTGTTGCTCTAATCGTGCCTTCAAGAGATAAGTTCAAAGTCAAGGGATTTTAGTTTTTACTTTTTTTTCAAATAAAGACCGTCAAATTTTAGGAAATACAGTTAAAAATAGCAAAAATGTTTGATACACCTACAATACAAAACTTTATCATATACATAACGTACCCTTCTTACACGTCACACCAACGTCTTCAACATGGTAACAGTTTGTATTTCCCCATCCATTGTTACTGCAGTCTGCAATCGACTTTTCTCTTCCTGTACAACCGACGTATTGCAGCCATATTATACCCTTGACGGGTGTAAAGTTGGTGGTTTTGTATTCCTGTACTCCAGGGTAACCAAGCATACGACACACCACCTCAGCGTCTTTCATGTCCCATCCATCATCACATACAGTACCCCACTGACCATGGTACCTGACTTCAAGTCGACCAGAATTGGCTGACCTTCCTCCAGCTAAACGAACTTGAACTGGTGGAGGATCTGTGGATTTGTATCAACATCATTGAGGTCATTGTACAACTGACACTTGGACAATTGTTTGAAAGAGAATAAGTATAGCTTTACTAAAGCTCTTATCTGATCAACAAATGAACTATTCAGATGATTGGCTTTGATGTGATGATATTTGAACGATTAGAGTAAAGTAGAGATTTGTCTTTCTTACCTTCATTTGTCTGACAAACCACACCAGCAAGATATTCATTCGAGCACCGTGAATGGACTTTCCACCATCCACGGTGAGCACACTCTGCTATGGACGTTTCTCTACCACTGCATTCCACACCATACATGAGTGTTCTTTTTGGTGTTTCTCATTCAATGGACCAAATTGCGTGTTGAGCCGCCTTGTAACCAAGCATTCGGCAGATCACGTGAGCATCTCGTATATCCCACAAGCTATACAAATAATGACACACTACTCCCCAGGTCCCTTGATACTGGATTTCTACTTTGCCAGTATGGTTTTGATCTCCCACAAGACGAACTTTGATCGCTTTCTCAGCTGAAACAAATATTGTTCAATAAATAAACAACATTCTAGTCACGTTCCTTACATTGCTTGATTTGATGTTCAGAGAGTAAAGACACACAGTATATATAGATAGATATTCTAAACAACGTGTCCATAAAACCTAACTTGAACATTTGATAAAGATGTCAAAAAAACTAATGCAAGACTTTCATTCACTAGATGATTTGAAAACCTCGTTTCTTGATATAAATGGAAAGAAAAACAAAGATCATCTAAATGCCTTTATTTGTTACTTATCTAGTTGTACCTGATTTTAGATTGGCACATACAACTCCAGCATCACGGCTGTGATCACAACCAGCAGTGTTACCCCAGCCATGATGATAACATTGATCAATAGATTCTTCGTATCCCAAGCAGTAAAGCCCTTTAAGCCATATACGACCAGTTACTTTGACACTAGCAGTTGTTGCTGTAACTGCCTTGGACTAATTCAACATGTGACACACCACGTAAGCATCCCATATGTTCCACTCTTCATTGCATATGGTACCCCAAGTACCTTTGTATCTTACTTCCACGCGTCCCTCGTTAGGAGTCTTAACATCCACTAGACGAAGATTGACTTTAATTGCATTACCACATACCACTCCAGCATCACGGCTGTGATCACAACCAGCAGTGTTACCCCAGCCATCATGAGGACACTGATCAATAGATTCTTGGGATCCCCAGCAACCAAGCCCTTTAAGCCATATAGGACCAGTTCCTTTGACACTAGCAGTTGTTGCTGTAACTGCCTTGGAGTAATTCAACATGTGACACACTACGTAAGCAGCCCAAATGTCCCATCGATCATTGCATATGGTACCCCAAGTACCTTTGTACCTTACTCCTAACGTCCCTCGTTAGGAGTCTTACCATCCACTAGCCGAACAGCTACCTTGGACTTCGCTTCTGTAACAAACAGGAACGTGCTGAATGTCTTCGTTTTTTAAATGCAAACGTTTAACAAAGAATAATAATGCGGCTAGGAAATGACACATGGTCTGAAATGAGAAAACACTGCACCAAGGTGATTACGGTATATTGCAATTCAATCTTGAACTTGATAACATACAGCTATGGCGGTCCCGTCTCCCCACACTCCCTCATCCTGCATCGAAGGAATGTAAAAGAAACGATGACGTACGTAAAACAAACCTTGGCAGTGACTACCCTCAGTGTCTGGCCTTTACTAATGGTTTCTTTTAAGAAGTCATTAGTGGGTTGATTGTGGGATGGGTATGGGGATT
This sequence comes from Anthopleura sola, assembly GCA_023349425.1. Lineage (NCBI taxonomy): Eukaryota > Metazoa > Cnidaria > Anthozoa > Actiniaria > Actiniidae > Anthopleura > Anthopleura sola. The sequence continues at coordinate 3,015,392 of JALHLI010000015.1, read as the reverse complement.
TTAAGGGGGTTGGGAATTGGTGAAATGTACCAATGGACCCTGTGTCCTATTGTGCAGCACCAGCCATCGGGCAAAATAATTAAACAAGAAATGATACGCTGTCAGTTTACCAAATGTGAAGAAAACAATATGGGAAGTTCATAATGAAAACACGTACTATTTGGATGAAATCTTCAATCTACGTTAAGGCCTAAGTGTTACCGAATGCTGCAATGGTGGACGCAAATTCGAGCCAAAAACTACAAGTTGCTGGTACTTATTCATAAATATTTACACTTGATTGATATAATTCTATAGGTTAGTAAACGGTTGTTTTAGAAACTTTTAGTAATCCATTAGTTTTTCTACATAAAAATGACTTTATTGCTCGACTAGTACTTATCATGGATTCCGCGCAAGCAATTTTCGACGAGAAAAAGGCTGTACTTTGATATCATCTCACTCCTCAACGAGAACGGTGACCCCCATTTTTTATTTAAACTTTATTCCATTTACAGGGCATTCAAGACTGATTTCAAGTTGTTTTTTCTTTCAATTTGTACGAAGTCGTATATGCTTTGTTTTTTTGGATTTTTTGGTTTTTAATGAACCTAGGTTAGGTTCTTCTGTGAGTTTTGAGCCGCAATTATACATATGCATCGCGTAAATTAACTTACGATATAATAAGATGAACTTATACGATTGTGGAATTTAGAAAAGTTGCTAGGCTTAATTTACTGACATAAATCAATTAACAGTATACTAATAAGGAATAATGTTTGCTCAAGTTTTAGACTCACCGTCCACCAACAAGAACACAGCACACAGTAGCAGAAGAAGGCGCGCCATCGATCAGTCAACCGTGAGGTCGTTATCCAAGATGAGGTTTGTAGGGAAATCTAGTGAACGTTGCAGCCACGACAGAAGGTAAGTGAAGAATGACTAGAGTCTGACACGGTGATCAGGTATAAATAGTAAGATATTGATTGTGATTGACAGCACAGTTCGTTATAGCACTCCTTGTTACGCCTTTTCGAGTCTAGTTTGGCAGGAGGGAGGGGGACAGGGGACGGGATTCAAAAGAGTTATCAGTTCATGTAAAATAATCACAAATATTATTCAAAATTTTGGAAAAACAATTCCAACAGATTTTAAGAAATAATTACAGAATTTCTCTATGAAATTTGTCTTTCATCTTATATTTTGCTTTCATCTTATATTTTACTAGAATTTTAACTAAAACCAAATTTACGGTTGCGCGCCAGATGGTAGAGGAGCATTATAGTTTCCCAACCCTAAACAGTCCTCATCATGGATGAGTGCAAGTCTGTGTCAACAGAGGGGGAGGGTAGGGAGAAAGTGCTGAACAGTCCTCGTCATGGATAGACGTAAGTCTGTGTCTATGGAGGGGGAGGGTAGTGAGAAAGTCTTGTACAGTCCTCATCATGGAAGGGTGCAAGTCTGTGTCTATGGAGGGAGAGGGTAGGGAGAAAGTCTTGTACAGTCCTCATCATGTACGGGTGAAAGTCTGTGCAGTCTGTGCATTTTTGTATTTGAATTTTTTTTTTTTTTTTTTTACAGATGTATTTGTATTGTATATTGATAGATTAACTCTTGACTAACTACGTAAGTTACTATTTGTTATATACTTATTTTATCGCTCTACTATATTATGAAGTGTATGTACATTGTAATGTACAAAACCCCAAATAAGAAATGTCTGTCTGTCTGTCTACGTCATTCTGTGGACAGCTTGGTGACGTATCTCAACTGTAATTACGTCATCTTCTGAAACAAAGAGAAAAATATCAGTCAGGAAGGTCATTCATGCAAATAGTGCTGATATGTGTTAAGCATTTTATTACCTGTGATTCATTAGTGTCTATGCAGTCTGTTTGTCTGTCTGTCTGTCTACATCATTCTGAAGAGAGCATGGTGAAGTAACTCAACTGACGTCATCATCTGAGATAAAGAGGAGGAATATTATTCAGGTAAGTCATTCAAATAGTGTTGATATGTATTAAACATTGTTATTACTTGTTATTTAGTAGTCTAAAGTCTGTCTGTCTGTCTGTCTGTCTGCATCATTCTGAAGAGAGCTTGGTGAAGTAACTCAACTGACGTCATCATCTGAGATAAAGAAGAGGAATATTATTTAGGTAAGTCATTCAAATAGTGTTGATATGTGTTAAACATTGTTATTACCTGTTATTTAGTAGTCTAAAGTCTGTCTGTCTGTCTGCATCTAGTCTATCACTGTCGCCTTCGACAAACTGATGGGATTCCTGTGTGGAGAGAGAAACTAGTGCAAAAACAACAAAACGAAATAAGAAATGGATAGGTGAGTATATATGAAACGAACTATTGAATAAATGAATGAATGAATAGGAGTGAAGGAAGAGATGGAATGCTATATCCGTGTTTTATGCATCAATGAATCGTTTGGACTACTAACACGATAAGGTATACAGAGATGACTGGAGATGAAAGAGCTTGAACCGATAAAAGAGCAATTAACGAAATAAAACCAATTGACTAATGCATGTGTTAACAAAAGTGATTCAGTACATACCCAACTATCCACAGTCATTAACGTCTGCTACAGCCTCGGTGCCTGACCATCACATCTACTCCAACTTGTTTCGTTCTCAATACATTTTACAGCTTACTCAATCGTAAATCATTGATTACCGAATCGATATGACAATGAAAAACTAGCTAAACCAAAGTAACCAAAGCAACCAATCAAAGTTAAGAGATCTTGAAACCCTCAAGATTTCTTAACTGAATACAAAATTCTGAGTTCAAAATATTTAATTTGAACATCAGAATTATGATCACAGCCTAAAGATTGTAGATTCTTTTAGACTCTTCTAAAAGGAGGAAATTATTCTAAAATATTATAGTGTACTTAATTATATATATATATATATATATATATTCTGAGTTCAAAATATTTGATTTGAACATCAGAATTATGATCATAGCCTAAAGATTCTAAATTGTTTTAGACTCTTCAGTCTAAAAGGAAGAATTTATTCTAAACTATGGAAGTATACTTGATTATATTTATAGATCCCTTGCACGTGAACTGGAAATTATAAACCTAGTGTTTTGTCCTCCAAATTGAGCTGTATTCTGACGTGCTTCAAGGGGTCTATTTACATGTTTTCTTACCATCATTTTCTTTTGAGCAATTATTTCTTGGTGTAAAAATAACTCTGTCTGGTTCTGTCGTTCGCTTTTGTTTTTTGTAAGGTATCAAGGGATTTTATTTTTACTTTTTTTTTTCGGCGGACGGTGTGTCATATTTTAGGAAATACAGTTAGAAATAACGAAAAACATTTTGAGACACAATACAATACAAAAGTAACACAACAACATTTATCATATACATAACGTACCCATCTTACACGTCACACCAACATCTTCATAATGGTAACAGTCTGTATATCCCCATCCATTGTTACTGCAGTCTGCAATCGATGTTTCTCTTCCTGTACAACCGACGTTCGTCAGCCATATTATACCCTTGACGGATGGAAAGTTGGTGGTTTTGTATTCCTGTACTCCAAGGTAACCAAGCATACGACACACCACCTCAGCGTCTTTCATGTCCCATCCATCATCACATACAGTACCCCACTGACCATGGTACCTGACTTCAAGTCGACCAGAATTGGCTGACCTTCATCCAGTTAAACGAACTTGAACTGGTGGAGGATCTGTGGATTTGTACCCACATCATTGACGTCATTGTACAACTGACACTTGGACAAGTGTTTGAAAGAGAATAAGTAGAGCTTTACTAAAGCTCTTATCTGATCAACAAATGAACTATTTAGATGATTGGCTTTGATGTGATAATATTTGAACGATTAGAGTAAAGTAGAGATTTGTCTTTCTTACCTTCATTTGTCTGACAAACCACACCAGCAAGATTTTTATTCGAGCAAGAATCACTCCACCATCCCCAGTGAGTACACTCTGCTATGGACTTTTCTCTACCACTGCATCCCAAACCAGACATGAGCTTTCTTCTTGGTGTTTCTCATTCAATGTACCGAATTGCGTGTTCAGCTGCTTTGTAACCAAGCATTCGGCAGATCACGTGAGCATCTTGTATATCCCAGCCAACATAACTGCACACTACTCCCCAGGTCCCTTGATACTGGATTTCTACTTTGCCAGTATGGTTTTGCTCGCCCACCAGACGAACTTTGATTGCTTTCTCCTCTGAAACAAATATTGTTCAATAAACAAACAACATTCTAATCACCTTCCTTACATTGCTTGATTTGATGTTCAGAGAGTAAAGATACACATTATATATAGATAGCTGTTTTAATCTACATGGTAATGAAGCGTAACTTGATAATTCGATAATTAATGATGTCAAAAGAACTAACTTAAAACAACTACCTTGGACTTCGCTTCTGTAAAAAACAGGAACGTTTGTAAGAGTCTTTGTGTTTTCATTTTAAAGTAAGGTTTAAAGCAACTACTTTTTTTGTTACTTTAAATTTGTTATATAGATCGATTGCGCGCCATATATCCGTGAAATTAAACAATCAATGTACTGTCTTATTGCACTATATTTTGTACGAAATAATTGATAGAGTCATTCTAATAAAACTGCATGGGCACTAATAATTGATCAAATGGAAATCATTAGAGACTAAACGTTTTATCTCCTTTTGTTCCTTTGTATATAATCAATCCTAACAGGTAGTTAGTAGTGGCCAGGTTTATTGGAATGACTCTATCACTGGAGCAGAACATTGGGAACAAAAGCAAATACATCTACGCGTCTTTGGTTCATGCCTGAGTGAATCCTTAGCAAGTTAACATGTACAACTAAATAGTTGATAACTAAATACTTTTTTACTTTTTTTACACAGAGTAATTGTTTCACGGATATAGAGTGATGCTTATAAAACCGTGTAATACACTTTAGTGTATTACGCACTACTTCACTCTAATTCTTTTGTTTTCTATTATGTTTATCTGACTGTTACACTTAATAAGTACACTTTGTTTCACGGATATAGAGTGATTCTCATAAACCCGTGAAATACACTTTAGCGTATTACGCATTACTTCACTCTAATTCTTTTGTTTTCTATGATGTTTATCTTACTATTACGCTATCGTTAGTAAACTTTGTTTCACGGGTTGATGAAAACCACTCTATGGCGGTTTGCCCTACGTTGTACGAACTTTTGACTTTAGCCGGGTTAGCCGTAATTTTTTCCTATTTCAAATCATGTGTCATTCTCTTGAGAATAAGTTTCTTTCTTTTTATTGTATCCATATTCATGTGTTTTCTCATGCCGGTGAGACAAAGAAATAATACTCTAGGGAATGACACATGGTCTGAAATGAGAAACTATTGCCGCATCAAGACGAATAAGGTCTGATTGCAATTCAAGCTTGAACGTGATAAAAACATCTATGGCGGCCCATCTCTCCACACTACCTCACCCTACATCGGAACCGATGAAGACGTACGTAAAATAACCCTGACAGCGACCAGGGATTATCATGGATTGCGCGCAAGCAATTTTCGACGAGAAAAAGGCTGTACTTTGATATTATCTCACTCCTCAACGAGAACGGCGACCCTCATTTTTTATTTGCTCATCGAATTTCTATGGTGCTCTTATTTCACTATGCGAAGTTTGAGGGAGAAACCACATAGGAAACGCATTTGCCCACGAACGTTCTTAACTGATGAAATTGTCAAATTTTGTAAAACTCTTTTCATTTACAGAGTATTCAAGACGCCTTTCATGTAGGTTTTTTTATTTGAATTTGTACGAAATCGCATATGCTTTTATGGATTTTTTTGGTTGTTAGTGCAAGTTTTGAGCCGCAATTAACCAAATGCATCGCGTAAATTAACTTACGATATAATAAGATGAACTTATACGATTGAGGAATTTAGAAAAGTTGCTAGGCTTAATTTACTGAGATAAATCAACTAACAGTATACTAATAAGGAAAAATGTTTGATCAAGTTTTAGACTCACCGTCCACCAACAAGAACACAGCACACAGTAGCAGCAGAAGGCGCGCCATCGATCAGTCAGCCTCCAGGTCGTTATCCAAGATAAGGTTTGTAGGGAAATCTAGTGAACGTTGCAGCCACGACAGAAGGTAAGTGAAAAATGACTAGAGTCTGACACGGTGATCAGGTATAAATAGTAAGGATATTGATTGTGATTGACAGCACAGTTCGTTATAGCACTCCTTGTTACGCTTTCGAGTCTAGTTTGGCAGGAGGGAGGGGGACGGGGGACGGGATTCAAAAGAGTTATCAGTTCATCACAAATATTATTCAAAATTTTGGAAAAAAAATTCCAACAGATTTTAAGAAATAATTACAGAATTTCTCTATGAAATTTGTCTTTCATCTTATTTTTTGCTTTCATCTTATATTTTACTAAAATCTTAATTAACTAAACTCAAATTTACGGTTGCGCGCCAGATGGTAGAGGAGCATTATAGTTTCCCAACCCTATACAGTCCTCGTCACGGATGGGTGCAAGTTTTTGTCTATATAGGGGGGATGGGTAGGGAGAAAGTCCTGAACAGTCCTCGTTATGGATTGGTGCAAGTCTGTGTCGATGGAGGGGAAGGGTAGGGAGAAAGTCCCGGACAGTCCTTGTCATGGATGGATGCAAGTATGTGTCTATGGAGGAGGAGGGTAGGGAGAAAGTCCTGAACAGTCCTCATCATGTATGGGTGCAAGTCTGTGCAGGGGGATTGATAACGGAAATAAAGGGTGGGGGAGAAGGAGGGGAAATGTTTTGGTTTTCATATTTATTCATTTTTGCATTTTTATTGTTTTTTTGTTTTTTGTTTTAGATGTATTTGTATTGTACATTGATAGATTAACTCCTAACTACTCACTATACTTATTTTATCGCTCTACTCTATTAGGATCTCGGGTGTGTGTACATTGTAATGTACAAAACCCCAAATAGCAAATGTCTCTCGGTCTGTCTACGTCATTCTGTGGACAGCTTGGTGACGTATCTCAACTATAATTACGTCATCTTCTGAAACAAAGAGAAAAATATCAGTCAGGAAGGTCATTCATGCAAATAGTACTGATATGTGTTAAGCATTTTATTACCTGTGATTCATTAGTGTCTAAAGTCTGTCTGTCTGTCTGTCTGTCTGTCTGTCTGTCTACATCATTCTGAAGAGAGCTTGGTGAAGTAACTCAACTGACGTCATCATCTGAGATAAAGAGGAGGAATATTATTCAGGTAAGTCATTCAAATAGTGTTGATATGTGTTAAACATTGTTATTACCTTTTATTTAGTAGTCTAAAGTCTGTCTGTCTGTCTGCATCTAGTCTATCACTGTCGCCTTCGACAAACTGATGGGATTCCTGTGTGGAGAGAGAAACTAGTGCAAAAATAACAAAACGAAATAAGAAATGGATAGGTGAGTATATACGAAACAAACTATTGAATTAATGAATGAATGAATAGGATAGAAGGAAGAAGGAAGAGATGGAAGGCTATGAAAGGTATGAGATAATTAGAGATGAAAGAGCTTGAACCAAAAAAGAACAATTAACGAAATCAAACCAATTGACTAATGCATGTGTTAACAAAAGTGATTCAGTACATACCCAACTATCCACAGTCATTAACGTCTGCTACAGCCTCGGTGCCTGACCATCACATCTACTCTAACTTGTTTCGTTCTCAATACATTTTACAGCTTACTCAGTCGTAAATCATTGATTACCGAATCGATATAACGATGATAAACTAGCTAAAGAAACTGCCTCTTATCTCCACAAGTAACCATAGCAACCAATCAAAGTTAAGAGATCTTGAAACCTTCAAGATTTCTTAACTGAATACAAAATTCTGAGCTCAAAATATTTGAACATCAGAATTATGATCACAGCCTAAAGATTGTAGATTCTTTTAGACTCTTCTAAAAGTGGGAAATTATTCTAAAATATTATAGTGTACTTAATTATATCTATAGACCCCTTGCACGTGAACTGGAAACCTAGTGTTTTTTCCTCCAAATTGAGCTGCATTCTGACGTGCTTCAAGGGGTCTATTTACATGTTTTCTTACCATCATCTTCTTTTGAGGAATTATTTCTTGGTGTAAAAATAACTCTGTCTGGTTCTGTCGTTCGCTTTTGTTTTTGAAAAAAAAAAAAATGAAGAATTATTTTGTAGATTTTTTTATTATTTTATGCCTGGTTTTCCCTAGTGACGCAAACCTCAGAATGACGACAAACGCATGTGCATATAGTATTTTACGTTCGATATTTGATTTCTTTATATTTACAATTTTTTTGTGACAAACTTGAAATCAGCCCTTGCGTATGTCGTAATGCTTATGTCTGCGTCATTAGGAAAACTATCTTTTTTGGTTGCATTGCATTCATTTATTGTCTATATACCTCGTTTGTAGTTACTGTCGTCGGCTTCTCAGTGATTCTGCGACAGAAAGAAAGAAAATATTATTAGAGGTAAGTATCATATAAATATTATAAAATTTTAAACATCACATGTACATATCATTCCTAACCTGGTCAAAATTGCTTTCCTGTCTTTGGTCAGTAACGGTGCATTAGTAGTAGGTGCTTGTGTTGTTGCTCTTGTCGTGCCTTCAACAGATAAATTCAAAGGATTTTATTTTCTTATTTCTGATACAAATAAAGACGTTGTGCCATATTTTACAAGATAACAATTAGAAATAACAAAAATGTTTGAGACACCTACAATGCAAACGTAACACAACAGTCAACAATAAGCAAATAAATTATATCTTTATAAATTAATGCCTCGACCATTAGTCTCAGTAGATCTACCTTCTATATCTTAAGTAATGTACACAACAGTAATTAATACTGATCTACAAAGTAGCTTTGTGTCATGGGTAAACAGACTGTAATGTAACATACTCTTATAAGGACAATACATGATATGACATGCCTCCATTTACGGACCAATCATGTCCTGTATGCTTGTCAGATTATCAAAGTCTCTATGTATATTCTCTAGGCAAGTTTAGTGAACCCATTCTGGTTCAAGATCTATCTTACTGCAGACATTTCCAGTTATTTCACAAGAGTATATACCTCTATAACGACTATCTCTCTCTATTTTTGTCTGGGGTAAGGGATGACGTTTCAGAACAGCATAGTACCGACGGTACGGTATTTATGGCTTCGCAAGGAAAGCTACACGCGTATAAAAACATTGTGCATCACAAATTTCAATCAAAGAGCCAGATTATACAAAAACGCTTATACCTGTAATGGTTCTCCGACTTAAATACCACCACAACTCAAGAATCGAGGCATAACTACCAGCGAAATCCCTGTGACAGAGATAAGTATTTTTTTCTATAAACCCCTAGATTGAGAGAGGACTACTCCTCTCTTTGCCATGCATGACCAGTAGGCTAAATTATTGCTGTGATTGCGATTGGAGCCACCTAATTTCCATACCCCATTACCCCACAAACTTTGTTGTAGTTGTTTCAATGGGTCTGGAGCATTAATTTATCATATACATAACGTACCCATCTTACACGTCACACCAACGTCTTCACTATGGTCACAGACTGCTTTTCCCCATCCAAAGTGATTGCAGTCTGCAATGGACGTTTCTATTCCTGTACAACCGACGTATCTCAGCCATATTATACCCTTGACGGGTGTAAAGCTGGTGGTTTTGTATTCCTGTACTCCAGGGGAACCCAGCATACGACACACCACCTCAGCGTCTTTCATGTCCCATCCATCATCACATATAGTACCCCACTGACCATGGTACCTGACTTCAAGTCGACCAGAATTGGCTGACCTTCCTCCAGCTAAACGAACTTGAACTGGTGGAGGATCTGTGGATTTGTACCAACATCATTGAGGTCATTGTACAACTGACACTTGGACAAGTGTTTGAAAGAGAATAAGTAGAGCTTTACTAAAGCTCTTATCTGATCAACAAATGAACTATATAGGTGATTGGCTTTGATGTGAGGATATTTGAACGATTAGAGTAAAGTAGAGATTTGTCTTTCTTACCTTCATTTGTCTGACAAACCACACCAGCAAGATGTTTATTCGTGCAATAAGCCTTCCACCATCCTGGGTGAGCACACTCTGCTATGGACGTTTCTCTACCACTGCATTCCACATAATTCATGAGCGTTCTTCTTGGTGTCTCTCCTTCAATGTACCGAATTGCGTGTTCAGCTGCTTTGTAACCAAGCATTCGGCAGATCACGTGAGCATCTCGTATATCCCACCAAATCTGACACACTACTCCCCAGGTCCCTTGATAATGGATTTCTACTTTACCAGTATGGTTTTGCTCTCCCACCAGACGAACTTTGATCGCTTTCTCCTCTGAAACAAGTTTTATTCAATAAACAAACAACATTTAGTCATGTTTCTTACATTGCTTGATTTGATGTTTAGAGAGTAAAGATACACATATATAGATAGCTGTTTTAATCTACATTGTAATGAAACGTAACTTGATCATTCGATAATTAATGATGTCAAAAGAACTAATGTAAGAACAGCTTCCTTGGACTTCGCTTCTGTAACAAACAGGAACGTTTTTAAGAGTCTTTGTGTTTTCATTTTTACGTTAGGTTTAAAGCAACTACTTTTTTTTTGTTACTTTAAATTTGGTATATAAGTCGAGTGCAAGCCATATATCCGTGAAATTAAACAAACAATGCACTGTCTAATTGCCCTATATTTTGTACGAAATAGTGGATAGAGTCATTCCAATAAACCTGCATGGGCACTAATAATTGATCAAATGGAAATCATTAGAGACTAAACGTTTTATTTCTTTTTGTTCCTTTGCATATAATAAACCCTAACAGGTAGTTAGTAATGGCCAGGTTTATTGGAATGTCTCTATCACTGGAGCAGAACATTAGGAACTAAAGCAAATACATCTGCGCGTCTTTGGTTCATGCCTGAGTGAATCCTTAGCAAGTTAACAACTAAACTGTTGATAACTAAATACTTTTTTACTTTTTTTACACAGAGTAATTGTTTCACGGAAATAGAGTGATTCTCATAAACCCGTGAAATACACTTTAGCTTCTTACGCCCTACTTCACTCTAATTCTTTATTTTTCTATTGTGTTTATCTGACTATTACGCTATAATTAGATAAACTTTGTTTCACGGGTTGATGAAAACCACTCTATGGCGGCTGTGCCCTACGCTGTACGGACTTTTGACTTTAGCCTGGTTAGCCGTAATTTTTTCCTATTTCAAATCATGTGTCATTCTCTTGATTATGAGATTCTTTCTTTGATTATTGTATCCATATTCATGTGTTTTCTCACGTGAGACAAAGTAATAATACTCTAGGGAATGACATATGGTCTGAAATGAGAAACTATTGCCGCATCAAGACGAATAAGGTCTGATTGCAATTCAAGCTTGAACGTGATAAAAACATCTATGGCGGCCCATCTCTCCACACTTCCTCACCCTACATTGGATTGAGCGCAAGCAATTTTCGACGAGAAAAAGGCTGTACTTTGATATCATCTCACTCCTCAACGAGAACGGCGACCCTCATTTTTTATTTGCTCATCGAACTTCTATGGTGCTCTTATTTCACTATGCGAAGTTTGAGGGGAAACCACATAGGAAACGCATTTGCCCACGAACGTCCTTAACTGATGAAATTGTCAAATTTTGTAAAACTCTATTTCATTTACAGAGCATTCAAGACGCCTTACATGAATGTGTTTTTTATTTGAATTTGTACGAAATTGCATATGCCTTTCTGGATTTTTTTGGTTCTTAGTGCAAGTTTTGAGCCGCAATTAACCAAATGCATCGCGTAAATTAACTTACGATATAATAAGATGAACTTATACGATTGAGGAATTTAGAAAAGTTGCTAGGCTTAATTTACTGAGATAAATCAATTAACAGTATACTAATAAGGAATAATGTTTGATCAAGTTTTTAGACTCACCGTCCACCAACAAGAACACAGCACACAGTAGCAGCAGAAGGCGCGCCATCGATCTAGTCAACCGTGAGGTCGTTATGCAAGATGAGGTTTGTAGGGAAATCTAGTGAACGTTGCAGCCACGACAGAAGGTAAGTGAAAAATGACTAGAGTCTGACACGGTGATCAGGTATAAATAGTAAGGATATTGATTGTGATTGACAGCACAGTTCGTTATAGCACTCCTTGTTACACTTTCGAGTCTAATATGATAATAATAAATCCTTTATTGATATAGCGCTATTTACAATGAAGATCAATATCACTTTACAATAATAATAGCTCCAAACGAAAATCTAATATGTATAAAAAATAATCAATGGAAAATAAAATTGTTCTAATAAAAAATTTAAAGAAATTTGCAAAAAAAAAATAGATAAACAGTTCTGAATACTAATTGAATTGAAAAAATGCCTGAGAAAAAAGACATGTCTTTACCTTAGTCTTAATACTCTCTAATGTATCTACATTCCTTAATTCAAGATGAAGCGAGTTACATATGATAGGACCAGCTACAGAAGAAACGCAACTGCCATACGTTTTATTACTATACTAAGGCACGCTCAAAAAATTGGCAGTTGATGAACGGAATGGCTTATACATATTAAAGTCTAGTTTGGAAGCCGAGAGGGGGACGGAGGACGTGATTCAAAAGAGTTCATGTACATGTAAAATAATCAAAAAAAATTATTCAGAATTTTGAAGAAAAAAATCCATAATTTATTCTAAAATAATTACAGAATTGAATTTATCTATGAAATATTTGTCTTTTGTTCTTTTTATTATTTTTCGGTGATATCTTATACTTTACTAGAATTTTAACTAAAATCAAATGTACGGCTGCACACCAAATGGTAGAGGAGCATTTTAGTTTCCCAACCCTTCCCGTACACGAAAAGAATGTATTTCTTTTTTTTTTTCTTCTTCTCAAAAAGCTGGTCTAAATATGAATATTCTAAGGCTAGCAAACAGACAAAGTGAAATCTTAATCAAACCACAAGGAAAGAGCTTACTACTTTCATTAGTGAACTCGTATATTATTCGTGTTTCGCTTTTACTCAAGGCTTATGAGGTACTCGGTTAACTTCAAGAGACATCGAATTCGTTTGTACAGAAACTGGTTGAAAATGCTGTAATTTTTAATCTTTGTTGCCGAAAAAAATTAAAATAAAATAACCCAATATTTTAAGGACCAGACAACAAGTAGCAGGGATCGATGGAGGACTGAAAGTCTGTGTCTATGGAGGGGAGAGGGGACGGAGAAAGACTTGAACAGTTCTCATCATGGATGGTTGGAAGTCTGTGCCTATGGAGGGGAAGGGTAGGGAGAAAGTCCTGAACAGTCCTTATCATGGATGGATACAAGTCCGTGTCTATGGAGGGGGGGGGGGGGGGGGGTAGGGAAAAAGTCCTGAACAGTCCTCATCATGGATGGGTGGAAGTCCGTGTCTATGGAGGGGGAGGGTTGGGAAAAAGTCCTGAACAGTCCTCATCATGGATGGATACAAGTCCGTGTCTATGGAGTGGGGAGGGTAGGGAGAAAGTCCTGAACAGTCCTCATCATGGATGGATACAAGTCCGTGTCTATGGAGGGGGGAGGGTAGGGAGAAAGTCCTGAACAGTCCTTATCATGGATGGATACAAGTCCGTGTCTATGGAGGGGGGAGGGTAGGGAGAAAGTCCTGAACAGTCCTCATCATGGATGGATACAAGTCCGTGTCTATGGAGGGGGAGGGTTGGGAAAAAGTCCTGAACAGTCTTCATCATGGATGGGTGGAAGTCTGCGTCAATAGAGGGGGAGGGGTAGGGAGAAAGTCCTGAACAGTCCTCATCATGGATGTGTGCAAGTCTTTGTCCATAGAGGGGAGATGGGTAGGGAGAAAGTCCTGAACAGTCTTCATCATGGATAGATGTAAGACTGTGTCAATAGAGGGGGAGGGTAGGGAGAAAGTCCTGAACAGTCCTCATCATGGATGTGTTCAAGTCTTTGTCCATAGAGGGGAGATGGGTAGGGAGAAAGTCCTGAACAGTCTTCATCATGGATAGATGTAAGACTGTGTCAATAGAGGGGGAGGGTAGGGAGAAAGTCCTGAACAGTCCTCATCATGGATGGGTGCAAGTCTTTGTCCATAGAGGGGAGATGAGTATGGAGAAAGTCGTGAACAGTCCTCATCATGGATAGATGTAAGTCTGTGTCTATGGAGAGGGGAGGGTAGGGAGAAAGTCTTTAACAGTCCTCGTCATGGATGGGTGCAAGTCTTTGTCCATAGAGGGGAGATGGGAAGGGAGAAAGTCCTGAACAGTCCTCATCATGGATAGATGTAAGTCTGTGTCTATGGAGAGGGGAGGGTAGGGAGAAAGTCTTGAACAGTCCTCGTCAATTCCTCGTCAAGTCTAGTGCAAGTCTTTGTCCATAGAGGGGAGATGGGTAGGGAGAAAGTCCTGAACCGTCCTCATCATGGATAGATGTAAGTCTGTGTCTATGGAGAGAGGAGGGTAGGGAGAAAGTCCTGAACAGTCCTCATCATGGATGTGTGCAAGTCTTTGTCCATAGAGGGGAGATGGGTAGGGAGAAAGTCCTGAACAGTCCTCATCATGGATAGATGTAAGTCAGTGTCTATGGAGGGGGGAGGAGGATGGATAAGCGAAATAAGAGGTGGGGGAGAAGGAGAGGAAATGCTTTGGTTTTCATATTTATTCATTTTTGTATTTTTATTGTTTTCTTACAGATGTATTTGTATTGTACATTGATAGACTAGCTCTTGACTACGTAAGTCACTATTTGTTATATACTTATTTTATCGCTCTACTATATTAGGATCTCAGGTGTGTGTACATTGTAATGTACAAAACCCCAAATAGCAAATGTCTCTCGGTCTGTCTACGTCATTCTGTGGACAGCTTGGTGACGTATCTCAACTATAATTACGTCATCTTCTGAAACAAAGAGAAAAATATCAGTCAGGAAGGTCATTCATGCAAATAATGCTGATATGTGTTAAGCATTTTATTACCTGTGATTCATTAGTGTCTAAAGTCTGTCTGTCTGTCTGTCTGTCTGTCTGTCTGCATCATTCTGAAGAGAGCTTGGTGAAGTAACTCAACTGACGTCATCATCTGAGATAAAGAGGAGGAATATTATTCAGGTAAGTCATTGAAACAGTGTTGATATGTGTTAAACATTGTTATTACCTGTTATTTAGTAGTCTAAAGTCTGTCTGTCTGTCTGTCTACATCATTCTGAAGAGAGCTTGGTGAAGTAACTCAACTGACGTCATCATCTGAGATAAAGAGGAGGAATATTATTCAGGTAAGTCATTGAAACAGTGTTGATATGTGTTAAACATTGTTATTACCTGTTATTTAGTAGTCTAAAGTCTGTCTGTCTGTCTGTATCTAGTCTATCACTGTCGCCTTCGACAAACTGATGGGATTCCTGTGTGGAAAGAGAAACTAGTGCAAAAACAACAAAAGGAAATAAGAAATGGATAGGTGAGTATGTATGAAACGAACTATTGAATAAATGAATGAATGAATGAATGAATGAATAGGAGTGAAAGAAGAAGGAAGAGATGATAGGCTATATCCGTGTTTTATGCATCAATGAATCGTTTGGACTACTAACACGATAAGGTATACAGAGATGACTGGAGATGAAAGATTTTGAACCAATAAAAGAGCAATTAACGAAATCAAACCAATTGACTAATGCAAGTGTTAACAAAAGTGATTCAGTACATACCCAACTATCCACAGTCATTAACGTCTGCTACAGCCTCGGTGCCTGACCATCACATCTACTCCAACTTGTTTCGTTCTCAATACATTTTACAGCTTACTCAGTCGTAAATCATTGATTACCGAATCGACATAACTATGATAAACTAGCTAAAGAAATCGCCTCTTATATTTTACAAGTAACCATAGCAACCAATCAAAGTTAAGATATCTTGAAACCCTCAAGATTTCTTAACTGAATACAAAATTCTGAGCTCAAAATATTTGAACATCAGAATTATGATCACAGCCTAAAGATTCTAGATTCTTTTAGACTTTTCTAAAAGGAGGAAATTATTCTAAGATATTATAGTGTACTTAATTATATATATATATATATATATATATATATATATATATATATATATATATATATATATATATATATATATATATATATATATCTATATCTATAGACCCCTTGCAAGTGAACTGGAAACCTAGTGTTTTGTCCTCCAAACTGAGCTGCATTCTGACGTGCTTCAAGGGGTCTATTTACATGTTTTCTTACCATCACTTTCTTTTGACTAACACAACAATATTTATCATAAACGTACCCTTCTTACACGTCACACCAACGTCTTCCCTATGGTCACAGACTGTATATCCCCATCCATTGTTACTGCAGTCTGCTATCGACGTTTCTATTCCTGTACAACCCACGTATTGCAACCATATTATACCCTTGACGAGTGTAAAGTTGGTGGTTTTGAATTCCTGTACTCCAAGGTAACCAAGCATACGACACACCACCTCAGCGTCTTTCATGTCCCATCCATCATCACATACAGTACCCCAATGACCATGGTACCTGACTTCAAGTCGACCTGAATTTACTAACCTTCCTCCAGCTAAACGAACTTGAACTGGTGGAGGATCTGTAGATTTGTACCAACATCATTGAGGTCATTGTACAACTGACACTTGGACAAGCTATTATCTAATCAACAAATAAGCTATTTATGACGTCTGGTTTTGATTTGATGATATTATTTGCGCGATGATCTGTAAACGAGGGGAATTCATAATTCAAAGCCACAATGAGCTAAGAGATCTTGAGGCTGAACTGTTGGATGTGGTATGCAACGATGGCGAAATTGAGCCGGTCCTCCAAGAGATCGAATAAAACCTTAGACGCACGTCTAGATATCCACGCGCGTTGGACAAGTGTTTGAAAGAGAATAAGTAGAGCCCACGTATTGCATCTGATCAACAAATGAACTATGTAGATGATTAACTTTGACGTGATGATATTTGAACGATAAGAGTAAAGTAGAGACTTGTCTTTCTTACCTTCATTTGTCTGACAAACCACACCAGCAAGAAGTTTATTCGAGCAATACCTAGAAACTCTCCACCATCCATAGTGAGCACACTCTGCTATGGACGTTTCTCTACCATTGCATCCAACTTCATACATGAGCATTCTTCTTGGTGTCTCTCCTTCAATGTACCGAATTGCGTGTTGAGCTGCTTTGTAACCGAGCATTCGGCAGATCACGTGAGCATCTTGTATATCCCACCGCCAATGACACACTACTCCCCAGGTCCCTTGATACTGGATTTCTACTTTGCCAGTATGGTTTTGTTCTCCCACCAGACGAACTTTGATCGCTTTCTCCTCTGAAACAAATATTGTTCAATAAGCAAGCAACATTCTAACCATATTCCTTACATTGCTTGATTTGATGCTCAGAGAGGAAATACGTACATATATAGATATATATCTATTATAATTTACGCCTGAACATAAAAAGCAACTTGAACATTTGATAAAGATTCCCTAAAAAAACTAATGCAAGACTTTGATTTACTATATGATTTGAAAACCTTGTTTCTTGACATGAATAGAAAACCAAAGATCATATGAATGTCTTGTTTTGTAACTTATCTAGTTGTACCTGGTGTTAGACTGGCACATACCACTCCAGCATCACGGCTGTGATCACAGCCAGCAGTGTTATCCCAGCCAGCATGACGACACTGATCAATAGAATTTTCGTGTCCATAGCAACCAACACCTCCCAGTTTAAGCGATATGGGACCTGTTCCTTTGATGCTTGCAGTGGTTGTTTTAACAGCCTTGGAGTAATTCAACATGTGACAAACCACGTAGGCGGCGTATATGTCCCATCCATCATTGCATATGGTACCCCAAGTACCTTTGTATCTCAGTTCCACACGTCCCTCCTTTTGAGTCTTACCATCCACTAGACGAATATTGACTTTAATTGCATTACCACAAACCACTCCAGCATCACGGCTGTGATTACAACCAGCAGTGTTACCCCAGCCATAATGCCAACATTGATCAATAGATTCTTGGGATCCCCAGCAAACAAGCCCTTTAAGCCATATAGGACCAGTTCCTTTGACGTTAGCGGTTGTTGCTGTAACTGCCTTGGAGTAATTCAACATGTGACACACCACGTAAGCATCTAGTATGCCCCAGTCTTGATTGCATATGGTACCCCAAGTACCTTTGTATCTTACTTCTACACGTCCCTCGTTAGGAGTCTTACCATCCACTAGACGAACAGCTACCTTGGTCTTTGCTTCTGTAAGAAACATGAAGGAAGGTGCTTAAATGTCTTCGTATTTTCATTTTTACGTCGAGTCTAAAACATCTGCTAGTTCTGTTTTGTTGTTAGTTACTCAGTGAACATTAGATTGTAAAGAGTTGAGAAAAGTAATAACTTGCGGCTTGTTTATAAGGGGGAGAGAATGTTGAAGAACAATAAGAATTCGGGGTAACTTTACTCTGTAGTTGGATTTATAGCTCTGATATGTCTGGTTTTCAATCATTTTATAAACCGATGTTTATCCTATAATGTAAACGGTATTTGGTGGCTATTATCATAGTTTCCACGGCTCACGGCAAGGGTAAGGCGCGGCGCGGACACAACATGGAATTTCGAATGTTTCATAAACGGCACGACACTGACACGGTTACGGCAAGGTGCGGTCCGTGCCGTGCGGAAACTGCTCTAAATTTAAGTTTAAGTTTCCATGTATGCTCTAAATTTAACTGGAAAACGTCGTCTCGTTTTGAAAATATTAAAAACAATTTATTACCTAAATTTATGTCCTGCATAGTTTTTCGCCACTTTCCGTCGTTTTTGCTTGTTTCTCTTTGTAGTTAGTTGACCCCCGTATGCACAAACAAGACACTCTTTCCACTCAGTGAAAACTACCAATTCTCCCACTGATTCACAACTTCGCCAAATGCGAGAAAACTGATAGTTTTCGACGAAAGGCACGATTCACCGGCACGATTCACTAATTCTGGCCTTAAGCGCATTAGATCATATCCAAAAGTATAAAGCGCTATATAAGTATTACAATTATTATTAAATTATTGCCTTACTCGGTACCAGGCAAATGTTTAACCGTTCCAAAATTTGACCAATTTAATTTATGCCATTGACACGGAACCGTCTCTTTCATTGCACGGCTATGCGTTTGATTTTTTCCAGATAGCACAGCTGCGTGTTAACGGAATGCCTAAACGTATAACTTTTTGAACGGTTAAAAGTTCGTTTGGTAAATTCGTCGACATCGTAACCTAACTAGCTAGAATAACTTGCAATTGATGAAATCGTAGTAATCTTTGAATTTTATTTTAATCAAGAAATCTAATTCTTATAACAAAGATATTTATTTTAAGATATTAAGTACAGCAAGCCCCTGATTTGGTTTGATGGGTGACATGCATTGTGCTGTGTACTTCAAGCCGGGAGGGGTCGCGGGTTCGATTCTCGACTTAACCGCATTTATGAGTTGTGTTTAATATGTTGAATTGTTCTCGATCTTGCTATGAGGATTTTTCTCCGGGCTTTCTGGTTTTCCTCTCTCCTGTTAAAATCAACATGTTAGTTGAGTGTTTTGTGTTATGAATAATGAATGTCGTGGTAGTTCCTGAGAGCTAATATCACGGAAGAGTCCCTTACGGGGAACGTGGATAGTAAAATAAAGTTTTACGGTTTTTTTCTTTACTTTTCGGGAGATAATAATAATAATAATAATAATAATAATAATACTTTATTTCTTAAAAACGCATTTCAAAAACTCAATGTTTTTTACAAATTTAAATATATACTAATATATAACCAAGATAAAATACAGAGAAAAATTGTTAAATAGGTAAAGAAAAATAAATTAAGAACAACATTATACAGATACAGTACTACAAGTAATTGACCTCAAATTAACAAAATGACTAATAAGAAATAATGTTTGATCAAGTTTTAGACTCACCGTCCACCAACAAGAACACAGCACACAGTAGCAGCAGAAGGCGCGCCATCGATCAGTCAGCCGTGCGGTCGTTATCTAAGATGAGGTTTGTAGGGAAATCTAGTGAACGTTGCAGCCACGACAGAAGGTAAGTGAAAAATGACTAGAGTCTGACACGGTGATCAGGCATAAATAATAAGGATATTGATCGTGGTTGACCGCACAGCTCGTTATAGCACTCCTTGTTACGCTTTCGAGTCTAGCTTGGAAGAGGAGAGGGGGAAGGGGGACTTTTGATTCAAAAGAGTTCAGTTCATGTCAAATAATCATAAAAATTATTCAAACTTTTGTACAAAAAAATCTTCCAACAAATTTTCTAAAATAATTACAGAATTTCTCTATTAAATTCGTCCTTTGATCATTTTTTAATAATTTCGCTGGTATTTGATATTTTACTAGAATTTTAACTAAGATTAAATGTATTCAAGTATTTGGGCGCCAACAAGAGGGAATTTCTTAGTTTCCCAATACCCTATCCATACATGAATAATATATATATTCTTTTTTTCTCACAATAAGCTGGTCTAAATATGAATATTCTAAGGCTAGTAAACAGATAAAGTGAAATCTTAGTCAAACCACAGGGAAAGAGCTTACCACTTTCGTTAGCGAACTCGTACATTATTCGTGTTTCGCTTTTACCCAATGCTTACAACTGATACCGAGATTAACGAGCCCAGTTAACTTCAAAATATCTCGTTTAGATAGAGAGCTTGAAAATCCTCCGTTGACACGGTTATAGGGGAATAAATGCTTGAAGGAACAGATAACAAGTAGTAGTGTTAGGAAGATTAGAACTGAGAGAAAATGGTGCAATAAAAGGGGGGAAATGAATTCATGAGAATATCCATCCTGTCCATACGAGAACTTTGGCGATAACCATGATAACTAAACGCGCTAAAATATTTTTGTTGCTGTTACGAAATCGCTTTATACTTCATGAATTTTATCTCAAACTATAAACTACATTTTGAAAGCAGTTTTTTTATCATAGTCGCCGATAGAGCCTGATTAAGAAAATGTTTTTGGTTTTTTTAATTAATATTTAATTGTCTAATTCTCAATTGCGAAAATGTCTTCAATCAATTTGTGCGAACATATATTTATAAGTTTCTGCATTGCGTATCTGCATGTGTATTGCCATTAGTTATTGTGGTTCTGTTAACGAAATTCTTACATAATTAGAACTTTTCTTTCTTGTGAAAAATTAACTTATTGGTATAGTAATTAATTTACGATAAATATTAAAATTTTTACTAGGAATTTCTTCGAGTTTTGAGGAAACTACAAAATAATTTGTTTTGATCCAAAACGGAAACACTTTTGGTAAATCTTTTTTTGTTTACAGCTAGCACTTATTTGTTCTCTTGTTTATAGCCTGAGTCAAAAATAAGGAGAATATTTTGGTAAAGTTCATAATTACGGAGGGGTATTTTGGATATTGACAATGACAATGACAATATATTTTATTTGTGCATATATTACGTTTACATACACTATGCACAAGCTAACTGTAATAACTTCAAGTTAAACTAAGGCAGTTAGCTATCAAGATATAAAATTGAATTAATAATATAATTAATAAGATATTTAAGATATTCACATTTTTAATACAAATAATATTGTTTTTCAAACCTTTTTTCAAGACATTGCTAACAGAAAGCCTAAAAGTCCAAATTTGTTTTTTAATAAATTCAAACAAATTTGCATTCGTTTTGAAACATATACTGAAACACAGCCCACAATGCAAAATAACTGCCTTCGGCGTCGGGACTTCAACAAAACCTCCCTCGGCTTTCGGGGACATTTAATCACTAATCACCCTCAAGTCATGCTATTACTTATAATAATAGCATTCCGGCGAGAAACTATTGGATTTCAGCAATAATTTCACTAGAAAGAAAGTGATCGCTCTCGCTTCCAACTGTACATTTCGTCATCAAACGTTTCCGGTTGCATGTTCTTGATATTATAAATGCGCCTATATAGTCATGTATAAGTTTGGTTCATCTAAAAGTCGTTCCATCGATTCTGATGTTAAGGAGAAAGCCGTTATTTATTGATTCAATCACTGATAAGCTAGGTAAGCATCTCTGTACACGTTTTAAAACACAAACCTAACCGTGTGCATTCGGCCCCACATTCAAAATCCAGCTAAAACATTACCTAATCTCAACTCAAAAATAGACTGATCTATGGAGGGAGAGGAGTCCTGAACAGTTTTAATCATGGATGGGTGCAAGTCTTTGTCTATGGAGGGGGAGGGGTAGGGAGAAAGTCCTTAACACTCCTCGACATGGATGGGTGCAAGTCTGTGTCTATGGAGTGGGGAGTGGTAGGGAGAAAGTCCTGAACAGTCCTCATCATGTATGGTTGCAAATCTGTGCAGGGGGATGGATATGCGAAATAAGGGGTGGGGGAGAAGGAGGGATTTATTTTTGAATTTTTATTGTTTTCTTACAGATGTATTTGTATTGTACATTGATAGACTAACTCTTGACTACGTAAGTCACTATTTGTTATATACTTATTTTATCGCTCTACTATATTAGGATCTCAGGTGTGTGTACATTGTAATGTACAAAACCCCGAATGACAAATGTCTGTCTGTCTGCCTTTCTACGTCATTCTGAGGGCAGATCGTGTCTCAACTGTAATGACGTCATCTTCTGAAACAAAGAGGAAAAAAATATCAGTCAGTTACTCATTCAAATAGTGCTGATATGTAATAAGCATTTTATTACCTATGATTCATTAGTGTCTACAGTCTGTCTGTCTGTCTACATCATATGCATTCTGAAGAGAGCTTGGTGAAGTAACTCAACTGATGTCATCATCTGAGATAAAGAGGAGGAATATTACTCAGGTAGGTCATTGAAACAGTGTTGATATGTGTTAAACATTTTTATTACCTGTGTTGTAGTAGTTCATCATTGTTGTCTTCTTTACACTGATGGGATTCCTGCGTGGAAAGAGAAACGAGTGCAAAAAACAAAACCAAATACAATATGAATGGGCAAATGAAAAACAAACGGTTGAATGAATGAATGAAAAACTGAACATTGTGGGCGACTGAATGGGAGTGAAGGAAGAAGGAAGAGATGGAAGGCGAGATCCATGAACAAATAACATAAAAAGGTATGAGATAATTAGTGATGAAAGAGCTTGAACAAATAAAAGAACAGTTAACGAAATCAAACCAATTGACTAATGCATGTGTTAACAAAAGTGATTCAGTACATACCCAACTATCCACAGTCATTAACGTCTGCTACAGCCTCGGTGCCTGACCATCACATCTACTCCAACTTGTTTCGTTCTCAATACATTTTACAGCTTACTCAGTCGTAAATCATTGATTACCGAATCGATATAACGATGATAAACTACCTGAAGAAACTGACTCTTATCTCCACAAGTAACTACAATGTAACTATAGCAACCAATCAAAGTTAAGAGATCTTGAAAACCTCAAGATTTCTTAACTGAATACAAAATTCTGAGCTCAAAATATTTGAACATCAGAATTATGATCACAGCCTAAAGATTCTAGATTCTTCAGACTCTTAATAAGGGGGAAATTATCAGTCTAAGATAGTATAGTGTACTTAATGATATCTATAGACGTCCCACTGCATATGACGTCTAAGCCGCTCCATTTGAAGAAACAAAACAAAAGAATTCTAACCTTTTTAGAATTGGAAACCTAATATACCTACAATTCAAACGTAACACAACAATATTTATCATATACGTAACGTACCCATCTTACACGTCACACCAACGTCTTCACTATGGGAACAGACTACATTTCCCCATCCATTGTGACTACAGTCTGCTATCGACGTTTCTCTTCCTGTACAACCAACGTCCTTCAGCCATATTATACCCTTGATGGATGCAAAGTTGGTGGTTTTGTATTCCTGTACTCCAGGGTAACCAAGCATACGACACACCACCTCAGCGTCTTTCGTGTCCCATCCATCATCACATACAGTACCCCACTGACCATGGTACATGACTTCAAATCGACCAGAATAGGCTGACCTTCCTCCAGCTAAACGGACTTGAACTGGTGGAGGATCTGTGGATTCGAACCAAAATCATTGAGGTCATTGTACAACTGACACTTGGACAAGTGTTTGAAAGAAGAATAAGTAGAGCTTTACTAAAGCTCTTTTCTGATCAACAAATGAACTATGTAGATGATTGGCTTTGATGTGATGATATTTGAACGATTAGAGTAAAGTAGAGATTTGTCTTTCTTACCTTCATTTGTCTGACAAACCACACCAGCAAGATTTTTATTCGTGCACCATGAATGGACATTCCACCATCCCCAGTGAGCACACTCTGCTATGGACTTCTCACTATCACTGCATCCCACAGCAAAAATGAGCGTACTTCTTGTTGTCTCTCCTTCAATGTACCGAATTGCGTGTTTAGCTGCTTTATAACCAAGCATTCGGCAGATCACGTGAGCATTTCGTATATCCCAGAACCAATCACATACTACTCCCCAGGTCCCGTTGTACTGGATTTCTACTTTGCCAGTATGGTTTTGATCTCCCACCAGACGAACTTTGATTGCTTTCTCCTCTGAAACAAATATTGTTCAATAAACAAACAACATTCTAATGACATCCATTACATTGCTTGATTTGATGTTCAGAGAGTAAAGATACACATTATATATAAATATCTATTCTAATCTACTGATCAAAATAAGAAAATTGTATATTTGATAAAGATGTCAAAAGAACTAATAGATGAAAGCCTTTTCGATACACATTTGATTATTTTAAAATCTTGTTTTTTGACATGAATGAATAGAAAAACAAAGATCATATGAATGTCTTGTTTTGTAATTTATCTAGTTGTACCTGGTGTTAGACTGCCACATACCACTCCAGCATCACGGCTGTGATCACAACCAGCAGTGTTACCCCAGCCATAATGAGGACACTGATCTATAGATTCTTGGGATCCCGAGCAATGAAGCCCTTGAAGCCATATAGGACCAGTTCCTTTGACGCTAGCAGTTGTTGCTGTAACTGCCTTGGAGTAATTCAACATGTGACACACCACGTAAGCATCCCATATGCCCCATCCATCATTGCATATGGTACCCCAAGTACCTTTGTATCTCACTTCCACACGTCCTTCGTTAGGAGTTTTACCATCCACTAGACGAACATTGACGTCAATTGCATTGCCACATACCACTCCAGCATCACGGCTGTGATCACAACCAGCAGTGTTACCCCAGCCACCATGACCACACTGATCAATAGATTCTTCGGATCCCCAGCAAACAAGTCCTTTAAGCCATATAGGACCAGATCCTTTGACGTTAGCGGTTGTTGCTGTAACTGCCTTGGAGTAATTCAACATGTGACATACCACGTAAGCATCCCATATGCCCCATCCATCATTGCATATGGTACCCCAAGTACCTTTGTATCTTACTTCTACACGTCCATCGTTAAGAGTCTTACCATCCACTAGACGAACAGCTACCTTGGACTTCGCTTCTGTAACAAACAGGAACGTGCTTAAATGTCTTCGTATTTTAATTTTTACGTCGAGTCTAAAACATCTGCTAGTTCTGTTTTGTTGTTAGTTACTCAGTGAATTCGAACATTGGAATACGTTGTAAAGACTTTGTTCCACATCGTCTTCATACACTCAGATATTAACGACAACAAACACTAAAATACTATAAGTTTTTTTTTTGAATATCTGTATTGACCTTTTACTTATATTAGACTAGTGCGTGAGATAAAAATGTTTCTTTTTGCTACATTTTCGTTCTACATTGCTTTTATCTTTTGTTAAGACTCAAATGAAATGGTACGGTTATTTGGATTTTGTCCCTTGACGAAAATCAAGTAAATGTATACTAATAAGAAATAAGGTTTGCTCAAGTTTTAGACTCACCGTCCACCAACAAGAACACAGCACACAGTAGCAGCAGAAGGCGCGCCATCGATCAGTCAACCGTCAGGTTGTTATCCAGGATGAGGTTTGTTGGGTAATCTAGTGAACGCTGCAGCAACGACAGAAGGTAAGTGAAAAATGACTAGATTCTGACACGGTGATCAGGTATTAATAGTAAGATATTGATTGTGATTGACAGCACAAGAGGATTCTATTGATGTCAAGTACTAATTACAAATCAGTAATTACCCTAAATATTGAAAGTTATTCCCCACATTTTTCACAAAATATTATGTAAGATTTGTGGTGCTATTTTTATCAAATTTCGGAACTGCGAACAAGATTTGT
This sequence comes from Anthopleura sola, assembly GCA_023349425.1. Lineage (NCBI taxonomy): Eukaryota > Metazoa > Cnidaria > Anthozoa > Actiniaria > Actiniidae > Anthopleura > Anthopleura sola. The sequence goes on along the minus strand of JALHLI010000015.1, from coordinate 2,989,005 downwards.
TTAAAAACTGAAAGTCTATACTTGGTAAGCGAAAGCCTTAAGCTATAATCTTAAGTGAAAAAACAAAAGTCAAAATAGATTAATGTAGATTAAAGATTATATTACATATTCTCAGACCATACCTTTGATAGAAACGCGACCTGTCCATGCTTTACACTTCCCTTAGCGTTTTTAGATAGGTAAAGAAGCCTTGTGACTCGATAGTTGTCATTGAGAGTTTTTTCCTGGACAGGCCAAAAATGTCGAAAATGGCGAAAATATTCGTTAGAGCAAAAACGTCTAGTTGGCTGTTACTAATGATTTGCTAAAGTCAACTGTAATGTAAAGAATGTGCAAGTTGAACAATACCAATGTTTTGAAATCCCACGGACTTTTAATGGTGTCTATGAATAGCTGACTTAATTTTACTGAAACGAAGCTAACACCGAGCCAAGGAGCCTGTGGTCTTCAAAAACAGCGCCGGGTTTGCATCGAATGCGAAACTTGTGTATTAGGATTTAATTTAGCAATGAAACTTCATTCTTGCTGTAAAATAAAAGGCTCCCCTGAGCAATCTGCTATGCAAGGCCGTACAAGATTAATTCTTTTAGCAATACGTTTTTATTTCTATTGAAAATCAAGATAATTAGTGTTTTTTTTTCCGGTCCGGTATTCTAAAAATCGTGCATTCTGATTGGCTGTTAGAGCGGGCGGTATTTTATTTATCTTAGACCGGAAAGCACGGGTGTCGTAGCGGTGAGAGCGCTCATCTCTCACCAAGGCGACTCCAGTTCGAGTCCCGGGCTCGGTGTCGTATGTGACTAGAGTTGTTTGTTGGTTCTTTCTTGTGCTTCAAGGCTTTTTTCGGGTTCTCTGGTTTTCACTCCCTCCACAAAAATCAACTTCTAAATTCCAATTGGAATGCAGTAGAAGAAGAGCCACTCTGTGGAATCCACTGTTAATTCTCATTTATCATATTTATTTATTTAATTCTCCATCATCACCACGGTCTTGTATCGTGACGTCATCCACGCGCGCATGGGATAAATCTCTAAATAAATAAGTAAATAAATAATTCAAGAACTCGGGCACAGTTCTATAATTTCCCCTTTTTTAACATCTCGTCCTCTTGGCTCTTAGGTTTGTGAACTCTGTGTCACTGAGTTAAAAACGAGGCTCACGCCCACGATCTATAGTTACCAACAAGACGAATAAACTAATTTTAAAATCGCGAGGATATCTCGGCGCGAGACGTATATCGCTTGCTTCTTGTACCGTTTTTCCTCAAAGACGTCTGAGGAGAAAATCTATGTATTCTACAGTACTTGTCTCGATTTTTATCACAGGAAGCCCAAATGAACGCAGTCATATGCGTCTATTTAAAATGAAAGAGCACTCATGTGCTTGATAGAACGGAAGATATGAGACACAAGGATTAGTAATTGGAAAGCAAAAGTTACGCATGAAATCACTTAAAGATTAATCCAGCTGAGCGGCATTAAATTTTCTAACCAATCACAGTCCGTTGTGGTTTTTTATGGCCGGTCCTGTGTTCCAGTTTGATGAATGAAATATTCAAATTTGAGGTGCTAAGTTTGGATATACGTTTACGAAATGTTTACGTTCAAGTTTACATTTAAAGAGATTTCTAAGTAAGGGTTAGAGAATAAATGCATAAAGCACAAGTGTTTATTCTCTAACCGATTTAGAATATTCATCGATAATCACTGAGCCTGAGGTGAATAATTGTTTTAGTATAAATAAAAAGGTGATTATTTCAAAAAAGAAAGAAGGAAACAACATTGAAAGTGAAAATATTTTATTTTTTAAAAGCGCGACAGCCATTTTGTCCGAAAAGGTGATTATCGGCTGATAATCCGAGATAGAAAACCAATCAGAGCGCGCGATTTTGTATAATCACCTTTGTATTTATACTAAAAAGTCATACTCACGAGATTATTATTTGTATGCATTTGTTTGCTACGTTTTTTTGTTCCCCTCCCAAGAGAAAATGAATCTTTGAATAAAAGTAATATACGACATATTTTTTTAGCTTTGAAATAAAAGAAATACAATGAAATGTTCTGTTCATTAAGAACATGTATGTGATGGTCTGTCCCCCGAGACTTACGAATTTTAATCGAGAATTTACATAGTCAGTTGTAACTGTAACGTGAAGAGACGTAAGCGGCCAAGCTTTCTGTCGACAAGTTTCAATATAATTTCAAGACAAAATTGTAAGTACAAGTTTTGAAGAAAAAAACACGCTTTTTGAATTTTATTTCATAAAATGTTAAAAATGTTAAAAATTGTCTCATAAGACATGTCTGACAAAATGTTAATATTATATTTATGTCGAATTACAGTTTGACTAGATGTCAGAGCGAATGTAAAAGGCCATAGTATGTCCATAACAGTCAAAAATACTACTCCAATACCATGTGCATACGCCGGTAAGGAACCAAAACTTATCTAATATAAATTAGTACTACGTCAAAGAACGCAAATAAGTTGCCGTTTGAAAGCTAAATATTGGCAAGATATGATCTAGAATCGATTCAAAGAAATCACAGAAATGCTTCCAAAATTTGATATTTCGATTTGCAAAGTCAGTACAAGTGCCAAATAAATATATATTAAGCTACTACCTTATAATGAAATCATGATTCATGAAATTAGTTTCACCGTGGCATTATAACAATCAGAAACTGTATGCTTGCAAATTCTACGACTTGGACATATACTCCTTAATTAGTTTTAGATAGCCTACAGTGAAGTTTGATGGTAAAAAAAGCAAATAATGTTTAGGATTTTTTTACTAACGACAACGTTAATTGAATTTGCTATCATGAGCTATATATTACGACATTTCAGAGATGATTTAAAACTCTAAGACTTAAATATTTTGGTAAGGGGGACATTGAATAATTTTCTGTATATCCAATAGGGTAATTATACTGAGGTGTCAAATGAAAGGAGCCTTGAAGCTCAGGGAAAACACAGGTTTATTCAATTAATATTTTCTAAGTTAGGCATTAGTATTCCCTATATAGTGAATACTAATAAGACTTTGGAAAAAAAAAGAAAACAAAAGTCCTTATTAGTATTCTCTATATAGGGAATACTAATGTCTAGCTTAGAGAATACTAATTACTAACCCCGTATTTTCCCTGTGCTTCAAGGCCCCCACCACTTGACACCCTAGTTTCTCTATGGGATATAGAGCATTGAAATACTGATTGCTGATTGGTCGAGTGAGTATGACTGTATTGTAAGGCTTCTTTTAAAATATACTTTTCAAAAATGTTTCGAGTAATTATGTGTTAGCCTTTATTAATAGAATATGAAATGCTCAAGCTTGACCTTAACTTTAGGAACTAGTTTTCAAAATGAAATACTTTCTGATTGGCAGAAGTCAAATAACAACAATAACAACAATGATAATTATAATGATAATAATAATAATAATAATAACAATAATAATGATGATGATGATAATAATAATAATAATGATGATGATGATGATGATGATGGTGATGATGATGGTGATGATGATGATGATGATGATGATAATAATAATGAAAATGATGATGATAGTAAGGGAGAGGAAATGCTTCGGTTTTCATATTTAATATTTTTTGTATTTTGATTGTATTTTTTTTAGATGTATTTGTATTGTACATTGATAGATTAACTCTTAAGTACTCACTATACTTATTTTATCGCCCTACTCTATTAGGATCTCAGGTGTGTGTACATAGTAATGTACAAAACCCCGAATGACAAATGTCTGTCTACATCATTTTGAGGAGAGCTTGGTGACTTCTCTTAACTGTAATGACGTCATCTTCTGAAAAAGAGGAAAAATATCAGTCAGGTAGGTCATTCATATAGTGCTGATATGTGTTAAGCATTTTTATTACCTGTGATTCATTAGTGTCTACAGTCTGTCTACATCATCCTGAAGAAAGCTTGGTGAAGTAACTCAACTGACGTCATCTGAGATAAAGAGGAGGAATATCAGTCAGGTAGGTCATTGAAATAGTGTGTTAAGCATTTTTATTACTTGTGATTCATTAGTTTATAACTGTTGTCGTCTTTACACTGATGGGCTTCCTGTGTGGAAAGAGAAACGAGCTCAAAATTCTGAGCTCAAAATATTTAATTTGAACATCAGAATTATGATCACAGCCTAAAGATTCTAGATTCTTCAGACTCTTAATAAGGGGAAATTATCAGTCTAAGATAGTATAGTATACTGAATCATAAAATAACTTTGATATTACGCGCGCTCTGATTGGTCAAAAAGCCATGTTTTATGAGAGCATAATACATGCTCATGTCATTTTTTTCTCTCTCGAAAAGTTAGTTATTTTATAAAAGCAATGAAAAACGCGTCGTGGTTTCCTACGCTTCTCTTGTGTTCTCTCCACATCCCGCGTGTCTTTATCAGACTATAATACACGGAAAACTGTTTTTTATTCCTTAATTATATCTATAGACCCCTTGCACGTGAACTGGAAACCTAATGTTTTGTCCTCCAAATTGAGCTGCATTCTGACGTGCTGCAAGGGGTCTATTTACATGTTTTCTTACCATCATTTTCTTTTGAGCTATTATTTCTTGGTGTACAAATAACTCTGTTTGGTTCTGTCGTTCCCTTCTGTTTTCGGCCTTTGGTCAGCAACGGTGCAATAGTAGTAGGTGCTTGTGTTGTTGCTCTAATCGTGCCTTCAAAAGATAAGTTCAAAGTCAAGAGATTTAATTTTTGATTATTTTTTTTCAAATAAAGACGGTGTGTCATATTTTAGGAAATACAGTTAGAAATGACAAAAAAAAAAGTTTGAGACACAATACAATACAAAACTAACACAACAATATTTATCATATACATAACGTACCAATCTTACACGTCACACCAACGTCTTCACTATGGACACAGTTTGTATATCCCCATCCATTAGTACTGCAGTCTGCTATCGACGTTTCTCTTCCTGTACAACCCACGTATTGCAGCCATATTATACCCTTGATGGATGTAAAGTTGGTGGTTTTGTATTCCTGTACTCCAGGGTAACCAAGCATACGACACACCACCTCAGCGTCTTTTATGTCCCATCCAACACTACATACAGTACCCCACTGACCATGGTACCTGACTTCAAGTCGACCTGAATTGACTGACCTTCCTCCAGTTAAACGAACTTGAACTGGTAGAGGATCTGTGGATTCGTACCAACATCATTGAGGTCATTGTACAACTGACACTTGGACAAGTGTTTGAAAGAGAATAAGTAGAGCTTTACTAAAGCTCTTATCTGATCAACAAATGAACTATGCAGATGATTGGCTTTGATGTGATGATATTTGAACGATTAGAGTAAAGAAAGATTGGTCTTTCTTACCTTCATTTGTCTGACAAACAACACCAGCAAGACGTTCATTCGAGCACCATGAAGGGACTTTCCACCATCCACGATGAGCACACTCTGCTATGTACTTTTCTCTGCCACTGCATCCAACACCAAACATGAGTATTCTTCTTGGCGTCTCTCCTTCAATGTTATGAATTGCGTGTTTAGCTGCTTTGTAACCAAGCATTTGGCAGATCACGTGTGCATCTCGTATATCCCACCAGCTACTCGACCAATGATCACACACTACTCCCCAGGTCCCGTTGTACTGAATTTCTACTTTGCCAGTATGGTTTTGATCTCCCACCAGACGAACTTTGATGGCTTTCTCCGCTGAAACAAATATTGTTCAATAAGCAAGCAACATTCTAGTCAGGTTCCTTACAGTATCCTTCATTTAATGTTGAGAGAGTAAATATACACATATAGATAACTAATATAATTTACGCCTGAACATAAAAAGTAACTTGAAATTTTGACAAGGATGCAAAAAAAAAAAAATAATGCAAGAATTTGATTCACTCGATGATTTGAAAACCTCGTTTTGGGCATAAATAAATAGAAAAACATGGTAATATGGATGTCTTGTTTTGTAACTTATCTAGTTGTACCTGGTGTTAGATTGTCACATACCACTCCAGAATCACGGCTGTGATCACAACCAGTAGTGTTTCCCCAGCCATAATGATAACATTGGTCAGCAGATTCTTCGGATCCCCAGCAACCGCCACTTCTCAGTTTAAGCCATATAGTACCAGTTCCTTTGACGCTAGCAGTTGTTGCTGTGACTGCCTTGGAGAAATTCAACATGTGACACACCACGTAAGCATCGTGTATGCTCCAGTCTTGATTGCATATGGTACCCCAAGTACCTTTGTATCTTACTTCTACACGTCCCTCGTTAGGAGTCTTACCATCCACTAGACGAACAGCTACCTTGGTCTTTGCTTCTGTAAGAAACATGAAGGAAGGTGCTTAAATGTCTCCGTATTTTCATTTTTACCTTAAATTTTGCTTCTGTAACAAACAGTAACGTGCTTATGCAATTCAGAATTTTCTACAAACTCGTTAACTACAAGTATCCCGATGGATTTTGGTTTTTCACTGCTGCCAGTTAAAAATATAAAAGGCACCGACTGATTCGTTTTGATTGACGGCAGCAAAAAAAAAAAAAACAATTTCACAAAAAGCTGTTGAATTGTCTGAGTTTGAAAAATGTTGAGAATCGCAGTAAAAGTGTTTTTGTAAGGTTTAAAGCAATTACTTCTTTTTTTTTGTTACTTTAGATTTCGTATACGTAAAGAGTGCGCGCCTCAAAATTAATGGGTGGATTGGTTTTGAAACCTATTGCACAAAGACGAATATAAGATGTATTGGAAGTCAAGCTTGGACTTGCTACTGAAATATATGTATGGCGGTCCCGTCTCTCCACACTACGTACTTCAATCTGCATCGGATGAATGTAAAAGAACCACTGAGGAAGTAAAGAAACCCTTGCAGTGACCACCCTGAGTGTCTGGCCTTTACTAATGATTTCTTAATAAGTTGATCGTGGAATGGGTTTTAATAAAAGGGGTTGGGAATTGGTGCAATGTAAAATGGACCCTGTATCCTACTGTACCACTCTAGCTTGCAGGCAAAATCTCAAATAAGTAAATAGAAAATGATAAGCTGTCAATGTACCAAATTTGCATTGAAGAAAAACTGAATATGGGAAGTTTATGTTAAGGCCAAAGCGTCACCGAATGCTGCAATGGTGGATGCACATTCGAGCCAAAAACTACAAGCTTATGGCATGTATTCATAAATATTTACACATGATTTTATGCTCTAGTACGTACTTATCATGGATTGCGCGCAAGCAATTTTCGACGAAATAAAGGCTGTACTTTGATATAATCTCACTCCTCAACGAGAACGGTGACCCCATTTTTTTATTTGCTTGTTGAACTTATATTGTGATCTTATTTAGTAAGTAGTTGGGAGAAAGTCCTGAACAGAACTCGTCATGGATGGGTGCAAGTCTTTGTCTATGGAGGGGGGAGGGTAGGGAGAAAGTCTTGAAACAGTACTCGTCATGGATGGGTGCAAGTCTTTGTCTATGGAGGGGGGAGGGTAGGGAGAAAGTCTTGAAACAGTACTCGTCATGGATGGGTGCAAGTCTTTGTCTATGGAGGGGGGAGGGTAGGGAGAAAGTCTTGAAACAGTACTCGTCATGGATGGGTGCAAGTCTTTGTCTATGGAGGGGGGAGGGTAGGGAGAAAGTCCTGAACAGTACTCGTCATGGATGGGTGCAAGTCTTTGTCTATGGAGGGGGGAGGGTAGGGAGAAAGTCTTGAAACAGTACTCGTCATGGATGGGTGCAAGTCTTTGTCTATGGAGGGGGGAGGGTAGGGAGAAAGTCTTGAAACAGTACTCGTCATGGATGGGTGCAAGTCTTTGTCTATGGAGGGGGGAGGGTAGGGAGAAAGTCTTGAAACAGTACTCGTCATGGATGGGTGCAAGTCTTTGTCTATGGAGGGGGGAGGGTAGGGAGAAAGTCTTGAAACAGTACTCGTCATGGATGGGTGCAAGTCTTTGTCTATGGAGGGGGGAGCGTAGGGAGAAAGTCTTGAAACAGTACTCGTCATGGATGGGTGCAAGTCTTTGTCTATGGAGGGGGGAGGGTAGGGAGAAAGTCCTGAACAGTCCTCTTCATGGATGGATGCAAGTCTGTGTATATGGAGGGTGAGGGGTAAGGAGAAAGTCCTGAACAGTCCTCGTCATGGATGGATGGAAGTCTGTGCAGGGGGTGGGGAGGGGAAATGCTTTGGTTTTCATATTTATTTATTTTTGTATTTGTATTGTTTTCTTACAGATGTATTTGTATTGTACATTGATAGACTAACTCTTGACTAACTACGTAAGTTACTATTTGTTATATACTTATTTTATAACTCTACTCTATTAGAACCCCAAGTGTGTGTACATTGTAATGTACCAAACCTCAAATAACAAATGTCTATCTGTCTGTCTGTCTATGTCATTCTGAGGACAGTTTGGTGACGTAACTCATCTGTAATGACGTCATCTTCTGAAATAAAGAGGGAAAAATATCAGTCAGGTACGTAATTCAAATAGTGTTGATATGTGTTAAACATTTTATTACCTGTAATTCAGTAGTGTCTACACAGTCTGTCTGTCTGTCTGTCTGTCTGTATGTATGTCTGCATCATTTTGAGGACAGTTTGGTTACGTTATAACGTCATCATCTGAGATAAAGAAGAGGAATATTATTCAGGTAAGTCATTCAAATAGTGTTGATATGTGTTAAGCAATTTATTACCTGTGATTCATTAGTGTCTATGCAGTCTGTCTGTCTGTCTGTCTGTCTACATCATTCTGAAGAGAGCTTGGTGAAGTAACTCAACTGACGTCATCATCTGAGATAAAGAAGAGGAATATTATTCAGGTGAGTCATTCAAATAGTGTTGATATGTGTTAAACATTTCTATTACCTGTTATTTAGTAGTCTAAAGTCTGTCTGTCTGTCTGCATCTAGTCTATCACTGTCGCCTTCGACAAACTGATGGGATTCCTGTGTGGAGAGAGAAACTAGTGCAAAAATAACAAAACGAAATAAGAAATGGATAGGTGAGTATATATGAAACGAACAATTGAATGAATGAATGAATGAATGAATGAATGAATGAATGAATGAATGAATGAATGAATAGGAGTGAAAGAAGAAGGAAGAGATGATAGGCTATATCCGTGTTTTATGCATCAATGAATCGTTTGGACTACTGACACGATAAGGTATACAGAGATGACTGGAGATGAAAGAGCTTGAACCAATAAAAGAACAGTTAACGAAATCAAACCAATTGACTAATGCATGTGTTAACAAAAGTGATTCAGTACATACCCAACTATCCACAGTCATTAACGTCTGCTACAGCCTCGGTGCCTGACCATCACATCTACTCCAACTTGTTTCGTTCTCAATACATTTTACAGCTTACTCAGTCGTAAATCATTGATTACCGAATCGACATAACTATGATAAACTAGCTAAAGAAATCGCCTCTTATCTTTTACAAGTAACCATAGCAACCAATCAAAGTTAAGATATCTTGAAACCCTCAAGATTTCTTAACTGAATACAAAATTCTGAGCTCAAAATATTTGAACATCAGAATTATGATCACAGCCTAAAGATTCTAGATTCTTTTAGACTTTTCTAAAAGGAGGAAATTATTCTAAAATATTATAGTGTACTTAATTATATATATATATCTATATCTATAGACCCCTTGCAAGTGAACTGGAAACCTAGTGTTTTGTCCTCCAAACTGAGCTGCATTCTGACGTGCTTCAAGGGGTCTATTTACATGTTTTCTTACCATCATTTTCTTTTGACTAACACAACAATATTTATCATATACGTACCCTTCTTACACGTCACAACAACGTCACAACAAAGGCTGAACTGTTGGATGTGGTATGCAACGATGGCGAAATTGAGCCGGTCCTCCAAGAGATCACTGGAGAAGAATTGAATCGAGGGTCGAATAAAACCTTAGACGCACGTCTAGATATCCACGCGCGTTGGACAAGTGTTTGAAAGAGAATAAGTAGAGCCCACGTATTGCATCTGATCAACAAATGAACTATGTAGATGATTAACTTTGACGTGATGATATTTGAACGATAAGAGTAAAGTAGAGACTTGTCTTTCTTACCTTCATTTGTCTGACAAACCACACCAGCAAGAAGTTTATTCGAGCAATACCTAGAAACTCTCCACCATCCATAGTGAGCACACTCTGCTATGGACGTTTCTCTACCATTGCATCCAACTTCATACATGAGCATTCTTCTTGGTGTCTCTCCTTCAATGTACCGAATTGCGTGTTGAGCTGCTTTGTAACCGAGCATTCGGCAGATCACGTGAGCATCTTGTAAATCCCACCGTCAATGACACACTACTCCCCAGGTCCCTTGATAATGGATTTCTACTTTGCCAGTATGGTTTTGTTCTCCCACAAGACGAACTTTGATCGCTTTCTCCTCTGAAACAAATATTGTTCAATAAACAAACAACATTCTAACCATATTCCTTACATTGCTTTGATGTTCAGAGAGTAAATACGTACATATATAGATATATATCTATTATAATTTACGCCTGAACATAAAAAACAACTTGGACATTTGATAAAGATTCCCTAAAAAAACTAATCCAAGACTTTGATTTACTATATGATTTGAAAACCTTGTTTCTTGACATGAATAGAAAACCAAAGATCATATGAATGTCTTGTTTTGTAACTTATCTGGTTGTACCTGGTGTTAGACTGGCACATACCACTCCAGCATCATGGCTGTGATCACAGCCAGCAGTGTTACCCCAGCCAGCATGACGACACTGATCAATATATTTTTCGTGTCCATAGCAACCAACACCTCCCAGTTTAAGCGATATGGGACCAGTTCCTTTGATGCTTGCAGTTGTTGTTTTAACAGCCTTGGAGTAATTCAACATGTGACAAACCACATAGGCGGCGTATATGTCCCATCCATCATTGCATATGGTACCCCAAGTACCTTTGTATCTCACTTCCACACGTCCCTCCTTTTGAGTCTTACCATCCACTAGACGAACATTGACTTTAATTGCATTACCACAAACTACTCCAGCATCACGGCTGTGATTACAACCAGCAGTGTTACCCCAGCCATAATGCCAACATTGATCAATAGATTCTTGGGATCCCCAGCAAACAAGCCCTTTAAGCCATATAGGACCAGTTCCTTTGACGTTAGCGGTTGTTGCTGTAACTGCCTTGGAGTAATTCAACATGTGACACACCACGTAAGCATCTAGTATGCCCCAGTCTTGATTGCATATGGTACCCCAAGTACCTTTGTATCTTACTTCTACACGTCCCTCGTTAGGAGTCTTACCATCCACTAGACGAACAGCTACCTTGGTCTTTGCTTCTGTAAGAAATATGAAGGAAGGTGCTTAAATGTCTTCGTATTTTCATTTTTACGTCGAGTCTAAAACCTCTGCTAGTTCTGTTTTGTTGTTAGTTACTCAGTGAACATTAGATTGTAAAGAGTTGAGAAAAGTAATAACTTGCAGCTTGTTTATAAGGGGGAGAGAACGTTGAAGAAGAATAAGAATTGGGGGTAACTTTACTCTGCAGTTGGATTTATAGCTCTGATATGTCTGGTTTTCAATCATTTTATAAACCGATGTTTATCCTACAATGTATACGGTATTTGGTGGCTATTATCATAACTTTATAAAGTTTACACGGCTCACGGTACGGGTAAGGCGCGACGAATTTCGAATGTTTAATACACGGCACGGCACTGGCACGGTCACGGCAAGGTGCGGTCCGTGCCGTAGATTTCTCATAGTCATGCGGAAACTGCTCTAAATTTATAGTTTCCATGTATGCTCTAAATTTCATTTTAAAGAGTCGTCTCGTTTTGAAAATATTAAAAACAATTTACGACACTTTCCATCCTTTTTGCTTGTTTCTTTCTGTTGTAAGTTGACCCGCGTTTGCACAAACAAGACACTCTTTCAACTCATTGAAAAACTGCCAATTCTCCCACTGATTCACTATTTCGCTAAATGCGTAATTGTAGTAATTGTAGTAATCCTTGAATTTTATTTGAATCAAGAAATCTAATTCTTTTAACAAAGATATTTATTTTAAGATCTTAAGTACAGCAAGCCCCTGATTTGGTTTGATGGGTGACATGCATTGTGCTGTGTACTTCAAGCCGTGAGGGGTCGCGGGGTCGATTCTCGACTGAACCGCATTTGTGAGTTGTGTTTAATATGTTGAATTGTTCTCGATCTTGCTATGAGGGTTTTTCTCCGGGCTCTCTGGTTTTCCTCTCTCCGTTAAACTCAACATGTTAGTTGAATCCTATCGAGGTCGGAATTAATTTTTCCGAATTTATTTTCAAGGGTTTTTCGCCCGGAATAACTTCGTTTCTCTTAACACTATAACTTTAACTTATTTCCTTTCTATGTTAGTTGAGTGTTTTGTGTTATGAATAATGAATGCCGTGGTAGTTCCTGAGAGCTAATATCACGGAAGAGTCCCTTACGGGGAACGATGATAGTAAAATAAAGTTTTACGGTTTTTTTCTTTACTTTTTGGGTTATAATAATAATAATAATAATAATAATAATAATACTTAAAAACGCATTTCAAAAACTCAATGCTTTTTACAAATTTAAATATATAGTAAAATATAACCAAGATAAAATATAGAGAAAAATAAATTAAGAACAACCATATACAGATACAGTACTACAAGTAATTGACCTCAAATTAACAAATTAACAATAAGAAATAATGTTTGCTCAAGTTTTAGACTCACCGTCCACCAACAAGAACACAGCACACAGTAGCAGCAGAAGGCGCGCCATCGATCAGTCAGCCTTCAGGTCGTTATCCAAGATGAGGTTTGTAGGGAAATCTAGTGAACGCTGCAGCCACGACAGAAGGTAAGTGAAAAATAACTAGAGTCTGACACGATGATCAGGTATAAATAGTAAGGATATTGATTGTGATTGACAGCACAATTCGTTATAGCACTCCTTGTTACGCCCTTTCGAGTCTAGTTTGGCAGGAGTGAGGGGGGCAGGGGACGGGATTCAAAAGAGTTATCAGTTCATGTAAAATAATCACAAATATTATTCAAAATTTTGGAAAAACAATTCCAACAGATTTTATGAAATAATTACAGAATATCTCTATGAAATTTTTCTTTCATCTTATATTTTGCTTTCATCTCATATTTTACTAGAATTTTAACTAAAATCAAATTTACGGTTGCGCGCCAGATGGTAGAGGAGCATTATAGTTTCCCAACCCTAAACTGTCCTCATCACAGATGGGTGGATGTCTGTGTCAATAGATTTAGAGGGTAGGGAGAAAGTCCTGAAAAGTCCTCGTCATGGATGGATGCAAGTCTGTGTCTATAGAGGGGAGATGGGTAGGGAGAAATTCCTGAACAGTCCTCGTCATCGATGGGTGCAAGTCTGTGTCTATGGAGGGGGAGGGTAGGGAGTAAGTCCTGGAAAGTCCTCGTCATAGATGGGTGCAAGTCTGTGTCTATGGAGGGGGAGGGTAGGGAGAAAGTCCTGGACAGTCCTCGTCATAGATGGGTGCAAGTCTGTGTCGAAAGAGGGGGAGGGTAGGGAGAAAGTACTGAACAGTCCTCATCATGGATAAATGTAAGTCTGTGTCTATGGAGGAGGGAGGGTAAGGAGAAAGTCCTGAACAGTCCTCATCATGGATAGATGTAAGTCTGTGTCAATGGAGGAGGGAGGGTAGGGAGAAAGTCCTGAACAGTCCTCATCATGGATAGATGTAAGTCTGTGTCAATGGAGGAGGGAGGGTAGGGAGAAAGTCCTGAACAGTCCTCGTCATGGATAGATGTAAGTCTGTGTCAATGGAGGAGGGAGGGTAGGGAGAAAGTCCTGAACAGTCCTCGTCATGGATAGATGTAAGTCTGTGTCTATGGAGGAGGGAGGGTAGGGAGAAAGTCCTGAACAGTCCTCGTCATGGATAGATGTAAGTCTGTGTCTATGGAGGAGGGAGGGTAGGGAGAAAGTCCTGAACAGTCCTCGTCATGGATGGATGCAAGTCTGTGTCTATGGAGGGGGGACGGTAGGGAGAACGTCCTGAACAGTCCTCGTCATGTATGGGTGCAAGTCTGTGCAGGGGGATTGATAACGGAAATAAGGGGTGGGGGTGAAGGATGGGAAATGTTTTGGTTTTCATATTTATTCATTTTCGTATTTTTATTGTTTTCTTACAGATTGTATTGGACGTTGATAGACTAACTCTTGACTACGTAAGTTACTATTTGTTTTACACTTATTTTATCGCTCTACTATATTATGAAGTGTATGTACATTGTAATGTACAAAACTCAAAATAGCAAATGTCTGTCTGTCTGTCTACGTCATTCTGTGGACAGCTTGGTGACGTATCTCAACTGTAATTACGTCATCTTCTGAAACAAAGAGAAAAATATCAGTCAGGAAGGTCATTCATGCAAATAGTGCTGATATGTGTTAAGCATTTTATTACCTGTGATTCATTAGTGTCTATGCAGTCTGTTTGTCTGTCTGTCTGTCTGTCTATCTGTCTACATCATATGCATTCTGAAGAGAGCATGGTGAAGTAACTCAACTGAGGTCATCATCTGAGATAAAGAGGAGGAATATTATTCAGGTAAGTCATTCAAATAGCGTTGATATGTGTTAAACATTTCTATTACCTGTTATTTAGTAGTCTAAAGTCTGTCTGTCTGTCTGCATCTAGTCTATCACTGTCGCCTTCGACAAACTGATGGGATTCCTGTGTGGAAAGAGAAACTAGTGCAAAAACAACAAAACGAAAGAAGAAATGGATAGGTGAGTATATATGAAACGAACTATTGAATAAATGAATGAATGAATAGGATAGAAGGAAGAAGGAAGAGATGGAAGGCTATGGAAGGTATGAGATAATTTGAGATGAAAGAGCTTGAACCAATAAAAGAGCTATTAAGGAAATCAAACCAATTGACTAATGCATGTGTTAACAAAAGTGATTCAGTACATACCCAACTATCCACAGTCATTAACGTCTGCTACAGCCTCGGTGCCTGACCATCACATCTACTCCAACTTGTTTCGTTCTCAATACATTTTACAGCTTACTCAATCGTAAATCATTGATTACCGAATCGATATGACGATGTAAAAATAGCTAAACCAAAGTAACCTAAGCAACCAATCAAAGTTAAGAGATCTTGAAACCCTCAAGATTTCTTAACTGAATACAAAATTCTGAGCTCAAAATATTTGAACATCAGAATTATGATCACAGCCTAAAGATTCTAGATTCTTTTAGGCTTTTCTAAAAGGAGGAAATTATTCTAAAATATTATAGTGTACTTAATTATATCTATATCTATATCTATATCTATAGACCCCTTGCAAGTGAACTGGAAACCTAGTGTTTTGTCCTCCAAATTGAGCTGCATTCAAGGGGTCTATTTACATGTTTTCTTACCATCATCTTCTTTTGAGCAATTATTTCTTGGTATAAAAATAACTCTGTCTGGTTCTGTCGTTCGCTTTTGTTTTTTGCAAGGTATCAAGGGATTTTATTTTTACTTTTTTTTTTCGACTGACGGTGTGTCATATTTTAGGAAATACAGTTAGAAATAACGAAAAAAAATTTGAGGCACAATACAATACAAACGTAACACAACAATATTTATCATATATATAACGTACCCATCTTACACGTCACACCAACGTCATTACTATGGTAACAGCCTGTATTTCCCCATCCATTGTGACTGCAGTCTGCTATCGACGTTTCTCTTCCTGTACAACCAACGTATCTCAGCCATATTATACCCTTGACGGGTGTAAAGTTGGTGGTTTTGTATTCCTGTACTCCAGGGTAACCAAGCATACGACACACCACCTCAGCGTCTTTCATGTCCCATCCATCATCACATATAGTACCCCACTGACCATGGTACCTGACTTCAAGTCGACCAGAATTGGCTGACCCTCCTCCAGCTAAACGAACTTGAACTGGTGGAGGATCTGTGGATTTGTACCAACATCATTGAGGTCATTGTACAACTGACACTTGGACAAGTGTTTGAAAGAGAATAAGTACAGCTTTACTAAAGCTCTTGTCTGACCAACAAATGAGCTATTTAGGTGATTGGCTTTGATGTGAACATATTTGAACGATTAGAATAAAGTAGAGATTGGTCTTTCTTACCTTCATTTGTCTGACAAACCACACCAGCAAGAAGTTTATTCGAGCAAGAATCACTCCACCATCCATAGTGATAACACTCTGCTATAGACGTTTCTCTAGCACTGCATCCCACATCATACATGAGCCTTTTTCTTGGTGTCTCTCCTTCAATGTTATAAATTGCGTGTTCAGCTGCTTTGTAACCAAGCATTCGGCAGATCACGTGAGCATCTCGTATATCCCAGCGATAATCACACACTACACCCCAGGTCCCTTGATACTGGATTTCTACTTTGCCAGTATGGTTTTGTTCTCCCACCAGACGAACGTTGATCGCTTTCTCCTCTGAAACAAATATTGTTCAATAAATAAACAACATTCTAATCACCTTCCTTACATTGCTTGATTTAATGTTCAGAGAGTAAAGATACACATTATATATAAATAGCTATTCTAATGAACGTGGTCAAAAAAAAAAAAAAACTTGAGCAGTTGATAAAGATGTCAAAGGAACTAATGCAATACTTTGATTCACTAGATGAGTTGAAAACCTTGTTTCTTGACATGAATAAATAGAAAAACAAAGATCTCATAAATTTCTTGTTTGTTTTTGTAACTTATCTAGTTGTACCTGGTGTTAGATTGCCACATACCACTCCAGCATCACGACTGTGATCACAACCAGCAATGTTACCCCAGCCAGCATGACGACACTGATCAATAGATCCTTCGTGTCCATAGCAACCACCACCTGTCAGTTTAAGCCATATGGGACCAGTTCCTTTGACGCTAGCAGTTGTTGCTTTAACTGCCTTGGAGTAATTCAACATGTGACACACCACGTAAGCAGCATATATGTCAAATTCTCTATTACATATGGTACCCCAAGTACCTTTGTATCTTACTTCTACACGTCCCTCCTTTTGAGTCTTACCATCCACTAGACGAATATTGACGTTAATTGCATTACCACAAACCACCCCAGCATCACGGCTGTGATCACAACCAGCAGCGTTACCCCAGCCATAATGATAACATTGATCAATAGATTCTTGGGATCCCCAGCAACCAAGCCTTTTAAGCCATATAGGACCAGTTCCTTTGACGGTAGCAGTTTTGGCTGTAACTGCCTTGGAGTAATTCAACATGTGACACACCACGTAAGCATCCCCTAAGCTCCAGTCTTCATTGCATATGGTACCCCAAGTACCTTTGTATCTTACTTCTACACGTCCCTCGTTAGGAGTCTTACCATCCACTAGACGAACAGCTACCTTGGACTTTGATCCTGTAACAAACAGGAATGTGCTTAAATGTCTTTGTATTTTCATTTTTACCTCAAGTCTAGAACATGATGGGTGACATGCATTGTGCTGTGTACTTCAAGCCGGGAGGGGTCGCGGGTTCGATTCTCGACTTAACCGCATTTATGAGTTGTGTTTAATATGTTGAATTGATCTCGATCTTGCTATGAGGGTTTTTCTCCGGGCTCTCTGGTTTTCCTCTCTCCGTTAAAATCATCATGTTAGTTGAGTGTTTTGTGTTAGAAATAATAAATGTCGTGGTAGTTCCTGAGAGCTAACCACACGGAAGAGTCCCTTACGGGGAACGATGATAGTAAAATAAAGTTTTACGGTTTTTTTCTTTACTTTTCGGGAGATACAGTACTATAAGTAATGGACCTTAAATTAACCAAATGACTAATAAGAAATACTGTTTTCTCAAGTTTTAGACTCACCGTCCACCAACAAGAACACAGCACACAGTAGCAGCAGAAGGCGCGCCATCGATCAGTCAGCCTTCAGGTCGTTATCCAAGATGAGGTTTGTAGGGAAATCTAGTGAACGCTGCAGCCACGACAGAAGGTAAGTGAAAAATGACTAGAGTCTGACACGGTGATCAGGTATAAATAGTAAGGATATTGATTGTGATTGACAGCACAGTTCGTTATAGCACTCCTTGTTACGTCTTTTCGAGTCTAGTTTGGCAGGAGGGAGGGGGACAGGGGACGGGATTCAAAAGAGTTATCAGTTCATGTAAAATAATCACAAATATTATTCAAAATTTTGGAAAAACAATTCCAAAGGAGCATTATAGTTTCCCAACCCTAAACTGTCCTCGTCATGGATGGGTGCAAGTCTGTGTCAATAGAGGGGGAGGGTAGGGAGAAAGTCTTGTACAGTCCTCGTCATGGATGGATGCAAGTCTGTGTCTATGGAGAGGGGAGGGTAGGGAGAAACTCCTGAACAGTCCTCGTCATGTATGGTTGCAAATCTGTGCAGGGGGATGGATAGGCGAAATAAGTGGTGGGGGAGAGGCAGGGGAAATGTTTTTTTTTTTCAACAAACAAAACAATAATAATCTTTATTTCACATCAAATAAAATTTCAAAATATGCTTCAGGAAAATTCCTTCACGTAGGTGATTTTCAGAGAGGTCCTGGAATTAACTTAAAATAAAATAAACGAAAAAATAGGACAATATATAAAATAGAATATAAAAGCATGAATAATAAAATAAAAATTAGACTAATGTATATAAAGCTAAAAATTGTAAAACATATTGTAAAAAGGAATATATGAATTTGTGAAACTAACTGAAGAAATTGCGTTTGAAGACTTGAACACTACTAGAGTTCCTTAATTCTTGACTTAGATCATTCCATTCTTTAACGGCCTGATATTCAATCCTTTGTTTTCCCCAATTTCTTTTAACTTTAGGAAGAAGGTTTTCATATTTATTCATTTTTGTATTTTTATTGTTTTTTTTTACAGATGTATTTGTATTGTATATTGATAGATTAACTCTTGACTAACTACGTAAGTTACTATTTGTTATATACTTATTTATCGCTCTACTATATTAGGATCTCAGGTGTGTGTACATTGTATAAAGCCCCAAATAGCAAATGTCTGTCTTTCTACGTCATTCTGTGGACAGCTTGGTGACGTATCTCAACTATAATTACGTCATCTTCTGAAACAAAGAGAAAAATATCAGTCAGGAAGGTCATTCATGCAAATAGTGCTGATATGTGTTAAGCAATTTATTACCTGTGATTCATTAGTGTCTACAGTCTGTCTGTCTGTCTGTCTACATCATTCTGAAGAGAGCATGGTGAAGTAACTCAACTGACGTCATCATCTGAGATAAAGAGGAGGAATATTATTCAGGTAAGTCATTCAAATAGTGTTGATATGTGTTAAACATTTTTATTACCTGTGTTGTAGTAGTCTAAAGTCTGTCTGTCTGTCTGCATCTAGTCTATCACTGTCGCCTTCGACAAACTGATGGGATTCCTGTGTGGAGAGAGAAGCTAGTGCAAAAACAACAAAACGAAATAAGAAATGGATAGATGAGTATATATGAAAAGAACTATTGAATAAATGAATGAATGAATAGGATAGAAGGAAGAAGGAAGAGATGGAAGGCTATGAAAGGTATGAGATAATTAGAGATGAAAGAGCTTAAACCAATAAAAGAGCAATTAACTAAATCAAACCAATTGACTAATGCATGTGTTAACAAAAGTGATTCAGTACATACCCAACTATCCACAGTCATTAACGTCTGATACAGCCTCGGTGCCTGACCATCACATCTACTCTAACTTGTTTCGTTGTCAATACATTTTACAGCTTACTCAGTCGTAAATCATTGATTACCGAATCGATATAACGATGATAAACTAGCTAAAGAAATCGACTCTTATTTCCACAAGTAACCATAGCAACCAATCAAAGTTAAGAGATCTTGAAACCTTCAAGATTTCTTAACTGAATACAAAATTCTGAGCTCAAAATATTTGAACATCAGAATTATGATCACAGCCTAAAGATTGTAGATTCTTTTAGACTCTTCTAAAAGTGGGAAATTATTCTAAAATATTATAGTGTACTTAATTATATCTATAGACCCCATGCACGTGAACTGGAAACCTAGTGTTTTGTCATCCAAATTGAGCTGCATTCTGACGTGCTTCAAGGGGTCTATTTACATGTTTTCTTACCATCATCTTCTTTTGAGCTATTATTTCTTGGTGTAAAAATAACTCTGTCTGGTTCTGTCGTTCGCTTTTGTTGTTGAAAAAAAAATGAAGAATTATTTTGTAGATTTTTTATTATTTTATGACTGGTGTTCCCTAATGTCGCAAACCTCAGAATGACGACAAAGGCATGTGCATATAGTATTTTACGTTCGATATTTGATTTCTTTATATTTACAATTTTTTTGTGACAAACTTGAAATCAGCGCTTGCGTATGTCGTAATGCTTATGTCTGCGTCATTAGGAAAACTATCTTTTTTGGTTGCATTGCATTCATTTATTGTCTATTGTCTATATACCTCGTTTGTAGTTACTGTCGTCGGCTTCTCAGTGATTCTGCGACAGAAAGAAAGAAAATATTATTAGAGGTAAGTATCATATAAATATTATAAAAATTTTAAACATCACATGTATATATCATTCCTAACCTGGTCAAAGGTTGGCGGCCTTTGGTCAGCAACGGTGCAATAGTAGTAGGTGCTTGTGTTGTTGTTCTAATCGTGCCTTCAACAGATAAGTTCAAAGTCAAAGGATTTTATTTTCTTATTTTGTTACAAATAAAGACGTTGTGCCATACTTTACAAGATAACAATTAGAAATAACAAAAATGTTTTTGACACCTACAATACAAACGTAACACAACAATCAACAATAAGCAAATAAATTATATCTTTATAAATTAATGCCTCGACCATTAGTCTCAGTAGATCTACCTTCTATATCTTAAGTAATGTACACAACAGTATTAAATTAATACTGAACTACAAAGTAGCTTTGTGTCATGGGTAAACAGACCTGTAATCTAATATACACTTATAAGGACAATACATGGTATGACATGCCTCCATTTACGGACCAATCATGTCCTGTATGCTTGTCAGATTATCAAAGTCTCTATGTATATTCTCTAGGCAAGTTTATATAAGTGAACCCATTCTGGTTCAAGAGCTATCTTAATGCAGAAATTTCCAGTTATTTCACAAGAGTATATACCTCTATAACGACTATCTCTCTATTTTTTTGTCTGGGGTAAGGGATGACGTTCCAGAACAAGTCTGAACAGCATGGTACCGACGATACGGTATTTATGGCTTCGCAAGGAAAGCTACACGCGTATAAAAACATTATGCATCACAAATTTCAATCAAAAGGCCAGATTATACAAAAACGCATATACTTGTCGTGGTTCTCCGACTTAAATACCACCACAACTCAAGAATCGAGGCATAACTACCAGCGAAATCCCTGTGACAGAGATAAGTATTTGTTTTCTTTACAAAGCTAGATTGAGCGAGGATTACTCCTCTCTTTGCCATGCATAACCAGTATGCTAATTGCTGTGATTGCGATCGGAGCAACCTAATTTCCATACCCCCATTACCCCACAAACTTTGTTATTGGGAGCATGAATTTATCATATACATAACGTACCTATCTTACAAGTCACACCAACATCTTCATAATGGTAACAGCCTGCATCTCCCCATTCATTGTGACTGCAGTCTGCAATCGACGTTTCTCTTCCTGTACAGCCGACGTATCTCAGCCATATTATACCATTGACGGTTGCAAAGTTGGTGGTTTTGTATTCCTGTACTCCAGGGTAACCAAGCATACGACACACCACCTCAGCGTCTTTCGTGTCCCATCCATCATCACATACAGTACCCCACTGACCATGGTACCTGACTTCAAGTCGACCAGAATTGGCTGACGCACCTCCAGCTAAACGAACTTGAACTGGTGGAGGATATGTGGATTTGTATCAACATTATTGAGGTCATTGTACAACTGACACTTGGACAAGTGTTTGAAAGATAATAAGTAGAGCTTTACTAAAGCTCTTATCTGATCAACAAATGAACTATTTAGATGATTGGCCTTGATGTGATGATATTTGAACGATTAGAGTAAAGTAAAGATTGGTCTTTCTTACCTTCATTTGTCTGACAAACCACACCAACAAGACGTTTGTTCGTGCACCATGAAGGGACCTTCCACCATCCACTGTGAGCACACTCTGCTATCGACTTTTCTTTACCACTGCATAGCACACCAGACATGAGTATTCTTCTTGGTGTCTTTCCTTCAATCAACAAAATTGCGTGTTCAGCTGCTTTGAAACCAAGCATTCTGCAGATCACGTGAGCATCTAGTATATCCCAGTTATGATAACACACTACTCCCCAGGTCCCTTGATAATGGATTTCTACTTTGCCAGTATGGTTGTGATCTCCCACTAGACGAACTTTGATGGCTTTCTCCTCTGAAACAAATATTGTTCAATAAACAAACAACATTCTAATCACATCCCTTACATTGCTTGATTTAATGTTCAGAGAGTAAAGATACACATTAACATATAAATAGCTTTTCTAATCTACATGGTCATGAAACGTAATTTGATCATTCGATAATTAATGATGTCAAAAGAACTAATGTAAGAACAGCTACCTTGGACTTCGCTTCTGTAAAAAACAGGAACGTTTGTAAAAGTCTTTGTGTTTTTTCATTTTTACATCAGGTTTAAAGCAACTACTTTTTTTGTTACTTTAAATTTGGTATATAACTCGAGTGCGCGCCAAATATCCGTGAAATAGTACTGTCTTATTGCACCATATTTTGTACGAAATAGTGGATAGAGTCAATCCAATAAACCTGGGCACTTATAATTGATCAAATGGAAATCATTAGATGCTAAAAGTCTTATCTCCTTTTGTTCCTTTGTATATAATAAATCCTAACAGGTAGTTAGTAGTGGCCAGGTTTATTGGAAAGACTCTATCACTGAAGCATAACGTTAGGAACTAAAGCAAATACATCTACGCGTCTTTGGTTCATGCCTGATTGAATCCTTAGCAAGTTAACAACTAAATTGTTGATAACTAAATACTTTTTTACTTTTTTTACACAGAGTAATTGTTTCACGGATATAGAGTGATTCTCATAAACCCGTTAAATACACTTTAGCGTATTATGCATTACTTCACTCTAATTGTTTTGTTTTCTATTGTGTTTATCTGACTATTACGCTATAATTAGATAAACTTTGTTTCACGGGTTGATGAAAACCACTCTATGGCGGCTTTGCCCTAGTACGCTGTACGGACTTTTGACTTAAGCCTGGTTACCCGTATTTTTTTCCTATTTCAAATCATGTGTCATTCTCTTGAGAATAAGACTCTTTCTTTGATTATTGTATCCATGTTCATGTGTTTTCTCACGTGAGACAAAGTAATAATACTCTAGGGAATGATATATGGTCTGAAATGAGAAACGATTGCCGCATCAAGACGAATAAGGTCTGATTGCAATTCAATCTTGAACGTGATAAAAACATCTCTCCACACTACCTCACTCTATATTGGATTGCGCGCAAGCAATTTTCGACGAGAAAAAGGCTGTACTTTGATATCATCTCACTCCTCAACGAGAACGGCGACCCTCATTTTTTATTTGCTCATCGAACTTCTATGGTGCTCTTATTTCACTATGCGAAGTTTGAGGGGGAAACCACATAGGAAACGCATTTGCCCACGAACGTCCTTAACTGATGAAATTGTCAAATTTTGTAAAACTCTATTTCATTTACAAAGCATTCAAGACGCCTTACATGAATGTGTTTTTTATTTGAATTTGTACGAAATCGCATATGCCTTTCTGGATTTTTTTGGTTCTTAGTGCAAGTTTTGAGCCGCAATTAACCAAATGCATCGCGTAAATCAACTTACGATATAATAAGATGAACTTATACGATTGAGGAATTTAGAAAAGTTGCTAGGCTTAATTTACTGAGATAAATCAATTAACAGTATACTAATAAGGAATAATGTTTGATAATTTTTGATCATCAATAAATATAGACCCCTTGCACGTGAACTGGAAACCTAGTGTTTTGTCCTCCAAATTGAGCTGCATTCTGACGTGCTACAAGGGGTCTATTTACATGTTTTCTTACCATCATTTTCTTTTGACTAACACAACAATATTTATCATATACGTACCCTTCTTACACGTCACACCAACGTCTTCACTATGGTCACAGACTGTATATCCCCATCCATTGTTACTGCAGTCTGCTATCGACGTTTCTCTTCCTGTACAACCCACGTATTGCAACCATATTATACCCTTGACGAGTGTAAAGTTGGTGGTTTTGTATTCCTGTACTCCAGGGTAACCAAGCATACGACACACCACCTCAGCGTCTTTCATGTCCCATCCATCATCACATACAGTACCCCACTGACCATGGTACCTGAATTCAAGTCGACCAGAATTGGCTGACCTTCCTCCAGCTAAACGAACTTGAACTGGTGGAGGATCTATGGATTTGTACCAACATCATTGAGGTCATTGTACAAATCACATTTGGACAAATGTTTGAAAGAGAATAAGTAGAGCTTGACTAAAGCTCTTATCTGATCAACAAATGAACTATGTAGATGATTTGCTTTGATGTGATGATATTTGAGCGATAAAAGTAAAGTAGAGATTGGTCTTTCTTACCTTCATTTGTCTGACAAACCACACCAGCAAGATCTTTATTGGAGCAAGAAACTATCCACCATCCATAGTGAGCACACTCTGCTATAGACGTTTCTCTACCATTGCATCCCACTTCATTCATGAGCATTTTTCTTGGTGTCTCTCCTTCAATGTACCGAATTGCGTGTTCAGCTGCTTTGTAACCGAGCATTCGGCAGATCACGTGAGCATCTTGTATATCCCACCGCCAATGACAAACTACTCCCCAGGTCCCTTGATACTGGATTTCTACTTTGCCAGTATGGTTTTGATCTCCCACCAGACGAACTTTGATCGCTTTCTCCTCTGAAACAAATATTGTTCAAGAAACAAACAACATTCTAACCATATTCCTTACATTGCTTGATTTGATGTTCAGAGAGTAAATACGTACATATATAGATATATATCTATTATAATTTACGCCTGAACATAAAAAGCAACTTGAACATTTGATAAAGATTCCATAAAAAAAACTAATGCAAGACTTTGATTCACTTTATGATTTGAAAACCTTGTTTCTTGACATGAATAGAAAAACAAAGATCATATGAATGTCTTGTTTTGTAACTCTTTTGTAATCTAGTTGTACCTGGTGTTAGACTGGCACATACCACTCCAGCATCACGGCTGTGATCACAACCAGCAGTTTTATCCCAGCCAGCATGACGACACTGATCAATAGATCCTTCGTGTCCATAGCAACCATAACCTCGCAATTTCAGCCATATAGAACCAGTTCCTTTGACGGTAGCAGTTGTTGCTGTGACTGCCTTGGAGTAATTCAACATGTGACACACCACGTAAGCAGAGTACATGTCCCATGCTTCATTACATATGGTACCCCAAGTACCTTTGTATCTCACTTCCACACGTCCTTCGTTAGGAGTTTTACCATCCACTAGACGAACATTGACGTCAATTGCATTACCACATACCACTCCAGCATCACGGCTGTGATCACAATCAGCAATGTTACCCCAGCCATAATGATGACATTGGTCAATAGATTCTTCGGATCCCGAGCAAAGAAGCCCTTTAAGCCATATAGGACCAGTTCCTTTGACGCTAGCAGTTGTTGCTGTAACTGCCTTGGAGTAATTCAACATGTGACACACCACGTAAGCATCGTGTATGCTCCAGTCTTCATTGCATATGGTACCCCAAGTACCTTTGTATCTTACTTCTACACGTCCCTCTTTAGGAGTCTTACCATCCACTAGACGAACAGCTACCTTGGTCTTTGCTTCTGTAAGAAACATGAAGGAAGGCGGCTTTTTTATAAGGCGGAGAGAATGTTGAAGAACAATAAGAATTCGGGGTAACTTTACTCTGCAGTTGGAGATATAGCTCTGACATGTCTGGTTTTCAATCATTTTATAAACCGATGTTTATCCTACAATGTATACGGTATTTGGTGGCTATTATCATAACTTTATAAAGTTTACACGGCTCACCGTATGGGTAAGGCGCGGTGAATTTCGAATGTTTCATACACGGCAGGGCACTAATACGGTCACGGCAAGGTGCGGTCCGTGCCGTAGATTTCTCATAGTCATGCGAAAACTGCTCTAAATTTATAGTTTCCATGTATGCTCTAAATTTCACTTTAAAACGTCGTCTCGTTTTGAAAATATTAAAAACAATTTACGATACTTTCCATCCTTTTTGCTTGTTTCTTTCTGTAGTTGACCCGCGTATGCACAAACAAGACACTCTTTCAACTCAGTGGGAACTACCAATTCTCCCACTGATTCAAAACTGCTAGTTTTCGACGAAAGGCACGATTCACCAGCACGATTCACTAATTCTGGCCTTACTCGGTACCAGGCAAATGTTTAACCGTTCCACAATTTGACCAATTTAATTTATACCATTGACACGGAACCGTCTCTTTAATTGCACGGCTAGGCGTTTGAATTTTTTCCAGATAGACAACCATATACAGATACAGTACTATAAGTAATTGACCTCAAATTAACCAAATGACTAATGAGAAATACTGTTTTCTCAAGTTTTAGACTCACCGTCCACCAACAAGAACACAGCACACAGTAGCAGCAGAAGGCGCGCCATCGATCTAGTCAGCCGTGCGGTCGTTATCCAAGATGAGGTGTGTAGGGAAATCTAGTGAACGCTGCAGCCACGACAGAAGGTAAGTGAAAAATGACTAGAGTCTGACACGGTGATCAGGTATAAATAGTAAGGATATTGATTATGATTGACAGCACAGTTCGTTATAGCACTTCTTGTTACGCCTTTTCGAGTCTAGTTTGGCAGGAAGGAGGGGGACAGGGGACGGGATTCAAAAGAGTTATCAGTTCATGTAAAATAATCACAAATATTATTCAAAATTTTGGAAAAACAATTCCAACAGATTTTAAGAAATAATTACAGAATTTCTCTGTGAAATTTTTGTTTCATCTTATATTTTGCTTTCATTTTATATTTTACTAGAATTTTAACTAAAATCAAATTTACGGTTGCGCGCCAGATGGTAGAGGAGCATTATAGTTTCCCAACCCTAAACTGTCCTCGTCATGGATGGGTGCAAGTCTGTGTAGAGGGGGAGGGTAGGGAGAAAGTCTTGTACAGTCCTCGTCATGTATGGTTGCAAATCTGTGCAGGGGGATGGATAGGCGAAATAAGTGGTGGGGGAGAGGGAGGGGAAATGTTTTTTTTTTTTCAACAAACAAAACAATAATAATCTTTATTGCACATCAAATAAAATTTTAAAATATGCTTCATGCAAATGTCTGTCTGTCTGTCTACGTCATTCTTTGGACAGCTTGGTGACGTATCTCAACTGTAATTACGTCATCTTCTGAAACAAAGAGAAAAATATCAGTCAGGAAGGTCATTCATGCAAATAGTGCTGATATGTGTTAAGCATTTTATTACCTGTGATTCATTAGTGTCTATGCCGTCTGTTTGTCTGTCTGTCTGTCTGCATCATTCTGAAGAGAGCTTGGTGAAGTAACTCAACTGACGTCATCATCTGAGATAAAGAGGAGGAATATTATTCAGGTAAGTCATTCAAATAGTGTTGATATGTGTTAAACATTATTACCTGTTATTTAGTAGTCTAAAGTCTGTCTGTCTGTCTGCATCTAGTCTATCACTGTCATCGTGTCTTCGACAAACTGATGGGATTCCTGTGTGGAGAGAGAAACTAGTGCAAAAACAACAAAACGAAATAAGAAATGGATAGGTGAGTATATATGAAACGAACTATTGAATAAATGAATGAATAGGATAGGATAGAAGGAAGAAGGAAGAGATGGAAGGCTATGAAAGGTTTGAGATAATTAGAGATGAAAGAGCTTGAACCAATAAAAGAGCAATTAACGAAATCAAACCAATTGACTAATGCATGTGTTAACAAAAGTGATTCAGTACATACCCAACTATCCACAGTCATTAACGTCTGCTACAGCCTCGGTGCCTGACCATCACATCTACTCCAACTTGTTTCGTTCTCAATACATTTTACAGCTTACTCAGTCGTAAATCATTGATTACCGAATCGATATAACGATGATAAACTAGCTAACGAAACTGCCTCTTATCTCCACAAGTAACCATAGCAACCAATCAAAGTTAAGATATCTTGAAACCCTCAAGATTTCTTAACTGAATACAAAATTCTGAGCTCAAAATATTTGACATCAGAATTATGACCACAGCCTAAAGATTGTAGATTCTTTTAGACTTTTCTAAAAGGAACAAATTATTCTAAAATATTATAGTTGGTGTACTTAATTATATATATATATATATATGTCTACCCCTTGCAAGTGAACTGGAAACCTAGTGTTTTGTCCTCCAAATTGAGCTGCATTCTGACGTGCTGCAAGGGGTCTATTTACATGTTTTCTTACCATCATCTTCTTTTGAGCTATTATTTCTTGGTGTAAAAATAACTCTGTCTTGTTCTGTCGTTCCCTTTTGATTTATGTAAGAAAAAAATATCAAGAATATTTTTGTACATCTTTCATTATTTTATGCCTGGTGTTTTCCAAGCGACGCAAACCACAGCATCACAACGTACGCATGCGCAGTATTTTACAGTTGATATTTGATTTCTTTATTTTTACAATTTTTATTTGACAAACTTAAAATCTGCGCCTTGCGTATGTCGTTATGCTTATGTCTGCGTCACTAGGAAAGCTATCTGATTTTGGTTGCATTGCTATATAACCTTATTTATTTCACCTTTAATAATTTATTATTATTTTATATGTTTTTTAGATAATATTCTGTAAAATTATGTGGTTTTTGAGCAGATAAAATTGTATTGTCTATATACCTCGTTTGTAGTTACTGTCCTTTGTGTTGTTATTCTAATCGTGCCTTAAAGAGATAAGTTCAAAGTCAAGGGACTTTATATTTACTTTTTTTTTTTTTGTCATATTTTAGGAAATACAGTTAGAAATAACAAAAAAAATTGAGACACAATACAATACAAAACTAACACAACAATATTTATCATATACATAACGTACCCATCTTACACGTCACACCAACGTCATTACTATGGTAACAGCCTGTATTTCCCCATCCATTGTTACTGCAGTCTGCTATCGACGTTTCTCTTCCTGTGCAACCGACAAATTGCAGCCATATTATACCCTTGACAGGTGTAAAGTTGGTGGTTTTATATTCCTGTACTCCAGGGTAACCAAGCATACGACACACCACCTCAGCGTCTTTCGTGTCCCATCCCGATTCACATACAGTACCCCACTGACCATGATACCTGACTTCAAGTCGACCAGAATTGGCTGACCTTCCTCCAGCTAAACGAACTTGAACTGGTGGAGGATCTGTGGATTTGTACCAACATCATTGAGGTCATTGTACAACTGACACTTGGACAAGTGTTTGAAAGAGAATAAGTAGAGCTTGACTAAAGCTTTTATCTGATCAAGAAATGAACTATTTAGATGATTGGCTTTGATGTGATGGTATTTGAACGATTAGAGTAAAGTAGAGATTTGTCTTTCTTACCTTCATTTGTCTGACAAACAACACCAGCAAGATCTTTATTGGAGCAGGAATACTTCCACCATCCCGGGTGAGCACACTCTGCTATCGATTTTTCTCTACCAGTGCATCCCACATATTTCATGAGCCCTCTTCTTGGTGTTTCTCATTCAAAATCCCGAATTGCGTGTTCAGCTGCTTTGTAACCGAGCATTCTGCAGATCACGTGAGCATCTCGTATATCCCACCGCCTAAACAACCAATAATCACACACTACTCCCCAGGTCCCTTGATACTTGATTTCTACTTTGCCAGTATGGTTTTGATCTCCCACCAGACGAACTTTGATCGCTTTCTCCGCTGAAACAAATATTGTTCAATAAACAAACAACATTCTAGTATCATTCCTTACATTGCTTGATGTGATATTCAGAGAGAAAAGACACACATAATGATATCTATTATAATAAAGGCGTGAACATAAAAAGAATTTTGAACATTTGATAAAGGTGTCCAAAAAAACTAATGCAAGACTTTGATTAACTAGATGATTTGAAAACCTCGGTTATGTCAGAAATGAATAGAGAAAAAAAGATCATCTGAATGCCTTAATTTGTAACTTATCTAGTTGTACCTGGTGTTAGATTGGCACATACCACTCCAGCATCACGACTGTGATCACAACCAGCAGTGTTTCCCCACCCAGCATGACGACACTGATCAATAGATTCTTGGGATCCCGAGCAAATAAGCCCTTTAAGCCATATAGGACCAGTTCCTTTGACACTAGCAGTTGTTGCTGTAACTGCCTTGGAGTAATTCAACATGTGACACACCACGTAAGCATCGTATATGCTCCAGTCTTCATTGCATATGGTACCCCAAGTACCTTTGTATCTTACTTCTACACGTCCCGCGTTTGGAGTCTTACCATCCACTAGACGAACATTGACGTTAATTGCATTGCCACATACCACTCCAGCATCACGGCTGTGATCACAACCAGCAGTGTTACCCCAGCCATAATGCCAACATTGATCAATAGATTCTTGGGATCCCCCGCAATAAAGTTCTTTAAGCCATATACGACCAGTTCCTTTGACGTTAGCAGTTGTTGCTGTAACTGCCTTGGAGTAATTCAACATGTGACACACCACGTAAGCATCCCATATGTCCCATCTAACATTGCATATGGTACCCCAAGTACCTTTGTATCTTACTTCTACGCGTCCCTCGTTAGGAGTCTTACCATCCACTAGACGAACAGCTACTCTTGACTTTACTTCTGTAACAAACAGGAACGTGCTTAAATGTCTTCGTATTTTGATTTGAACGTCAAGTTTTTGACAGTTACTTTAACTTTGGAATACGTCGTACGGACTTTTTTTAAATCTGTGACAATACAGACCCTTTAAGCTTTGGCGCAATGGTTTTCCCTTTCAAATCTCTTGAGAACAAGATTCTTTGTTTTAATTGTACTCATATTTACCATTTTCCATTCATCGATTAACTTGTCATAAAAAGCATTCAATCGAGGCTTCAAGGTAGTTTTATTATTTAAAGACTATTTAAAGCGCGTGATTTGTTTTTTACGAATATAAGGACCAATCAGAGAAACAATACGATCTACGTGTATAAACAAATCTTTGTGTTTGACTGATGAACTGATCTATGGAAAGTGATGAATTCATGTGTCTTCTCATGCAAAAGTTAAACAAAGAAATAATACTCTACATTATATGACAATGGGAAACATTACACCAAGGCGAATAAGGTCTACTGCAATAAGCTTGAACGTGATAAAATACATCTATGGCGGTCCCGTCTCTCCACACTCACCCTGCATCGGAGAGACGTAAAAGAACCGATGAGGACATACGTAAAAAACCTGGCAGTGACCACCCTCAGTTTCTGGCCTTTACTAATTTCTTATAAGAAATCATTAGTGGGTTGATTGTGGGATGGGTATGGGGATTTTAAGGGGGTTGGGAATTGGTGCAATGTACCAATGGCCGGACCCTGTGTCCTATTGTGCAGCATCAGCCTGCGGGCGAAATCTCAAATAATTAAATAAGAAAAGATACGCTTTAAATGTATCAAATGTGAAGAAAAAAATATGGGAAGTTCATAATGAAAATACTTACTATTTGGATGAAAACGTCAAAAGTGTTACTGAATGCTGCAATGGTGGACGCAAACTCAAGCAAAAAACTACAAGTTGCTGGTACTTATTCATAAATATTTATATTTGATTGACATTTTTCTAGAGGTTAATAAACGGTTGTCTTAGAAACTTTTAGAAATCCATTTAGTTTTTCTACAAAAAATGACTTTATTGCTTGACTAGTACTATTATGGATTGCGCGCAAGCAATTTTCGACGAGAAAAAGGCTGTACTTTGATATCATCTTACTCCTCAACGAGAACGGTGACCCCCATTTTTTATTTGCTCGTCGAATTTCTATGGTGCTCTAATTTCACTATGGGAAGTTTGAGGGGGAAACCGCATAGGAAACGCATTTGTCTACGTACGTCCTTAACTGACGAAATTGTCAAATTCTCTTTGTAAAACTTTATTCCATTAACAGGGCATTCAGGACGCCTTTCAAGTAGTTATTATTTCAATTTGTACGAAATCGTATATGGTTTTTTGGATTTTTTGGTTCTTAGTGAACCTAGGTTAGGTTCTTCTGTGAGTTTTGAGCAGCAATTATACAAATGCATCGCGTAAATTAACTTCCGATATAATAAGATTAACTTATACGATTGAGGAATTTAGAAAAGTTGCTAGGCCTAATTTAGTGAGATAATTTAACTAACAGTATATTAATAAGGAATATTAATTTATATCAAGTTTTAGACTCGAATTCAATGGTTATTTGGATTTTGTCGCTTGACGAAAGTCAAGTAAATGTATACTAATAAGAAATAATGTTTGCTAAAGTTTTAGACTCACCGTCCACCAACAAGAACACTGCACACAGTAGCAGCAGAAGGCGCGCCATCGATCAGTCAGCCTTCAGGTCGTTATCGAAGATGAGGTTTGTAGGGAAATCAAGTCTAGTGAACGCTGCAGCCAGGACAGAAGGTAAGTGAAAAATGACTAGAGTCTGACACGGTGATCAGGTATAAATAGTAAGGATATTGATTATGATTGACAGCACGGTTCGTTATAGCACTCCTTGTTACACTTTCGAGTCTAGTTTGGAAGCCGAGAGGGGACGGGGGACTTTTGATTCAAAAGAGTTTATGTAAAATAATCCCAAAAATTATTCAAAATTTTAAAGAAAAAAATCCAAAAAAAGTTCTAAAATAATTACAGAATTTATCTATGAAGTATTTGTCTTTTGTTCTTTTTATTATTTTTCGGTATTATCTCATATTTTACTAGAATTTTAACTTAAACCGTTGCGCGCCAAATGGTAGAGGAGCATTTTAGTTTCCTAACCCTTCCCGTACTGACGAATAGGATGTATTTCTTTCTTTTTTTTCCACAAAAAGCTGGTCTAAACATGAATAGTCTAAGGCTAGTAAACAGACAAAGTGAAATCTTAATCAAACCATAGGGAAAGAGCTTACTACTTTCGTTAGTGAACTCGTACATTATTCGTGTTTCGCTTTTACTCAAGGCTTATGAGGTACTCGAATTCGAATTCATTTGTACAGAAACTGGTTGAAAATGCTGTAATGTTTTATCTTCGTTGCCGAAAAAAGGAAAATGTTTTAAGGAACAGACAACAAATAGCAGTGGTATTGAGATAAAGATTTAATAAAAAAATGATGGGGGGAAAAGGCGGGAAAATAACCTCATGAATATTCATACGGGAACTTTGGCGCTTACAAAACGCGCCAACTAAAAATATTTTTGTAGTTGTTTCGAAATCATTTGTTTTACTTCGTGAATCTTTATCTTTTTTATCTAACTATTAACTTTATCTTGAAAGTAGTCATTATCATAGTCTTCGATATCGGCTGATTAAGAAAATTCAGTATTGATTGTCAAGCGCCAAAATGTCTTCAATCAATTTATGCAAACATTTATTTATTTATAGTTTTTTCAACTGTGTTTCTGTGTGTTGCCAAATATGCTTTAATAAGGCATTAGGTTATAGTGGTTGTGTCTAAGATATAGTCTACGAACTTTAATTTCCTATCTTGTGAAAAATCAATTTACAAATGAATTTAAAAATAATTCTTTACTAGGATTTTTCCCCATATTTTTGAGGGAAATACCGAATACTTGTTTTGATCCAAAACGGAAATAGTCTTGGTAAATCTGCATTGCTTTCAGCTAGATAGCACTTGTTTTGTTCTTTTGTTTATAGCAGTCATTACAGGCTTTTGAAAAGAAAATATTTTGGGTAAAGTTCAAAACGAGAGAATGTTTTGAAAGTGGGCATGAACATGAATTGCTATTATTTATTAACTTTTTAACATTATTACGAGAAAGCCAAAATTAATGGCACGAATTTTCTTCATCACAAATTCAAGCACATTTGCATTCGTTTCGAAACATATTCTGAAACACAGACCACAACAATACAAAAAACCTTCTTTGAATAAGTTTTGTAAGTCTTGAGCTCAAACCGCTAGACAAAATACTACATAATTAACATTAAAAAGAAAACAGTTTTACCGAAATGAGACAGCAAGGTTCCCTGAATAGATCCCTTTCACGTGACGTCCAAGCAGCTCAATTTGGAGGACAAACCAAAAGAATTTCAATCTCCTGAGAACTGGAAACCCATTGTTTTGTCCTCCAAATTGAGATGCATTCCAAAGTGCTGCAAGGGGTTTATTTTACAAGTAAAAAAATTGACAACCATGCTCTATGTTCCGATAGAGTGCATTTATTTCTTAACATATGTAAGTCATGAATAAATGAAGTTTAGGATCTTTAGTTGTCAATGTATTACTTAACGACCTGCCAATATACCTTTTTACAGTTCCGTTCAGTGACCACGAATAACAGTTCCAAGTACGAGGTTGGAGTTGCCGCGACTGATAAGTTCTAGTTTTGCAACTCTAACCACAAATTGGAACTATTATTCTCTTGTCAAAGGAACGGAACTGTAAAAAGGTCTGGATGATGGCTAGTGAACACTAGCGTGGACTGCGTCGGTGTTTCTAATGAAACAGTTATCGTAGATTTATAAGTTTTACACCGTAGTGAAAATGGAAACTGACGTTTCGGACGTTAGTCCTTCGTCGGAGTTAATTGACTCCGACGAAGGACTAACGTCCGAAACGTCAGTTTCCATTTTCACTACGGTGTAAAACTTATAAATCTACGATAACTGTAAAAAGGTCTATTGAGGGACCATACGCAGCCACACAGCTTACAATTGTGACTAGTTGACCTGTAGTATGTTACGCATTATCAAGGAAGACATTTTAAAGTGGGACGACGACGAAATGAAAGAAGTTAACATTTTTACACTTTTGACATCATAGCATTCACATTAATATTCTAAAGCCATTTTGTGGTACAATAAAGGGAACTTCCTCAAAACGAATTTTATTTCTCGGATTTCGCTTTCCGCCATCATTCAAACGTGTCTCTTTGTGATGTCAGTTACTCAACATTGATAACCCTCATGGCTTGTTGTCTCATGTGGATATTCTGTAATTGGGGTTTCTTTCTTGAAAATAATGCCTGGAAGACGCTATGTGTAGCAAGGATGTAACAATAAGTCCTAAACCTGGACGCTAAAAGCAAAGCGTTGAGTAACTGGTAGGGTAGGAATCAGATGGATTTAATGGCGGACGATATTCTTAGCCAATTCAACTCAGAATTTTAGCTATGATTTTTTTCTTCTCTTTTTTAACATCGCTTTCTCTTTTTCTAAAGTGTTTTAGTAATTTTTCATCGAAATAATCTCGTTTGGAAAAGGTACAATTTTTATCGTCGTCCCACTTTGAAGTTAAGAACGAAGCAGAAAAGTGTGAGGTTCTTGATCTCAACATTCTCGGATTCACCTGAAAACATTCTCCTTTCATCTAGGAAACAGCGTACTCACAATATTCAGTCGAAAGACCCAAAATAGACCCTTTATAGGTTATTTACTTCGAGGAACTGTTTTGCTATGTTTTTTTCTTGTCTACGTTGTCCATGTGCGTCTGATTACGTGTGATACTATCGTGCAATTTAATTTTTGTGGAAATTTTTTTCGAAACTTAGCCCAAACATGTAATTTGAGTACTAGAGTAGAAATATGAAATAAGAAATGGGGTCTGTGAAATCTTTGAGAAGATATAATTTTTCAAACATGGCGCTTGCGGCCATCTTTTTCGGGCAAAATTCAGTAGAATAATGGAATAACAATCCCTTTTTAAGTGACCTTCAGTCCATGTCGGTCGCTAATAATAAAAGCAAGAATTTTGAATAATACATATTTATATATTATAATGAAAAACTTGAAATTTCTCATTGCATGTTATTGTGTTGAAGAATATGTTTTCAAAGCAAACATTTCAAAAACAGTACATTTTGACTGTCCCTTACAACCTATATTTTTGTACATTTTGGCGATTTCCTTAAAATTTAGCTCAAAGACCTACCTACGTTTTCTGATATGTTATAGCTTTAGTTGACCTGGACTTACAGTCAAAAAAACGGTAGGCCAATGAATTAGATTTTTTAAATAATAACCGTTAAACCCCGAAACGGTCTGTCCGCCATTTTGAAAAAATGTTACCACAGGTAGCCCAACCAATAAAAAATGATAAAAAGCGCGTTCACATCGCGATGTGATGTGATGCGTATGAATGCACGCGCGCATTACCCGATTAACTTTATATCTAAAATGTGGAAATGCCAGAATAACCCCAGCTCCGTCGCCTATGTGAAATTAATCAATATAATTGATAATTTTCAGCGGTTGCTATCCATCAGCTTCGCTTGAATATAACATTTAGTTTCGAACAGAATTCATTGTTAACCTGTAACATTAAGCCGATTTTGCGAAATATTAGCGGCAATGAAGCTTGTCATAGCAAGCAAGACGTTTATTCGATCAATCGTGCTATGTAAAAGGAAACAATAGTCTTTACAACGCATACTAATGTTTACTGAGTAACTAACATTTAAACAGAACTAGCAGATGTTTTAGACTTGATGTAATAATGAAAATACGAAGACATTTAAGCACCTTCCTTCATGTTTCTTACAGAAGCAAAGACCAAGGTAGCTGTTCGTCTAGTGGACGGTAAGACTCCTAACGAGGGACGTGTAGAAGTAAGGTACAAAGGTACTTGGGGTACCATATGCAGTGATGGTTACTGGGACATACGGGATGCTTACGTGGTGTGTCACATGTTAAATTACTCCAAAGCATGTCTAGAATGTTGTTGTAAGTGGGAATAACCATATCGTTTACGTTTGTTTCTTCCACTATTTTTTTAATATTATACCGAGCTTTCGCACTTCTAGTGCATCATCAGGGCGAAAAGTATGTTTTACACCGATTCAAATTATTTAAAGACTATAAGCGCGTGCGATTTGCGTTTAACGAATATAAGGACCAATCAGAGAAACAATACGATAAAGCAGTTATAGCAACAACTGCTAGCGTCAAAGGAACTGGTCCTATATGGCTTAAAGGGCTTCTTTGCCCGGGATCCCAAGAATCTATTGACCAATGTTATCATCATGGCTGGGGTAACACTGCTGGTTGTGGTCACAGCCGTGATGCTGGAGTGATATGTGGCAATCTAACACCAGGTACAACTAGATAACTTACAAATCAAGACATTCAGATGACCTATACTATTTCTGTTCAACCATGTCACCAAACAAGATTTTCAAGTCATCTAGTAAATCAAAGTCTTGCATTCGTGTTTTTGACATCTTTATCACAAGTTACTTTTTTTTGACCACGTTGATTAAGATAGACATTTATATATAATGTGTATCTTTACTCTCTGAACATCAAATCAAGCAATGTGACTTGACTTTTGTTTGTTTATTGAGCAATATTTGTTTCAGAGGAGAAAGCGATCAAAGTTCGTCTTGTGGGAGATCAAAACCATACTGGCAAAGTAGAAATCCATTATCAAGGGACCTGGGGAGTAGTGTGCCAAAATCTGTGGGATATACAAGATGCTCATGTCATCTGCCGAATGCTTGGTTTCAAAGCAGCTGAACACGCAATTTGGAACATTGAAGGAGAGACACCAAGAAGAACGCTCATGGATTATGTGGGATGCAGTGGTACAGAAACGTCCATAGCAGAGTGTGCTCACCGTGGATGGTTGAGGCATTCTTGCTCGAATATATATCTTGCTGGTGTGGTTTGTCAGACAAATGAAGGTAAGAAAGACAAATCTCTACTTTATAATAATCGTTCAAATATCATCACATCAAAGCCAATCATCTAAATAGTTCATTTGTTGATAAGACAAGAGCTTTAGTAAAGCTCTACTTATTTTCTTTCAAACACTTGTCCAAGTGTCAGTTGTACAATGACCTCAATGATGTTGGTACAAATCCACAGATCTTCCACCAGTTCAAGTTCGTTTAGCTGGAGGAAGGTCAGCCAATTCTGGTCGACTCGAAGTCAGGTACCATGGTCAGTGGGGTACTGTCTGTCAGTATGGATGGGACATGAAAGACGCTGAGGTGGTGTGTCGTATGCTTGGTTACCCTGGAGTACAGGAATACAAAATCACCAACTTTGCACCCGTCAAGGGTATAATATGGCTGCAATACGTCCGTTGTACAGGAAGAGAAACGTCGATTGCAGACTGCAGTCACAATGGATGGGGAAATACGTACTGTTACCATGGTGCAAACGTTGGTGTGACGTGTAAGATGGGTAAGTCAGATGTATAATAATTATTTCAAAACTGCGTGTTGGAGCCGTGTTGTTCATTTTATTCACCATTGGATCATGTATAGTCTAATCAAAAAGGATTTTAACCGTATTTTTTTAATAAACAAAGTTTGCGGATGTGACGCACATTTCTGCGCGATGGAAAATTAAAGAAAACAAAATATTATTAATTTCAATTAAATCCAATAGAAAAAATTAAGCATGCTGAGTATCTGGAACTTCGTCTAGTGGATGGTAAGACTCCTAACGAGGGACGTGTAGAAGTAAGGTATAAAGGTACTTGGGGTACCATATGCAGTAGTGGCTGGGACATATGGGATGCTTACGTGGTGTGTCATATGTTGAATTACTCCAAGGCAGTTACAGCAACAACTGCTAGCGTCAAAGGAACTGGTCATATATGGCTCAAACTGAGAGGTGGTGGTTGTTTGGGATCCGAAGAATCTATTGACCAATGTTATCATTATGGCTGGGATAACACTGCTGGTTGTGATCACAGCCGTGATGCTGGAGTTGAATGTGGCAGTCTAACACCAGGTACAACTAGATAAGTTACAAAACAATACATTTATATGATCTTTGTGGTTTTTTTATTCGTTCTTGTGAAGAATCTTACAAAGTTTT
The DNA here is from genome assembly GCA_023349425.1 of Anthopleura sola. NCBI lineage: Eukaryota > Metazoa > Cnidaria > Anthozoa > Actiniaria > Actiniidae > Anthopleura > Anthopleura sola. Next base: position 2,949,803 of record JALHLI010000015.1, on the reverse strand, counting down.
AAAACTATAAACTGAAAGGTTTTACTTTAGTTCTTTTGACATCTTTATCAAATACTCAGGTTACTTTGTATTAGAATAGGTATCTATATATAATGTGTATCTTTACTCTCAAAACATCAAATCCAGAATGTAAGGAACGTGATTAGAATGTTGTTTGAGTATTGAACAATATTTGTTTCAGAGGAGAAAGCCATCAAAGTTCGTCTGGTTGGAGATCAAAACCATACTGGTAAAGTAGAAATCCAGTATCAAAGGAACTGGGGAGTAGTGTGTGCTACTTGGTGGGATAGCTGGTGGGATATACGAGATGCTCACGTGATCTGCCGAATGCTTGGTTACAAAGCAGCTAAACACGCAATTTATAACATCGAAGGAGAGACACCAAGAAGAAGGCTCATGGATGGTGTGGGATGCAGTGGCAGAGAAAAGTCCATAGCAGATTGTGCTCACTATGGATGGTGGATAGTTTCTTGCTCGAATAAAGGTCTTGCTGGTGTGGTTTGTCAGACAAATGAAGGTAATAAAGACCAAGCTCTACTTTACTCTAATCGTTTAAATATCATCACATCAAAGCCAGTCATCTAAATAGTTCATTTCTTGATAAGATAAGAGCTTTAGTAAAGCTCTACTTATTCTCTTTCAAACACTTGTCCGAGTGTCACTTGTACAATGACCTCAATGATGTTGGTACAAATTCACAGATCCTCCACCATTTCAAGTTCGTTTAGCTGGAGGAAGGTCAGCCAATTCTGGTCGACTTGAAGTCAGGTACCATGGTCAGTGGGGTACTGTATGTAGTGTTGGATGGGACATGAAAGACGCCGAGGTGGTGTGTCGTATGCTTGGCTATCCTGGAGTACTGGAATACAAAACCACCAACTTTACACCAGCGAAGGGTATAATATGGCTGAGATACGTCGGTTGTACAGGAAGAGAAACGTCGATTGCAGACTGCAGTCACAATGGATGGGGAAATACAGGCTGTTACCATAGTTCAGACGTTATTTTGGCGTGTAAGATGGGTAAGCTTTGTATAAGTAAGTAGAAGACCAAGTGAACTAATCCAAGAGTGCAACTAGTGCAATAACCAAAGTACTAGTACATCTTACCAAAAGACTTACCAAAGGAATATTTTTTTAAATTAATATACATATGGGAAATCTTTCGGGATTTCGCGCTAACCGGAATGATTGCCTCAAGCTAATAGGGAATGTGCATCAAAGCTCACAAAGCACACTGGGAAACTGAGTCCTGTAAAAATGGATTAGGGAAATCAAAGGAACTATCAGGAAAAAAATACTCTGTTATTTTAGTCTGTTGAAATACTTACATTTCCAAGGAAAATGTTGAAGGAAAAATGGTCAGATGAAGTTTTAGGGGTAGCTGAAAAAGCGAAGGACTCACTTTCCCATCCTGCTTTGTGCTAGAATTTCGAGTTCATGCACATTGGCTATCGAATACCATTCTAAGCCATACAAACGAACCTTCCATCATCCCCATTAATAACACTCTGCCATCAACCTTTCTTTACCACTGCATTCCACACCACCCACGAGGGATCTTCTTGGAGTCTCTCCCTCAATGTACCGAATTGCTTGTTTAACAGCTTTGTATAACCAAACATTCTGCAGATCACGTGAGCATCTCTATATCCCACCGCTTAGGCCACCAATAATCACACACTACCCTCCTGGTCCCTTAACACAGCATTTCTACTTACCTAGTAGGATTTTACTCTCCCACCAAACGAATTTTGATCTTCCAATTTCATTCGTTATGTCTTCTGTAGAATTTTTTTTTCAATTAAGCAGCAACTAAGATCCAAATGTACTTCATTTGCCTTTTTTTTTCATGCACTAAAGTAAATAAGCTAAGATTTTGATTTTAATATATTACACACTAGTCTTTGATAGGTAGAAAGTCAATACAGATATTAAAAACTAATCTTATTTTACTTTAGTGTCTGTTTTCGTAAATATCTAAATGTCTGAAGACGATGTGTAACAAAGTGTTTACAACGTATTTTTGAATGTTCACTGAGTAACTGACTAAACAGAACTAGCAGATGTTTTGACGTAAAAATGAAAATACGAAGACATTTAAACACGTTCCTGTTTGTTACAGAAGCGAAGTCCAAAATAGTTGTTCGTCTAGTGGATGGTAAGACTCCTAACGAGGGACGTGTAGAAGTAAGGTACAAAGGTACTTGGGGTACCATATGCAATGATGGATGGGATATATACGATGCTTACGTGGTGTGTCACATGTTGAATTACTCCAAGGCAGTTACAGCAACAACTGCTACGGTCAAAGGAACTGGTTCTATATGGCTTCTATGAGTCCAAGGTAGCTGTTCGTCTAGTGGATGGTAAGACTCCTAACAAGGGTCGTGTAGAAGTAAGATACAACGATACATGGGGTACCATATGCAATGATGGATGGGATATATACGATGCTTACGTGGTGTGTCACATGTTGAATTACTCCAAGGCAGTTACAGCAACAACTGCTACGGTCAAAGGAACTGGTTCTATATGGCTTCTATGAGTCCAAGGTAGCTGTTCGTCTAGTGGATGGTAAGACTCCTAACAAGGGTCGTGTAGAAGTAAGATACAACGATACATGGGGTACCATATGCAATAGAGGATGGGGCATATGGGATGCTTACGTGGTGTGTCATATGTTGAATTACTCCAAGGCAGTTACAGCAATAACTGCTAACGTCAAAGGGACTGGTACTATATGGCTTCAAAGGCTTGTTTGCTCGGGATCCCAAGAATCTATTGATCAGTGTCCTCATGATGGCTGGGGTAACACTGCTGGTTGTGATCACAGCCGTGATGCTGGAGTGGTATGTGCCAATCTAACACCAGGTACAACTAAATAAGTAACAAAACAAGACATTCAGATGACCTATAATTTTTCTGTTCAACCATGTCAAGATACAAGATTTTCAAGTCATCTAGTAAATCAAAGTCTTCCATTCGTGTTTTTGACATCTTTATCACAAGTTACTTTTTTTGACCACGTTGATCAAAATAGCTATTTATATATAATGTGTGTCTTTACTCTCCGAACATTAAATCAAGCAATGTAAGGAAGGTGTCTAGAATGTTGTTTGTTTATTGAACAATATTTGTTTCAGAGGAGAAAGCGATCCAAGTTCGTCTGGTGGGAGATCAAAACCATACTGGTAAAGTAGAAATCCAGTATCAAGGGACCTGGGGAGTAGTGTGTCATTATAACTGGGATATACAAGATGCTCACGTCATCTGCCGAATGCTTGGTTACAAAGCAGCTGAACACGCAATTTGGAATATTGAAGGAGAGACACCAAGAAGAACGCTCATGTATTATGTGGGATGCAGTGGTAGAGAAGAGTCCATAGCAGAGTGTGCTCACCGTGGATGGGGGAAAGTTCATTCATTGTGCACGAATAAACGTCTTGCTGGTGTGGTTTGTCAGACCAATGAAGGTAAGAAAGACCAATCTCTACTTTACTCTAATCGTTCAAATATCATCACATCAAAGCCAATCATCTAAATAGTTTATTTGTTGATCAGATAAGAGCTTTAGTAAAGCTCTACTTATTCTCTTTCAAACACTTGTCCAATTGTCACTTGTACAATGACCTCAATGATGTTGGTACAAATCCACAGATCTTCCACCAGTTCAAGTTCGTTCGTTCGTTTATTGAATTATATTTGTTTCAGCGGAGAAAGCCGTCAAAGTTCGTCTGGTGGGAGATCAAAACCATACTGGCAAAGTAGAAATCCAGTATCAAGGGACCTGGGGAGTAGTGTGTGATTATCGCTGGGATATACGAGATGCTCACGTGATCTGCCGAATCCTTGGTTACAAAGCAGCTAAACACGCAATTTGGTCAATTGAAGGAGAGACACCAAGAAGAATGCTCATGTATGGTGTGGGATGCACTGGTAGAGAAAAGTCCATAGCAGAGTGTGCTCACCCAGGATGGTGGAGTACTTATTATGGTTGCTCAAATAAACGTCTTGCTGGTGTGGTTTGTCAGACAAATGAAGGTAAAAAAGACAAAGCTCTACTTTACTCTAATCGTTCAAATATCATCACTTCAAAGCCAATGATCTAAATAGTTCATTTGTTGATCAGCTAAGAGCTTTAGTAAAGCTCTACTTATTCTCTTTCAAACACTTGTCCGAGTGTCACTTGTACAATGACCTCAATGATGTTGGTACGAATCCACAGATCCTCCACTAGTTCAAGTTCGTTTAGCTGGAGGAATGTCAGACAATTCTGGTCGACTTGAAGTCAGGTACCATGGTCAGTGGGGTACTGTATGTAGTGTTGGATGGGACATGAAAGACGCTGAGGTGGTGTGTCGTATGCTTGGTTACCCTGGAGTACAGGAATACAAAACCACCAACTTTACACCCGTCAAGGGTATAATATGGCTGAGAAACGTCGGTTGCACAGGAAGAGAAACGTCGATAGCAGACTGCAGTAACAATGGATGGGGAAAAGCAGTCTGTTACCATAGTAGAGACGTTGGTGTGACGTGTAAGATGGGTACGTTATGTGTAAGTATGCTAAGTAGAAGACCAAGTGAGCTCGAACACGAAGTGTGCAACTATATTTGGGCAATAGCAAATATCAGAGTTACACTCCACTGCATTCAAACAATTGTTTCAATTGTTTCAAATAATAATAATAATAGTAATAATAATAATAATATCAATAATAATAATAATAATACAATATTTATATAGCGCTATTTCCTGAAGCTCAATAGCGCTTGACAATAACATCTAAAACCAATAAACGTTAATATAACTAATGCAGGGTTAGTACTTGTCAAAATATAATGAACCCAAAAAACTAAAAACAGGAAACTAATCATAAAACTGTTTAAAAAGATGAGTTTTAATATTGTTCTTAAAAATAGACAATGAGCTGCTCTGTCGGACATGATCTGGAAGAGCATTCGAGAGTTTCGGTACTGCATATGAAAAAGACCTGTGACCATAGACGCATCAAGAGTTCCGCGCTGCTGTTTAATGCGCATGCTCAGGGGATTAAAAAGTGGGATGATATTTTGTATAATATGGAATTTTTCGGTATATTTGATTCCGAATTCGCTTAACGGTACGCGATCTCGAATATTTAGTGAAAATTGTACTTGACAAGAAAGATACAACTAAAACATTACATATTTTACAAATTTTATCCCACTTTTTAATCCCCTGAGCATGCGCTTAGAGCAGTAGCGCGGAACTCTTGATGCGTCTATAGCTTACCAGTCTTGCAGGTGGTTGTCTCAACAAATCGAAGTCGACATATGCGTCATCAATACATTAAATGTATAGAAACTGACTCAAATACCAAGACTTAAAGAATATGTTTGAAGGCAATGGAGTGTAACTTACTCTGATTTCTGCTATTCATGATAACCGGAGTGCGCGCATTTATAATTCTCGGGATGTGTTCAAAACTCAAAGAAACTGAATACGTATCATGCGGAACAATACCAACGAACCTTCCACCATCCCCAATGATAACACTCTGCTATGGACTTTTTTCTACCACTGCATCCCACACGATACATGAGCCTTCTTCTTGGTGTCTCTCCTTCAATTGACCAAATAGCGTCTTGAGCTGCTTTGTAACTAAGCATTCGACAGATCACGTGAGCATCTCGTATATCCCACCAACCATGACACACTACACCCCAGGTCCCATTGTACTGGATTTCTACTTTGCCAGTATGGTTTTGATTTCCCAACAGACGGACTTTGATCGCTTTCTCCTCTGAAACAAATATAGTTCGATATTAAATTTCATCCGCCGCTATGTTTTCTGTCGAAAATACTTTTCAAGCAGGAAGCAAGATACAAAAGTACTTCATTGGCCAAAGTAAAAAAAGGTAAATTTTTAATTTTTATATCTCAATGCGAACTAGCCTTTTGTAGTTAGGAAGTCAGTACGGATATTCAAAACCAATCTTAATGTATTTTAGAGTTATCCTTATTATTCAGTCTGAAAGTTATATATATAACACAAAAAAAGTTAAAATGAACATGACATTAATAATCAATTTGATAGAAATTATTTCAAGCGTTTGGTAACCTAGAAAAACTAAGAAGCTAATCGTGCTATGTAAAAGGGAACAATAGTCTTTACGACGCATACTAATGTTTACTGTGTACCTAACAACTAAACAGAACAAGGAGATGTTTCATACTTGATGTAAAAATGAAAATACGAAGACATTTAAGCACGTTCCTGTTTGTTGCAGAAGCAAAGTCCAACGTAGCTGTTCGTCTAGTGGATGGTAAGACTCCTAACGAAGGACGTGTAGAAGTAAGATACAAAGGTACTTGGGGTACCATATGCAATGATATTTACTGGGACATATACGATGCTTACGTGGTGTGTCACATGTTGAATTACTCCAAGGCAGTTACAGCAACAACTGCTACGGTCAAAGGAACTGGTTCTATATGGCTTCTATGAGTCCAAGGTAGCTGTTCGTCTAGTGGATGGTAAGACTCCTAACAAGGGTCGTGTAGAAGTAAGATACAACGATACATGGGGTACCATATGCAATAGAGGATGGGGCATATGGGATGCTTACGTGGTGTGTCATATGTTGAATTACTCCAAGGCAGTTACAGCAACAACTGCTAGCGTCAAAGGAACTGGTCCTATATGGCTTCAAAGGCTTGTTTGCTCGGGATCCCAAGAATCTATTGATCAGTGTCTTCATGCTGGCTGGGGTAACACTGCTGGTTGTGATCACAGCCGTGATGCTGGAGTAGTATGTGCCAATCTAACACGAGGTACAACTCGATAACTTACAAATCAAGACATTCAGATGACGTTTAATTTTATTTTCAACCATGTCAAGAAACAAAATTTTCAAGTCATCTAGTAAATCAAAGTCTTGCATTCGTTATTTTGACATTTTATCAACTGCACAAGTTACTTTTTTTGACCACGTTGTTTAAAATATATATTGATATATAATTTGTATCTTTACTCTCTGAACATCAAATCAAACAATGTAAGGAACGTGACTAGAATGTTGTTTGTTTATTGAACAATATTTGTTTCAGAGGAGAAAGCGATCAAGATTCGTCTTGTGGGAGAACAAAACCATACTGGTAAAGTAGAGATCCATTATCAAGGGACCTGGAGAGTAGTGTGTCATTTTTACTGGGATATACAAGATGCTCACGTCATCTGCCGAATGCTTGGTTTCAAAGCAGCTGAACACACTATTTGGTCAATCGAAGGAGAGACACCAAGAAGAACGCTCATGTATCGTGTGGGATGCAGTGGTAGAGAAAAGTCCATAGCAAAGTGTGCTCACCGTGGATGGTGGAAATTCGATTCATGGTGAAGTGTCTTATGGGTATGTGTAAGTAAGTAGACTAGCAACTGAGCTAATACCAAGAGCTAGATAGTCAACAAAATGCATGTATCTGTCTTCTAAGAGGAAAAGCAGAGAACGAATGTATTAGAATATAAGAAATCTATTAGACCTTCGCCTGAGAAACTTTGATCGCTCTCTCTACTAAAACAAATATTGTTGAAAATTGAATTTTACATGCTGTGTCTGTTGACGCTTGAAGGTGAAATTAGAAATGTTGTTAATTTCTTGAAAAATATTTGCAAGCCGCAGGTACGAAACAAAGGTTCTTTGGGTAAAATATGCGATGATGGCATTCAGAACATCAAATCAAGCAATGTAAGGAATGTGATTAGAATGTTGTTTGTTTATTGAACAATATTTGTTTCAGAGGAGAAAGCGATCAAAGTTCGTCTTGTGGGAGATCAAAACCATAATGGCAAAGTAGAAATCCAGTACAACGGGACCTGGGGAGTAGTGTGTGATTATCGCTGGGATAGCTGGTGGGATATACGAGATGCTCATGTCATCTGTCGAATGCTTGGTTACAAAGCAGCTGAACACGCAATTTATAACATTGAAGAGGAGACACCAAGAAAAACGCTCATGTATTATGTGGGATGCAGTGGTACAGAAACGTCCATAGCAGAGTGTGCTCACCGTGGATGGTGGAAAGTTCATTCATTGTGCACGAATCAACGTCTTTCTGGTGTGGTTTGTCAGACCAATGAAGGTAAGAAAGACCAATCTCTACTTTACTCTAATCGTTCAAATATCATCACATCAAAGCCAGTCATCTAAATAGTTCATTTGTTGATCAGATAAGAGCTTTAGTAAAGCTCTACTTATTCTCTTTCAAACACTTGTCCGAGTGTCACTTGTACAATGACATCAATGATGGTGGTACAAATCCACAGATCCTCCACCAGTTCAAGTTCGTTTAGCTGGAGGAAGGTCAGACAATTCTGGTCGACTTGAAGTCAGGTACCATGGCCAGTGGGGTACTGTATGTAGAGTTGGATGGGACATGAAAGACGCTGAGGTGGTATGTCGTATGCTTGGTTACCCTGGAGTACAGGAATACAAAACCACCAACTTTACACCCGTCAAGGGTATAATATGGCTGCAATACGTCCGTTGTACAGGAAGAGAAACGTCGATTGCAGACTGCAGTCACAATGGATGGGGAAATACGTACTGTTACCATGGTGCAGACGTTGGTGTGACGTGTAAAATGGGTAAGTCAGATGTATGATAATTATTTCAAAATTGCGTGTTGGAGTCGGGTTGTTCATTTTATTCACCATCGAATCATGTACTGTATAGTCTGATTAAAAAGGATTTTAAACCGAATTTTCTTGCATGTGCCGCACATTTCTGCACGATGAGATGAATTTTTAAGATCCGTCGCAAAGGAAGCAAAATTAAAGAAAAGAAAAAGTTTTAGATTTCAATTAAATGCAAATGAAGAAATTAAACATGCTGAGTATCTGTAACTTCAGAACCTAAGAGAATAAAACGCTATTCATAAATTAAAATTTCACCATATTTTCTATGCTTAATGTTCGTGTAGTGGATGGTAGGACTCCTAACGAAGGACGTGTAGAAGTAAGGTACAAAGGTACTTGGGGTACCATATGCAATGAAGGATGGGGAATATGGGATGCTTACGTGGTGTGTCACATGTTGAATTACTCCAAGGCAGTTACAGCAACAACTGCTAGCATCAAAGGAACTGGTTCTATATGGCTTAAAGAGCTTGTTTGCTGGGGATCCCAAGAATCTATTGATCAGTGTCCTCATTATGGCTGGGGTAACACTGCTGGTTGTGATCACAGCCGTGATGCTGGAGTGGAATGTGGCAATCTAATACCAGGTACAACTAGATAACTTACAAAACAAGACATTCATATGATCTTTGTTTTTCTATTCAATCATGTCAAGAAACAAGGTTTTAGTGAAGTCATTTAGTGAATCAAAGTCTTATATTAGTTCCTTTGACAATTTTGTCAAGTGGTCAAGTAGCCTTTTTGACCACGTTGATTAGAATAGCTATCTAAATATAATATATATCTTTTCTCTCTGAACATCAAATTAAGCAATGTAAGGGACGTGACTAGAATGTTGTTTGTTTATTGAACAATATTTGTTTCAGAGGAGAAAGCAATCAAAGTTCGTCTTGTGGGAGAACAAAACCATACTGGCAAAGTAGAGATCCAGTATCAAGGGACCTGGGGGGTAGTATGTGGTTATCGGTGGAATAGCATGTGGGATATACGAGATGCTCACGTGATCTGCCGAATGCTCGGTTACAAAGCAGCTAAACACGCAATTTACAACATTGAAGGAGAAACACCAAGAAGAACGCTCATGTTTGGTGTGGGATGCAGTGGTAGAGAAAATTCTATAGCAGAGTGTGCTCACTGGGGATGGTGGAGTATTCCTTGCTCAAATCAAAATCTTGCTGGTGTGGTTTGTCAGACAAATGAAGGTAGGAAAGACCAATCTCTACTTTACTCTAATCGTTCAAATATCATCACATCAAAGCCAATCATCTAAATAGTTCATTTGTTGATCAGTTAAGAGCTTTAGTAAAACTCTACTTATTCTCTTTCAAACACTTGTCCAAGTGTCAGTTGTACAATGACCTCAATGATCTTGGTACAAATCCACAGATCCTCCACCAGTTCAAGTTCGTTTAGCTGGAGGAAGGTCAGACAATTCTGGTCGACTTGAAGTCAGGTACAATGGTCAGTGGGGTACTGTATGTGATGATGGATGGGACATGAAAGACGCTGAGGTGGTGTGTCGTATGCTTGGTTACCCTGGAGTACAGGAATACAAAACCACCAACTTTACACCCGTCAAGGGTATAATATGGCTGATGAACGTTCGTTGTTTAGGAAGAGAAACGTCGATTGCAGACTGCAGTAACAATGAATGGGGATATACAAACTGTGACCATCGTGAAGACGTTGGTGTGACGTGTAAGATGGGTAAGTCAGATGTATGATAATAACTTGACAATTGCGTGTTCGAGCTGGGTTGTTCATTTTATTCACCGTCGGATCATGTAAAGTCTAATTAAAAAGGATTTTAAACCGAATTTTCTTTATGAAGAAAGATTACGCGGATTTGCTGCACATTTCTGCGCGATGAGATGAATTTTTGAAGATCCATCGCAAAGGAAGCGAAATTAAAGAAAAGAAAATATTTTAGATTTCAATTAAATCCAAATGAACAAATTAAACATGCCGAGTATCTGGAACTACAAAACCTAATAAGAGAATAAAATGCAAATCATAAATTCGGATTTAACTATATTTTTTATGGTGGTGTCCGTCTAGTGGATGGTAAGACTCCTAACGAAGGACGTGTAGAAGTAAGATACAAAGGCAATTGGGGTACCATATGCAATGAAGGATGGGACTTACGAGATGCTTACGTGGTGTGTCACATGTTGAATTACTCCAAGGCAGTTACAGCAACAACCGCTAGCGTCAAAGGAACTGGTCATATATGGCTAACAGGGCTTCGTTGCTCGGGATCCCAAGAATCTATTGATCAGTGTCCTCATGCTGGCTGGGGTAACACTGCTGGTTGTGATCACAGCCGTGATGCTGGAGTGGTATGTGGCAATCTAACACCAGGTACAACTAGATAACTTACAAATCAAGACATTCAGACGGCCTATAATTTTTCTGTTCAATCATGTCAAGAAACAAGATTTTCAAGTCATCTAGTGAATCAAAGTCTTGCATTCGTGTTTTTGACATCTTTATCAAATGCACAAGTTACTTTTTTTTGACCACGTTGTTTAAATAAAAATTGATATATAATGTATATCTTTACTCTCTGAACATCAAATCAAACAATGTAAGGAACGTGACTAGAATGTTGTTTGTTTATTGAACAATATTTGTTTCAGCGGAGAAAGCGTTCAAGATTCGTCTGGTGGGAGAACAAAACCATACTGGCAAAGTAGAGATCCATTATCAAGGGACCTGGGGAGTAGTGTGTCATTCTTACTGGGATATACAAGATGCTCACGTCATCTGCCGAATGCTAGGATACAAAGCAGCTGAACGCGCAATTTGGTCAATTGAAGGAGAGACACCAAGAAGAACGCTTATGTATGATGTGGGATGCAGTGGTAGAGAAACGTCCATAGCAGAGTGTGCTCACAGTGGATGGTGGAAATTCGATTCATGGTGCACGAATAAAAATCTTGCTGGTGTGGTTTGTCAGACAAATGAAGGTAAGAAAGACAAATCTTTACTTTACTCTAATCTTTCAAATATTATCAAATCAAAGCCAATCATCTGCGAAGTTCATTTGTTGATCAGATAAGAGCTTCAGTAAAACTCTACTTATTCTCTTTCAAACACTTGTCCAAGAGTCAGTTGTACAATGACCTCAATGATGTTGGTACAAATCCACAGATCCTCCACCAGTTCAAGTTCGTTTAGCTGGAGGAAGATCAGCCAATTCTGGTCGACTTGAATTCAGGTACCATGGTCAGTGGGGTACTGTATGTCAGTATGGATGGGACATGAAAGACGCTGAGGTGGTGTGTCGTATGCTTGGTTACCCTGGAGTACAGGAATACAAAATCACCAACTTTACACCCGTCAAGGGTATAATATGGCTGCAATTCGTCGGTTGTACAGGAAGAGAAACGTCGATAGCAGACTGCAGTCACCGTGGATGGGGAAATGTGTACTGTTACCATAATAAAGACGTTGGTGTGACGTGTCTTATGGTATGTCTAAGTAAGTAGACTAGCATCTGAGCTAATACCAAGAGCTAGATAGTCAACAAAATGTATGTATCTGTCTTCTAAGAGGAAAAGGACAGAACGAATGTATTAGAATCTAAGAAATCTTTTAGACCTTCGCCTGAGAAACTTTGATTGCTTTATCTACTAAAACAAATATTGTTGAAAATTGAATTTTACATGCTGTGTCTGTTGACTCTGGAAGGTGAAATTAGAAATGTTGTTAATTTCTTGAAAAATATTTGCAAGCCGCAGGTAGGATACAAAGGTTCTTTGGGTAAAATATGCGATGATGGCAACTGGACCATATGGGATGCTTATGCGGTGACCGTGTGTCACATGTTGAATTACTCCAAGGCAGTTAAAACAACAACTTCTAGCGTCAAAGGGACTGGTCCTATATGGCTGACAGAGCTTCGTTGCTCGGGATCACAAGAATCTATTGATCAGTGTCGTCATGATGGCTGGGGTAATATTGCTGGTTGTGATCACAGCCGTGATGCTGGAGTGGTATGTGGCAGTCTAACACCAGGTACAACTAGATAAGTTACAAAACAAGACATTTATTTTATCTGTGTTCTGTGTTATTCTATTCAGTCATGTTAAAGAGAAAGGTTTTAGAATTATCATGACTCGAAAATTCCTGCATTAGTTCCTTGACATCTTTACCAAATAATCTTTGAGTTAATTTTTTATGACCAAGTTGGTTAGTATAATGTGTATCTGTACTCTCTGAACATCAAATCAAACTATGTAAGGAATGTGATTACATTGATTTTAGTTTATTGAACAATATTTGTTTCAGAGGAGAAAGCGATCAAAGTTCGTCTGGTGGGAGATCAAAACCATACTGGCAAAGTAGAAATCCAGTATCAAGGGACCTGGGGAGTAGTGTGTGATTATCGCTGGGATAGCTGGTGGGATATACGAGATGCTCACGTCATCTGTCGAATGCTCGGTTACAAAGCAGCTGAACACGCAATTCGGTACATTGAAGGAGAGACACCAAGAAGAAGCCTCATGTATGATGTGGGATGCAGTGGTAGAGAAAAGTCCATAGCAGAGTGTGCTCACTGGGGATGGTGGATGTATTCCTGCTCGAATAAACGTCTTGCTGGTGTTGTTTGTCAGACAAATGAAGGTAAGAAAGATAAATCTCTACTTTACTCTAATTGTTCAAATATCATCACATCAAAGCCAATCATCTAAATAGTTTATTTGTTGATCAGATAAGACCTTTAGTAAAGCTCTACTTATTCTCTTTCAAACACTTGTCCAAATGTCAGTTGTACAATGAACTCAATGATGTTGATACAAATCCACAGATCCTCCACCAGTTCAAGTTCGTTTAGCTGGAGGAAGGTCAGCCAATTCTGGTCGACTTGAAGTCAGGTACAATGGTCAGTGGGGTACTGTATGTGATCATGGATGGGACATGAAAGACGCTGAGGTGGTGTGTCGTATGCTTGGTTACCCTGGAGTACAGGAATACAAAACCACCAACTTTACACCCGTCAAGGGTATAATATGGCTGATGAACGTCCGTTGTTCAGGAAGAGAAACGTCGATTGCAGACTGCAGTCACACTGGATGGGGAAATGCATTGTATTGTTACCATGATGAAGACGTTGGTGTGACGTGTAAACTAAGTTAGTTACAACTGCAAGGACAAAATACACCTCTCGAGCCTCGTATGCAAATTGCCCATTTCAGACCACATGACATTCCCTTAGATATATTCTTTTATTAAAATATTTACATATGAAAGAATCAACTGCCGAGAGTGGCATCATAGGGTCTGAAATGGGCACAACAAACAAAGAAGCTAAAGAGGTCTATTGAGCTGAAGTCAGTATTTCCTCTGTATGGCATCTTGAATGGCAGCCTGGTATGAACTTGCCAAATCTAATAAATGTGCACAATTATGTGATTATCAAGATTGCCATTTTGATAGGCCAAAAATGAACTATTATATATTCTTCATAAATAAATCATAACTTTCAAAAAGGTGTGAAATAGAGCCAAAATCGACCAAAACCGTTGGATATGCTTTTTGATTGAAAAGCGCCAAAATGACATATTTTGCATTCTTCATAAAACATAGCATATTCTTTTCAAAAAGGTGTGAAAATGGACCAAAATGGATCAAAACCACGGGCTATAGACCATACTTTTCGCCTCAAAATGGCCAAAAATGACATATTTTCATATAAAAATGCATATTTTTTCAAAATAGTGTGAAAATGGGCCAAAATCGATCAAATCCATGGCCTATAGCCCATGCTTTTTGTCTGAAAAAGGCCAAAAATGACCCATTTCGTATTTTTCATTAATAAATCATAATTTTCAAAATAGTGTGAAAATGGGCCAAAATCGATCAAATCCATGGCCTATAGCCCATGTTTTTTGTCTGAAAAAGGCCAAAAATGACCCATTTCGCATTTTTCATTAATAAATCATAATTTTCAAAATAGTGTGAAAATGGGCCAAAATCGATCAAATCCATGGGCTATTGCTTATGCTTTTTGACTGAACATGGCCAAAAATGATATATTTTGCATTCTTCATAAAAAATGCATATATTTTTAAAGGTGTGAAAATGGACCAAAATCGATCAAATCCATGGCCTATAGCCCATGGTTTTTGTCTGAAAAAGGTCAAAAAATGACATATTTTGCATTTTTTCATTATTAAATCATAATTTTCAAAAAGGTGTCAAAATGGACCAAAATTATTGAAAAGCATGAGCTATTGTTCATGCTTTTCGACTGAAAATGGTTAAAAAGGACTTGTTTTGCATTCTTCATTAATAAATCATAATTTTCAAAATAGTGTGAAAATGGGCCAAAATCGATCAAATCCATGGCCTATAGCCCACGCTTTTTGTCTGAAAAAGGCCAAAAATGACCCATTTCGCATTTTTCATTAATAAATCATAATTTTCAAAATAGTGTGAAAATGGGCCAAAATCGATCAAATCCATGGCCTATAGCCCATGCTTTTTGTCTGAAAAAGGCCAAAAATGACCCATTTTGTATTTTTCATTAATAAATCATAATTTTCAAAATAGTGTGAAAATGGGCCAAAATCGATCAAATCCATGGCCTATAGCCCATGCTTTTGTCTGAAAAAGGCCAAAAATGACCCATTTCGCATTTTTCATTAATAAATCATAATTTTCAAAATAGTGTGAAAATGGGCCAAAATCGATCAAATCCATGGCCTATAGCCCATGCTTTTTGTCTGAAAAAGGCCAAAAATGACCCATTTCGCATTTTTCATTAATAAATCATAATTTTCAAAATAGTGTGAAAATGGGCCAAAATCGATCAAATCCATGGCCTATAGCCCATGCTTTTTGTCTGAAAAGAGTCAAAAATGACATATTTTTCATTCTTGATGAAAAATGCATATTTTTTCAAAAGGTGTGAAAATGGGCCAAAATCGATCAAATCCATGGCCTATAGCCCAAGGTTTTTGTCTGAAAAAGGCCAAAAATGACCAATTTTTCATTTTTCATTACTAAATCATAATTTTTAAAAAGGTGTGAAAATGGACCAAAATCGATCAAATCCATGGCCTATAGCCCATGGTTTTTGTCTGAAAAAGGTCAAAAAATGACATATTTTGCATTTTTTCATTATTAAATCATAATTTTCAAAAAGGTGTGAAAATGGACCAAAATTATTGAAAAGCATGAGCTATTGTTCATGCTTTTCGACTGAAAAGGGACAAAAATGACATAATTTGCATTCTTCATTAAAAATCGTATTTTTTCAGGTGAGAAAATTAACAAAAATGAATCAAATCCATGGCCTATATCTCATGCTTTTTGTCTAAAAAAGGCCAAAAAGACCTAATTTTCATTTTTTCATTAATAAATCATAATTTTTAAAAAGGTGTGAAAATGAACCAAAATTATTTAAAACCATGGGCTATTGTTCATGCTTCTTTACTGAAAAGTGCCAAAAATGACATATTTTTCATTCTTGATAAAAATGCATATTTTTTCAAAAGGTGTAAAAATGGGCCAAAATGGATAAAATCCATGGCCTATAGCCCATGGTTTTTGTCTGAAAAAGGCAAAAAATGACCTATTTTTCATTTTTTTATTAATAAATCATAATTTTAAAAAAAGGTGTGAAAATGGACCAAAATCGATCAAAACAATGGGCTATTGGTCATGCTTTTTGACTGAAAAGAATCAAAAATGACATATTTTTCATTCGTGATGAAAAATGCATAATTTTTCAAAAGGTGTGAAAATGGGCCAAAATCGATCAAATCCATGGCCTATAGCCTATGGTTTTTGTCTGAAAAAGGCCAAAAATAACCAATTTTGCATTTTTCATTACTAAATCATAATTTTTAAAAAGGTGTGAAAATGGAACAAAATCGATCAAATCCATGGCCTATAGCCCATGGTTTTTGTCTGAAAAAGGTCAAAAAATGACATATTTTGCATTTTTTCATTATTAAATCATAATTTTTAAAAAGGTGTGAAAATGGACCAAAATTATTGAAAAGCATGAGGTATTGTTCATGCTTTTCGACTGAAAAGGGACAAAAATGACATATTTTTCATTCTTGATGAAAAATGCATATTTTTTCAAAAGGTTTGAAAATCGGCCAAAATCGATCAAAACCATGGGCTATTGCTCATGCTTTTTGACTGAAAATGGTTAAAAAGGACTTGTTTTGCATTTTTCATTAATAAATCATAATTTTCAAAATAGTGTGAAAATGGGCCAAAATCGATCAAATCCATGGCCTATAGCCCATGCTTTTTGTCTGAAAAAGGCCAAAAATGACCCATTTCGCATTTTTCATTAATAAATCATAATTTTCAAAATAGTGTGAAAATGGGCCAAAATCGATCAAATCCATGGCCTATAGCCCATGCTTTTTGTCTGAAAAAGGCCAAAAATGACCCATTTCGTATTTTTCATTAATAAATCATAATTTTCAAAATGGTGTGAAAATGGGCCAAAATCGATCAAATCCATGGCCTATAGCCCATGCTTTTTGTCTGAAAAAGGCCAAAAATGACCCATTTCGCATTTTTCATTAATAAATCATAATTTTCAAAATAGTGTGAAAATGGGCCAAAATCGATCAAATCCATGGCCTATAGCCCATGCTTTTTGTCTGAAAAAGGCCAAAAATGACCCATTTCGCATTTTTCATTAATAAATCATAATTTTCAAAATAGTGTGAAAATGGGCCAAAATCGATCAAATCCATGGCCTATAGCCCATGCTTTTTGTCTGAAAAAGGCCAAAAATGACCCATTTCGTATTTTTCATTAATAAATCATAATTTTCAAAATAGTGTGAAAATGGGCCAAAATCGATCAAATCCATGGCCTATAGCCCATGCTTTTTGTCTGAAAAAGGCCAAAAATGACCCATTTCGCATTTTTCATTAATAAATCATAATTTTCAAAATAGTGTGAAAATGGGCCAAAATCGATCAAATCCATGGCCTATAGCCCATGCTTTTTGTCTGAAAAGAGTCAAAAATGACATATTTTTCATTCTTGATGAAAAATGCATATTTTTTCAAAAGGTGTGAAAATGGACCAAAATTGATCAAATCCATGGCCTATAGCCCATGCTTTTTGTCTGAAAAGAGTCAAAAATGACATAATTTTCATTCTTGATGAAAAATGCATATTTTTTCAAAAGGTGTGAAAATGGGCCAAAATCGATCAAATCCATGGCCTATAGCCCATGGTTTTTGTCTGAAAAAGGCCAAAAATGACCTATTTTCATTTTTTTATTAATAAATCATAATTTTCAAAAAGGTGTGAAAATGGACCAAAATCGATCAAAACAATGGGCTATTGGTCATGCTTTTTGACTGAAAAGAGTCAAAAATGACATATTTTGCATTTTTTCATTATTAAATCATAATTTTCAAAAAGGTGTGAAAATGGACCAAAATTATTGAAAAGCATGAGCTATTGTTCATGCTTTTCGACTGAAAAGGGACAAAAATGACATAATTTGCATTCTTCATTAAAAATCGTATTTTTTCAGGTGAGAAAATTAACAAAAATGAATCAAATCCATGGCCTATATCTCATGCTTTTTGTCTAAAAAAGGCCAAAAAGACCTAATTTTCATTTTTTCATTAATAAATCATAATTTTTAAAAAGGTGTGAAAATGAACCAAAATTATTTTAAACCATGGGCTATTGTTCATGTTTTTTTACTGAAAAGGGCCAAAAATGACATATTTTTCATTCTTGATAAAAATGCATATTTTTTCAAAAGGTGTAAAAATGGGCCAAAATGGATAAAATCCATGGCCTATAGCCCATGGTTTTTGTCTGAAAAAGGCCAAAAATGACCTATTTTCATTTTTTTATTAATAAATCATAATTTTCAAAAAGGTGTGAAAATGGACCAAAATCGATCAAAACAATGGGCTATTGGTCATGCTTTTTGACTGAAAAGAGTCAAAAATGACATATTTTGCATTTTTTCATTATTAAATCATAATTTTTAAAAAGGTGTGAAAATGGACCAAAATTATTGAAAAGCATAAGCTATTGTTCATGCTTTTCGACTGAAAAGGGACAAAAATGACATATTTTTCATTCTTGATGAAAAATGCATATTTTTTCAAAAGGTGTGAAAATGGGCCAAAATCGATCAAAACCATGGGCTATTGCTCATGCTTTTTGACTGAAAATGGTTAAAAAGGACTTGTTTTGCATTCTTCATTAATAAATCATAATTTTCAAAATAGTGTGAAAATGGCCCAAAATCGATCAAATCCATGGCCTATAGCCCATGCTTTTTGTCTGAAAAAGGCCAAAAATGACCCATTTCGCATTTTTCATTAATAAATCATAATTTTCAAAATAGTGTGAAAATGGGCCAAAATCGACCAAATCCATGGCCTATAGCCCATGCTTTTTGTCTGAAAAAGGCCAAAAATGACCCATTTCGCAATTTTCATTAATAAATCATAATTTTCAAAATAGTGTGAAAATGGGCCAAAATCGATCAAATCCATGGCCTATAGCCCATGCTTTTTGTCTGAAAAAGGCCAAAAATGACCCATTTCGTATTTTTCATTAATAAATAATAATTTTCGAAATAGTGTGAAAATGGGCCAAAATCGATCAAATCCATGGCCTATAGCCCATGCTTTTTGTCTGAAAAAGGCCAAAAATGACCAATTTTTCATTTTGCATTATTAAATCATAGATTTTAAAAAGGTGTGAAAATGGACCAAAATCGATCAAAACAATGGGCTATTGGTCATGCTTTTTGACTGAAAAGAGTCAAAAATGACATATTTTTCATTCTTGATGAAAAATGCATATTTTTTCAAAAGGTGTGAAAAGGGGCCAAAATCGATCAAATCCATGGCCTATAGCCCATGCTTTTTGTCTGAAAAAGGCCAAAAATGACCCATTTCGCATTTTTCATTAATAAATCATAATTTTCAAAATAGTGTGAAAATGGGCCAAAATCGATCAAATCCATGGCCTATAGCCCATGCTTTTTGTCTGAAAAAGGCCAAAAATGACCCATTTCGCATTTTTCATTAATAAATCATAATTTTCAAAATACTGTGAAAATGGGCCAAAATCGATCAAATCCATGGCCTATAGCCCATGCTTTTTGTCTGAAAAAGGCCAAAAATGACCAATTTTTCATTTTTCATTATTAAATCATAGATTTTAAATAGGTGTGAAAATGGACCAAAATCGATCAAAACAATGGGCTATTGGTCATGCTTTTGACTGAAAAGAGTCAAAAAAGACATATTTTTCATTCTTGATGAAAAATGCATATTTTTTCAAAAGGTGTGAAAAGGGGCCAAAATCGATCAAATCCATGGTCTATAGCCCATGGTTTTTGTCTGAAAAAGGCCAAAAATGACCCATTTCGTATTTTTCATTAATAAATCATAATTTTCAAAATAGTGTGAAAATGGGCCAAAATCGATCAAATCCATGGCCTATAGCCCATGCTTTTTGTCTGAAAAAGGCCAAAAATGACCCATTTCGTATTTTTCATTAATAAATCATAATTTTCAAAATAGTGTGAAAATGGGCCAAAATCGATCAAATCCATGGCCTATAGCCCATGCTTTTTGTCTGAAAAAGGCCAAAAATGACCCATTTCGCATTTTTCATTAATAAATCATAATTTTCAAAATAGTGTGAAAATGGGCCAAAATCGATCAAATCCATGGTCTATAGCCCATGCTTTTTGTCTGAAAAAGGCCAAAAATGACCCATTTCGTATTTTTCATTAATAAATAATAATTTTCAAAATTGTGTGAAAATGGGCCAAAATCGATCAAATCCATGGCCTATAGCCCATGCTTTTTGTCTGAAAAAGGCCAAAAATGACCAATTTTTCATTTTTCATTATTAAATCATAGATTTTAAAAAGGTGTGAAAATGGACCAAAATCGATCAAAACAATGGGCTATTGGTCATGCTTTTTGACTGAAAAGAGTCAAAAATGACATATTTTTCATTCTTGATGAAAAATGCATATTTTTTCAAAAGGTGTGAAAAGGGGCCAAAATCGATCAAATCCATGGTCTATAGCCCATGGTTTTTGTCTGAAAAAGGCCAAAAATGACCAATTTTGCATTTTTCATTACTAAATCATAATTTTTAAAAAGGTGTGAAAATGGACCAAAATCGATCAAATCCATGGCCTATAGCCCATGCTCTTTGTCTGAAAAAGGCCAAAAATGACCCATTTCGTATTTTTCATTAATAAATCATAATTTTCAAAATAGTGTGAAAATGGGCCAAAATCGATCAAATCCATGGCCTATAGCCCATGCTTTTTGTCTGAAAAAGGCCAAAAATGACCCATTTCGCATTTTTCATTAATAAATCATAATTTTCAAAATAGTGTGAAAATGGGCCAAAGTCGATCAAATCCATGGCCTATAGCCCATGCTTTTTGACTGAAAAGAGTCAAAAATGACATATTTTTCATTCTCGATGAAAAATGCATATTTTTTCAAAAGGTGTGAAAATGGGCCAAAATCGATCAAATCCATGGCCTATAGCCCATGGTTTTTGTCTGAAAAAGGCCAAAAATGACCCATTTCGCATTTTTCATTACTAAATCATAATTTTTAAAAAGGTGTGAAAATGGACCAAAATCGATCAAATCCATGGCCTATAGCCCATGGTTTTTGTCTGAAAAAGGTCAAAAAATGACATATTTTGCATTTTTTCATTATTAAATCATAATTTTCAAAAAGGTGTGAAAATGGACCAAAATTATTGAAAAGCATGAGCTATTGTTCATGCTTTTCGACTGAAAAGGGACAAAAATGACATAATTTGCATTCTTCATTAAAAATCGTATTTTTTCAGGTGAGAAAATTAACAAAAATGAATCAAATCCATGGCCTATATCTCATGCTTTTTGTCTAAAAAAGGCCAAAAAGACCTAATTTTCATTTTTTCATTAATAAATCATAATTTTTAAAAAGGTGTGAAAATGAACCAAAATTATTTTAAACCATGGGCTATTGTTCATGTTTTTTTACTGAAAAGGGCCAAAAATGACATATTTTTCATTCTTGATAAAAATGCATATTTTTTCAAAAGGTGTAAAAATGGGCCAAAATGGAGAAAAATCCATGGCCTATAGCCCATGGTTTTTGTCTGAAAAAGGCCAAAAATGACCTATTTTCATTTTTTTATTAATAAATCATAATTTTCAAAAAGGTGTGAAAATGGACCAAAATCGATCAAAACAATGGGCTATTGGTCATGCTTTTTGACTGAAAAGAGTCAAAAATGACATATTTTGCATTTTTTCATTATTAAATCATAATTTTTAAAAAGGTGTGAAAATGGACCAAAATTATTGAAAAGCATAAGCTATTGTTCATGCTTTTCGACTGAAAAGGGACAAAAATGACATATTTTTCATTCTTGATGAAAAATGCTTATTTTTTCAAAAGGTGTGAAAATGGGCCAAAATCGATCAAAACCATGGGCTATTGCTCATGCTTTTTGACTGAAAATGGTTAAAAAGGACTTGTTTTGCATTCTTCATTAATAAATCATAATTTTCAAAATAGTGTGAAAATGGGCCAAAATCGATCAAATCCATGGCCTATAGCCCATGCTTTTTGTCTGAAAAAGGACAAAAATGACCCATTTCGCATTTTTCATTAATAAATCATAATTTTCAAAATAGTGTGAAAATGGGCCAAAATCGATCAAATCCATGGCCTATAGCCCATGCTTTTTGTCTGAAAAGAGTCAAAAATGACATATTTTTCATTCTTGATGAAAAATGCATATTTTTTAAAACGGTGTGACAATGGACCAAAATCGATCAAATCCATGGCCTATAGCCCATGCTTTTTGTCTGAAAAAGGCCAAAAATGACACATTTCGTATTTTTCATTAATAAATCATAATTTTCAAAAAGGTGTGAAAATGGACCAAAATCGATCAAAACAATGGGCTATTGGTCATGCTTTTTGACTGAAAAGAGTCAAAAATGACATATTTTGCATTTTTTCATTATTAAATCATAATTTTTAAAAAGGTGTGAAAATGGACCAAAATTATTGAAAAGCATAAGCTATTGTTCATGCTTTTCGACTGAAAAGGGACAAAAATGACATATTTTTCATTCTTGATGAAAAATGCTTATTTTTTCAAAAGGTGTGAAAATGGGCCAAAATCGATCAAAACCATGGGCTATTGCTCATGCTTTTTGACTGAAAATGGTTAAAAAGGACTTGTTTTGCATTCTTCATTAATAAATCATAATTTTCAAAATAGTGTGAAAATGGGCCAAAATCGATCAAATCCATGGCCTATAGCCCATGCTTTTTGTCTGAAAAAGGACAAAAATGACCCATTTCGCATTTTTCATTAATAAATCATAATTTTCAAAATAGTGTGAAAATGGGCCAAAATCGATCAAATCCATGGCCTATAGCCCATGCTTTTTGTCTGAAAAGAGTCAAAAATGACATATTTTTCATTCTTGATGAAAATGCATATTTTTTAAAAACGGTGTGACAATGGACCAAAATCGATCAAATCCATGGCCTATAGCCCATGCTTTTTGTCTGAAAAAGGCCAAAAATGACACATTTCGTATTTTTCATTAATAAATCATAATTTTCAAAATAGTGTGAAAATGGGCCAAAATCGATCAAATCCATGGCCTATAGCCCATGCTTTTTGTCTGAAAAAGGCCAAAAATGACCCATTTCGCATTTTTCATTAATAAATCATAATTTTCAAAATAGTGTGAAAATGGGCCAAAATCGATCAAATCCATGGCCTATAGCCCATGCTTTTTGTCTGAAAAAGGCCAAAAATGACCCATTTCGCATTTTTCATTATTAAATCATAATTTTCAAAATAGTGTGAAAATGGGCCAAAATCGATCAAATCCATGGCCTATAGCCCATGCTTTTTGTCTGAAAAGAGTCAAAATTGACATATTTTTCATTCTTGATGAAAAATGCATATTTTTTAAAAAGGTGTGAAAATGGGCCAAAATCGATCAAATCCATGGCCTATAGCCCATGCTTTTTGTCTGAAAAGAGTCAAAAAAGACATATTTTTCATTCTTGATGAAAAATGCATATTTTTTCAAAAGGTGTAAAAATGGGCCAAAATCGATCAAATCCATGGCCTATAGCCCATGGTTTTTGTCTGAAAAAGGCCAAAAATGATCTATTTTCATTTTTTTATTAATAAATCATAATTTTCAAAAAGGTGTGAAAATGGACCAAAATCGATCAAAACAATGGGCTATTGGTCATGCTTTTTGCCTGAAAAGAATCAAAAATGACATATTTTGCATTTTTTCATTATTAAATCATAATTTTTAAAAAGGTGTGAAAATGGAACAAAATTATTGAAAAGCATAAGCTATTGTTCATGCTTTTCGACTGAAAAGGGACAAAAATGACATATTTTTCATTCTTGATGAAAAATGCATATTTTTTCAAAAGGTGTGAAAATGGGCCAAAATCGATCAAAACCATGGGCTATTGCTCATGCTTTTTGACTGAAAATGGTTAAAAAGGACTTGTTTTGCATTCTTCATTAATAAATCATAATTTTCAAAATAGTGTGAAAATGGGCCAAAATCGATCAAATCCATGGCCTATAGCCCATGCTTTTTGTCTGAAAAAGGCCAAAAATGACCCATTTCGCATTTTTCATTAATAAATCATAATTTTCAAAATAGTGTGAAAATGGGCCAAAATCGATCAAATCCATGGCCTATAGCCCATGCTTTTTGTCTGAAAATGGCCAAAAATGACCCATTTCGTATTTTTCATTAATAAATCATAATTTTCAAAATAGTGTGAAAATGGGCCAAAATCGATCAAATCCATGGCCTATAGCGCAAGCTCTTTGTCTGAAAAAGGCCAAAAATGACCCATTTCGAATTTTTCATTAATAAATCATAATTTTCAAAATAGTGTGAAAATGGACCAAAATCGATTAAAACAATGGGCTATTGGTCATGCTTTTTGTCTGAAAAAGGCCAAAAATGACCCATTTCGCATTTTTCATTAATAAATCATAATTTTCAAAATAGTGTGAAAATGGGCCAAAATCGATCAAATCCATGGCCTATAGCCCATGCTTTTTGTCTGAAAAAGGCCAAAAATGACCCATTTCGCATTTTTCATTAATAAATCATAATTTTCAAAATAGTGTGAAAATGGGCCAAAATCGATCAAATCCATGGCCTATAGCCCATGCTTTTTGTCTGAAAAGAGTCAAAAATGACATATTTTTCATTCTTGATGAAAAATGCATATTTTTTCGAAAGGTGTGAAAATGGGCCAAAGTCGATCAAATCCATGGCCTATAGCGCAAGGTCTTTGTCTGAAAAAGGCCAAAAATGACCAATTTTTCATTTTTCATTACTAAATCATAATTTTTAAAAAGGTGTGAAAATGGACCAAAATCGATCAAATCCATGGCCTATAGCGCAAGGTCTTTGTCTGAAAAAGGCCAAAAATGACCAATTTTTCATTTTTCATTATTAAATCATAATTTTTAAAAAGGTGTGAAAATGGACCAAAATCGATCAAAACATTGGGCTATTGGTCATGCTTTTTGTCTGAAAAGAGTCAAAAATGACATATTTTTTATTCTTGATGAAAAATGCATATTTTTTCGAAAGGTGTGAAAATGGGCCAAAGTCGATCAAATCCATGGCCTATAGCGCAAGGTCTTTGTCTGAAAAAGGCCAAAAATGACCAATTTTTCATTTTTCATTACTAAATCATAATTTTTAAAAAGGTGTGAAAATGGACCAAAATCGATCAAATCCATGGCCTATAGCCCATGGTTTTTGTCTGAAAAAGGTCAAAAAATGACATATTTTGCATTTTTTCATTATTAAATCATAATTTTCAAAAAGGTGTGAAAATGGACCAAAATTATTGAAAAGCATGAGCTATTGTTCATGCTTTTCGACTGAAAAGGGACAAAAATGACATAATTTGCATTCTTCATTAAAAATCGTATTTTTTCAGGTGAGAAAATTAACAAAAATGAATCAAATCCATGGCCTATATCTCATGCTTTTTGTCTAAAAAAGGCCAAAAAGACCTAATTTTCATTTTTTCATTAATAAATCATAATTTTTAAAAAGGTGTGAAAATGAACCAAAATTATTTTAAACCATGGGCTATTGTTCATGCTTTTTTACTGAAAAGGGCCAAAAATGACATATTTTTCATTCTTGATGAAAAATGCATATTTTTTCAAAAGGTGTGAAAATGGGCCAAAATCGATCAAATCCATGGCCTATAGCCCATGGTTCTTGTCTGAAAAAGGCCAAAAATGACCAATTTTGCATTTTTCATTACTAAATCATAATTTTTAAAAAGGTGTGAAAATGGACCAAAATCGATCAAATCCATGGCCTATAGCCCATGCTTTTTGTCTGAAAAAGGCCAAAAATGACCCATTTCGTATTTTTCATTAATAAATCATAATTTTCAAAATAGTGTGAAAATGGGCCAAAATCGATCAAATCCATGGCCTATAGCCCATGCTTTTTGTCTGAAAAGAGTCAAAAATGACATATTTTTCATTCTTGATGAAAAATGCATATTTTTTCGAAAGGTGTGAAAATGGGCCAAAGTCGATCAAATCCATGGCCTATAGCGCAAGGTCTTTGTCTGAAAAAGGCCAAAAATGACCAATTTTTCATTTTTCATTACTAAATCATAATTTTTAAAAAGGTGTGAAAATGGACCAAAATCGATCAAATCCATGGCCTATAGCGCAAGGTCTTTGTCTGAAAAAGGCCAAAAATGACCAATTTTTCATTTTTCATTACTAAATCATAATTTTTAAAAAGGTGTGAAAATGGACCAAAATCGATCAAATCCATGGCCTATAGCCCATGGTTTTTGTCTGAAAAAGGTCAAAAAATGACATATTTTGCATTTTTTCATTATTAAATCATAATTTTCAAAAAGGTGTGAAAATGGACCAAAATTATTGAAAAGCATGAGCTATTGTTCATGCTTTTCGACTGAAAAGGGACAAAAAATGACATAATTTGCATTCTTCATTAAAAATCGTATTTTTTCAGGTGAGAAAATTAACAAAAATGAATCAAATCCATGGCCTATATCTCATGCTTTTTGTCTAAAAAAGGCCAAAAAGACCTAATTTTCATTTTTTCATTAATAAATCATAATTTTTAAAAAGGTGTGAAAATGAACCAAAATTATTTTAAACCATGGGCTATTGTTCATGCTTTTTTACTGAAAAGGGCCAAAAATGACATATTTTTCATTCTTGATAAAAATGCATATTTTTTCAAAAGGTGTAAAAATGGGCCAAAATCGATCAAATCCATGGCCTATAGCGTAAGGTCTTTGTCTGAAAAAGGCCAAAAATGACCAATTTTTCATTTTTCATTAATAAATCATAATTTTCAAAATAGTGTGAAAATGGACCAAAATCGATCAAAACAATGGGGTATTGGTCATGCTTTTTGACTGAAAAGAGTCAAAAATGACATATTTTGCATTTTTTCATTATTAAATCATAATTTTTAAAAAGGTGTGAAAATGGACCAAAATTATTGAAAAGCATAAGCTATTGTTCATGCTTTTCGACTGAAAAGGGACAAAAATGACATATTTTTCATTCTTGATGAAAAATGCATATTTTTTCAAAAGGTGTGAAAATGGGCCAAAATCGATCAAATCCATGGCCTATAGCCCATGCTTTTTGTCTGAAAAGAGTCAAAAATGACATATTTTTCATTCTTGATGAAAAATGCATATTTTTTAAAAAGGTGTGAAAATGGGCCAAAATCGATCAAATCCATGGCCTATAGCGCAAGGTCTTTGTCTGAAAAAGGCCAAAAATGACCAATTTTTCATTTTTCATTATTAAATCATAATTTTTAAAAAGGTGTGAAAATGGACCAAAATCGATTAAAACAATGGGCTATTGGTCATGCTTTTTGACTGAAAAGGGCCAAAAATGACATATTTTTCATTCTTGATAAAAATGCATATTTTTTCAAAAGGTGTAAAAATGGGCCAAAATGGATAAAATCCATGGCCTATAGCCCATGGTTTTTGTCTGAAAAAGGCCAAAAATGACCTATTTTCATTTTTTTATTAATAAATCATAATTTTTAAAAAGGTGTGAAAGTGGACCAAAATCGATCAAAACAACGGGCTATTGGTCATGCTTTTTGACTGAAAAGAGTCAAAAATGACATATTTTTCATTCTTGATGAAAAATGCATATTTTTTAAAAAGGTGTGAAAATGGACCAAAATTATTGAAAAGCATAAGCTATTGTTCATGCTTTTCGACTGAAAAGGGACAAAAATGACATATTTTTCATTCTTGATGAAAAATGCATATTTTTTCAAAAGTTGTGAAAATGGGCCAAAATCTATCAAAACCATGGGCTATTGCTCATGCTTTTTGACTGAAAATGGTTAAAAAGGACTTGTTTTGCATTCTTCATTAATAAATCATAATTTTCAAAATAGTGTGAAAATGGGCCAAAATCGATCAAATCCATGGCCTATAGCCCATGCTTTTTGTCTGAAAAAGGCTAAAAATGACCCAATTCGCATTTTTCATTACTAAATCATAATTTTTAAAAAGGTGTGAAAATGGACCAAAATCGATCAAATCCATGGCCTATAGCCCATGGTTTTTGTCTGAAAAAGGTCAAAAAATGACATATTTTGCATTTTTTCATTATTAAATCATAATTTTCAAAAAGGTGTGGAAATGGACCAAAAGTATTGAAAAGCATGAGCTATTGTTCATGCTTTTCGACTGAAAAGGGACAAAAATGACATAATTTGCATTCTTCATTAAAAATCGTATTTTTTCAGGTGAGAAAATTAACAAAAATGAATCAAATCCATGGCCTATATCTCATGCTTTTTGTCTAAAAAAGGCCAAAAAGACCTAATTTTCATTTTTTCATTAATAAATCATAATTTTTAAAAAGGTGTGAAAATGAACCAAAATTATTTTAAACCATGGGCTATTGTTCATGCTTTTTTACTGAAAAGGGCCAAAAATGACATATTTTTCATTCTTGATAAAAATGCATATTTTTTCAAAAGGTGTAAAAATGGGCCAAAATGGATAAAATCCATGGCCTATAGCCCATGGTTTTTGTCTGAAAAAGGCCAAAAATGACCTATTTTCATTTTTTTATTAATAAATCATAATTTTCAAAAAGGTGTGAAAATGGACCAAAATCGATCAAAACAATGGGCTATTGGTCATGCTTTTTGACTGAAAAGAGTCAAAAATGACATATTTTTCATTCTTGATGAAAAATGCATATTTTTTCGAAAGGTGTGAAAATGGGCCAAAGTCGATCAAATCCATGGCCTATAGCGCAAGGTCTTTGTCTGAAAAAGGCCAAAAATGACCAATTTTTCATTTTTCATTACTAAATCATAATTTTTAAAAAGGTGTGAAAATGGACCAAAATCGATCAAATCCATGGCCTATAGCGCAAGGTCTTTGTCTGAAAAAGGCCAAAAATGACCAATTTTTCATTTTTCATTATTAAATCATAATTTTTAAAAAGGTGTGAAAATGGACCAAAATCGATCAAAACATTGGGCTATTGGTCATGCTTTTTGTCTGAAAAGAGTCAAAAATGACATATTTTTTATTCTTGATGAAAAATGCATATTTTTTCGAAAGGTGTGAAAATGGGCCAAAGTCGATCAAATCCATGGCCTATAGCGCAAGGTCTTTGTCTGAAAAAGGCCAAAAATGACCAATTTTTCATTTTTCATTACTAAATCATAATTTTTAAAAAGGTGTGAAAATGGACCAAAATCGATCAAATCCATGGCCTATAGCCCATGGTTTTTGTCTGAAAAAGGTCAAAAAATGACATATTTTGCATTTTTTCATTATTAAATCATAATTTTCAAAAAGGTGTGAAAATGGACCAAAATTATTGAAAAGCATGAGCTATTGTTCATGCTTTTCGACTGAAAAGGGACAAAAATGACATAATTTGCATTCTTCATTAAAAATCGTATTTTTTCAGGTGAGAAAATTAACAAAAATGAATCAAATCCATGGCCTATATCTCATGCTTTTTGTCTAAAAAAGGCCAAAAAGACCTAATTTTCATTTTTTCATTAATAAATCATAATTTTTAAAAAGGTGTGAAAATGAACCAAAATTATTTTAAACCATGGGCTATTGTTCATGCTTTTTTACTGAAAAGGGCCAAAAATGACATATTTTTCATTCTTGATGAAAAATGCATATTTTTTCAAAAGGTGTGAAAATGGGCCAAAATCGATCAAATCCATGGCCTATAGCCCATGGTTCTTGTCTGAAAAAGGCCAAAAATGACCAATTTTGCATTTTTCATTACTAAATCATAATTTTTAAAAAGGTGTGAAAATGGACCAAAATCGATCAAATCCATGGCCTATAGCCCATGCTTTTTGTCTGAAAAAGGCCAAAAATGACCCATTTCGTATTTTTCATTAATAAATCATAATTTTCAAAATAGTGTGAAAATGGGCCAAAATCGATCAAATCCATGGCCTATAGCCCATGCTTTTTGTCTGAAAAGAGTCAAAAATGACATATTTTTCATTCTTGATGAAAAATGCATATTTTTTCGAAAGGTGTGAAAATGGGCCAAAGTCGATCAAATCCATGGCCTATAGCGCAAGGTCTTTGTCTGAAAAAGGCCAAAAATGACCAATTTTTCATTTTTCATTACTAAATCATAATTTTTAAAAAGGTGTGAAAATGGACCAAAATCGATCAAATCCATGGCCTATAGCGCAAGGTCTTTGTCTGAAAAAGGCCAAAAATGACCAATTTTTCATTTTTCATTACTAAATCATAATTTTTAAAAAGGTGTGAAAATGGACCAAAATCGATCAAATCCATGGCCTATAGCCCATGGTTTTTGTCTGAAAAAGGTCAAAAAATGACATATTTTGCATTTTTTCATTATTAAATCATAATTTTCAAAAAGGTGTGAAAATGGACCAAAATTATTGAAAAGCATGAGCTATTGTTCATGCTTTTCGACTGAAAAGGGACAAAAATGACATAATTTGCATTCTTCATTAAAAATCGTATTTTTTCAGGTGAGAAAATTAACAAAAATGAATCAAATCCATGGCCTATATCTCATGCTTTTTGTCTAAAAAAGGCCAAAAAGACCTAATTTTCATTTTTTCATTAATAAATCATAATTTTTAAAAAGGTGTGAAAATGAACCAAAATTATTTTAAACCATGGGCTATTGTTCATGCTTTTTTACTGAAAAGGGCCAAAAATGACATATTTTTCATTCTTGATAAAAATGCATATTTTTTCAAAAGGTGTAAAAATGGGCCAAAATCGATCAAATCCATGGCCTATAGCGTAAGGTCTTTGTCTGAAAAAGGCCAAAAATGACCAATTTTTCATTTTTCATTAATAAATCATAATTTTCAAAATAGTGTGAAAATGGACCAAAATCGATCAAAACAATGGGGTATTGGTCATGCTTTTTGACTGAAAAGAGTCAAAAATGACATATTTTGCATTTTTTCATTATTAAATCATAATTTTTAAAAAGGTGTGAAAATGGACCAAAATTATTGAAAAGCATAAGCTATTGTTCATGCTTTTCGACTGAAAAGGGACAAAAATGACATATTTTTCATTCTTGATGAAAAATGCATATTTTTTCAAAAGGTGTGAAAATGGGCCAAAATCGATCAAATCCATGGCCTATAGCCCATGCTTTTTGTCTGAAAAGAGTCAAAAATGACATATTTTTCATTCTTGATGAAAAATGCATATTTTTTAAAAAGGTGTGAAAATGGGCCAAAATCGATCAAATCCATGGCCTATAGCGCAAGGTCTTTGTCTGAAAAAGGCCAAAAATGACCAATTTTTCATTTTTCATTATTAAATCATAATTTTTAAAAAGGTGTGAAAATGGACCAAAATCGATTAAAACAATGGGCTATTGGTCATGCTTTTTGACTGAAAAGGGCCAAAAATGACATATTTTTCATTCTTGATAAAAATGCATATTTTTTCAAAAGGTGTAAAAATGGGCCAAAATGGATAAAATCCATGGCCTATAGCCCATGGTTTTTGTCTGAAAAAGGCCAAAAATGACCTATTTTCATTTTTTTATTAATAAATCATAATTTTTAAAAAGGTGTGAAAGTGGACCAAAATCGATCAAAACAACGGGCTATTGGTCATGCTTTTTGACTGAAAAGAGTCAAAAATGACATATTTTTCATTCTTGATGAAAAATGCATATTTTTTAAAAAGGTGTGAAAATGGACCAAAATTATTGAAAAGCATAAGCTATTGTTCATGCTTTTCGACTGAAAAGGGACAAAAATGACATATTTTTCATTCTTGATGAAAAATGCATATTTTTTCAAAAGTTGTGAAAATGGGCCAAAATCTATCAAAACCATGGGCTATTGCTCATGCTTTTTGACTGAAAATGGTTAAAAAGGACTTGTTTTGCATTCTTCATTAATAAATCATAATTTTCAAAATAGTGTGAAAATGGGCCAAAATCGATCAAATCCATGGCCTATAGCCCATGCTTTTTGTCTGAAAAAGGCTAAAAATGACCCAATTCGCATTTTTCATTACTAAATCATAATTTTTAAAAAGGTGTGAAAATGGACCAAAATCGATCAAATCCATGGCCTATAGCCCATGGTTTTTGTCTGAAAAAGGTCAAAAAATGACATATTTTGCATTTTTTCATTATTAAATCATAATTTTCAAAAAGGTGTGGAAATGGACCAAAAGTATTGAAAAGCATGAGCTATTGTTCATGCTTTTCGACTGAAAAGGGACAAAAATGACATAATTTGCATTCTTCATTAAAAATCGTATTTTTTCAGGTGAGAAAATTAACAAAAATGAATCAAATCCATGGCCTATATCTCATGCTTTTTGTCTAAAAAAGGCCAAAAAGACCTAATTTTCATTTTTTCATTAATAAATCATAATTTTTAAAAAGGTGTGAAAATGAACCAAAATTATTTTAAACCATGGGCTATTGTTCATGCTTTTTTACTGAAAAGGGCCAAAAATGACATATTTTTCATTCTTGATAAAAATGCATATTTTTTCAAAAGGTGTAAAAATGGGCCAAAATGGATAAAATCCATGGCCTATAGCCCATGGTTTTTGTCTGAAAAAGGCCAAAAATGACCTATTTTCATTTTTTTATTAATAAATCATAATTTTCAAAAAGGTGTGAAAATGGACCAAAATCGATCAAAACAATGGGCTATTGGTCATGCTTTTTGACTGAAAAGAGTCAAAAATGACATATTTTTCATTCTTGATGAAAAATGCATATTTTTTAAAAAGGTGTGAAAATGGACCAAAATTATTGAAAAGCATAAGCTATTGTTCATGCTTTTCGACTGAAAAGGGACAAAAATGACATATTTTTCATTCTTGATGAAAAATGCATATTTTTTCAAAAGGTGTGAAAATGGGCTAAAATCGATCAAAACCATGGGCTATTGCTCATGCTTTTTGACTGAAAATGGTTAAAAAGGACTTGTTTTGCATTCTTCATTAATAAATCATAATTTTCAAAATAGTGATCAAATCCATGGCCTATAGCCCATGCTTTTTGTCTGAAAAAGGCCAAAAATGACCCATTTCGCATTTTTCATTAATAAATCATAATTTTCAAAATAGTGTGAAAATGGGCCAAAATCGATCAAATCCATGGCCTATAGCCCATGCTTTTTGTCTGTAAAAGACCAAAAATGACCCATTTCGCATTTTTCATTAATAAATCATAATTTTCAAAATAGTGTGAAAATGGGCCAAAATCGATCAAATCCATGGCCTATAGCCCATGCTTTTTGTCTGAAAAAGGCCAAAAATGACCCATTTCGTATTTTTCATTAATAAATCATAATTTTCAAAATAGTTTGAAAATGGGCCAAAATCGATCAAATCCATGGCCTATAGCCCATGCTTTTTGTCTGAAAAAGGCCAAAAATGACCCATTTCGCATTTTTCATTAATAAATCATAATTTTCAAAATAGTGTGAAAATGGGCCAAAATCGATCAAATCCATGGCCTATAGCCCATGCTCTTTGTCTGAAAAAGGCCAAAAATGACCCATTTCGTATTTTTCATTAATAAATAATAATTTTCAAAATTGTGTGAAAATGGGCCAAAATCGATCAAATCCATGGCCTATAGCCCATGCTTTTTGTCTGAAAAAGGCCAAAAATGACCAATTTTTCATTTTTCATTATTAAATCATAATTTTTAAAAAGGTGTGAAAATGGACCAAAATCGATCAAAACAATGGGCTATTGGTCATGCTTTTTGACTGAAAAGAGTCAAAAATGACATATTTTTCATTCTTGATGAAAATTGCATATTTTTTCAAAAGGTGTGAAAATGGGCCAAAATCGATCAAATCCATGGCCTATAGCCCATGGTTTTTGTCTGAAAAAGGCCAAAAATGACCCATTTCGCATTTTTCATTAGTAAATCATAATTTTCAAAATAGTGTGAAAATGGGCCAAAATCGATCAAATCCATGGCCTATAGCCCAAGGTCTTTGTCTGAAAAAGGCCAAAAATGACCAATTTTTCATTTTTCATTATTAAATCATAATTTTCAAAAAGGTGTGAAAATGGACCAAAATTATTGAAAAGCATGAGCTATTGTGCATGCTTTTCGACTGAAAAGGGACAAAAATGACATAATTTGCATTCTTCATTAAAAATCGTATTTTTTCAGGTGAGAAAATTAACAAAAATGAATCAAATCCATGGCCTATATCTCATGCTTTTTGTCTAAAAAAGGCCAAAAAGACCTAATTTTCATTTTTTCATTAATAAATCATAATTTTTAAAAAGGTGTGAAAATGAACCAAAATTATTTTAAACCATGGGCTATCGTTCATGCTTTTATACTGAAAAGGGCCAAAAATGACATATTTTTCATTCTTGATAAAAATGCATATTTTTTCAAAAGGTGTAAAAATGGGCCAAA
Organism: Anthopleura sola; assembly: GCA_023349425.1. Taxonomy (NCBI): domain Eukaryota; kingdom Metazoa; phylum Cnidaria; class Anthozoa; order Actiniaria; family Actiniidae; genus Anthopleura; species Anthopleura sola. Next base: position 2,915,075 of record JALHLI010000015.1, on the reverse strand, counting down.
ATGGATAAAATCCATGGCCTATAGCCCATGGTTTTTGTCTGAAAAAGGCCAAAAATGACCTATTTTCATTTTTTTATTAATAAATCATAATTTTCAAAAAGGTGTGAAAATGGACCAAAATCGATCAAAACAATGGGCTATTGGTCATGCTTTTTGACTGAAAAGAGTCAAAAATGACATATTTTGCATTTTTTCATTATTAAATCATAATTTTTAAAAAGGTGTGAAAATGGACCAAAATTATTGAAAAGCATAAGCTATTGTTCATGCTTTTCGACTGAAAAGGGACAAAAATGACATATTTTTCATTCTTGATGAAAAATGCATATTTTTTCAAAAGGTGTGAAAATGGGCCAAAATCGATCAAAACCATGGACTATTGCTCATGCTTTTTGACTGAAAATGGTTAAAAAGGACTTGTTTTGCATTCTTCATTAATAAATCATAATTTTCAAATAATGTGAAAATGGGGAAAAATCGATCAAATCCATGGCCTATAGCCCATGCTTTTTCTCTGAAAAAGGCCAAAAATGACCCATTTCGCATTTTTCATTAATAAATCATAATTTTCAAAATAGTGTGAAAATGGGCCAAAATCGATCAAATCCATGGCCTATAGCCCATGTTTTTTGTCTGAAAAGAGTCAAAAATGACATATTTTTCATTCTTGATGAAAAATGCATAATTTTTCGAAAGGTGTGAAAATGGGCCAAAATCGATCAAAACAATGGGCTATTGGTCATGCTTTTTGACTGAAAAGAGTCAAAAATGACATATTTTCCATTCTTGATGAAAAATGCATATTTTTTCAAAAGGTGTAAAAATGGGCCAAAATCGATCAAATCCATGGCCTATAGCCCAAGGTCTTTGTCTGAAAAAGGCCAAAAATGACCAATTTTTCATTTTTCATTATTAAATCATAATTTTTAAAAAGGTGTGAAAATGGACCAAAATCGATCAAATCCATGGCTTATAGCCCATGGTTTTTGTCTGAAAAAGGTCAAAAAATGACATATTTTGCATTTTTTCATCATTAAATCATAATTTTCAAAAAGGTGTGAAAATGGACCAAAATTATTGAAAAGCATGAGCTATTGTTCATGCTTTTCGACTGAAAAGGGACAAAAATGACATAATTTGCATTCTTCATTAAAAATCGTATTTTTTCAGGTGAGAAAATTAACAAAAATGAATCAAATCCATGGCCTATATCTCATGCTTTTTGTCTAAAAAAGGCCAAAAAGACCTAATTTTCATTTTTTCATTAATAAATCATAATTTTTAAAAAGGTGTGAAAATGAACCAAAATTATTTTAAACCATGGGCTATTGTTCATGCTTTTTTACTGAAAAGGGCCAAAAATGACATATTTTTCATTCTTGATAAAAATGCATATTTTTTCAAAAGGTGTAAAAATGGGCCAAAATGGATAAAATCCATGGCCTATAGCCCATGGGTTTTGTCTGAAAAAGGCCAAAAATGACCTATTTTTCATTTTTTTATTAATAAATCATAATTTTCAAAAAGGTGTGAAAATGGACCAAAATCGATCAAAACCATGGGCTATTGCTCATGCTTTTTGACTGAAAATGGTTAAAAAGGACTTGTTTTGCATTCTTCATAAATAATAATAATAATAATAATAATAATAATAATGGGTTCTTATATAGCGCATTTCACATTGTCTCAATGCGCTTTACAATAAATAATGCATATTTTTTCAGAAGGTGTGAAAATGGGCCAAAATCGATCAAATCCATGGCCTATAGCCCATGGTTTTTTCCTGAAAAAGGCCAGGAACGACCCATTTTGCCTTTTTCATCAATAAATCATTATTTTCAACAAGTTGTGAAAATGAACCAAAATTATTTTAAACCATGGGCTATTGCTCATGCTTTTTGACTGAAAAGGGCCAAAAATGACATATTTTGCATTTTTCATAAACAATGCATATTTTTTAAAAGGTGTAAAAATGGACCAAAATCAATCCAAACCGAGGGCTATTGTGCATACTTTTTGTCTGAAAAGGGCCAAAAACGGCCTCTTTGGTTACTTTATAAATAAGGTATATTTTTTCAAAAGGTGTGAAAATGGGCCAAAATCGATCAAATCCATGGCCTATAGCCCATGGTTTTTGTTTGAAAAGGCCAAAAATGACCCATTTTTCATTTTTCATTAATATATCATGTTCAAAAAAGTGGGGAAATGGTCAAATTTATTTAAAACCAAAGGCTATAGTGCATGCTTTTTGTCTGAAAAGGGCCAAAAATGACTTATTTTGTATTCTTGATAAATAATGCATATTTTTTTAAAAGGTGTGAAAATGGACCAAAATCGATCAAAACGATGGGATATAGCTTATGGTTTTTGTCTGAAAAGGGCCAGGAATCACATATTTTGCATTCGTCATAAATAATGCATTTGTTTTCAAAAGGTGTGAAAATGGGCCAAAATCGATCGAATCCATGTATATCATGGGTATAGGAGGGAAATTGTATACAGGGGTAATAGACAAAGGACCTGAAATAAAACAAACTATGTTAACCCAACTGGGCTGTTTTAGGATATGACTAAATGTAACACAAACATCTTTATTTAGATATTTATAAGGTTTATTTTGACAATGCTTGGAGCACAAGTTTTAAAAGATTCAAAATGTTACATGAGAAAATTTTCTGAAATCAATTTTAAAAGCAGATGCGATACAATCACCTTGATATTACGTCAACTATTGATCAAATTGACTAATCCCCTTCCCTCCCCCTGACTTTATGATGTCCATTCTGGTTTCTTTGTTGTTGATATTTGATTAGGATGCTACAACCTTTGACAAAAAGAATTTTCTTATAAAATATTATCTAAATTAGATCTCTCTCTCTCTCTCTCTCTCTCTCTCTCTCTCTCTCTCTCTCTCTCTCTCTCTCTTTCTCTCTCTCTCTCTCTCTCTCTCTCCCTCTCTCCAGCACAATGCTACTTGGTCGTCCGATTTTGTTAATTATTTACAAACTAATGTGGTAACCAAAGGGTCTAGTTTTGATAACACCAACCCATTCGTACAACAAACGTGTGTGTTACGATTGTACGTCGATGCACCACAGCACCGAATGTAGATGTTAGCTTTAGGCTTCAGAACTCCAGCACAGCATAGCTTTGTATTAGGGTCGTAGGTGTTTTTACCACAACAGGTAGTCGCTGAAGAGCTTGATTTCTTCACAAGAAGACTACCATAACAGCAGACGCTGACGCCTGAGTTGTAAGGCGTCTCCCTACAACATGATGTATGGAATCCTTTTGTCTTTGGCTTTCCACCACAGCAGAGTTGTTTGATGAAATCGTAAGACGTAGCACCACAACACCTCATTAGTTTTCCCTTGGTATTTACATGCCCATTGCAGCACATCTGCTTGACTGAATTATATGGTTTTCCACCACAACATCCGTTATGTAACCCTTTATTTAACACCGCACCAGCACAGCAAAACTGGGTCTTGGAGTTGTACATTTTGGTACCACAGCACGAGCTTGTAGAATTGAACTTTGCTTGCACCTTTCCACCACAACAGACTTCTGTCATCCAATTGTACATCCTCTGTCCACAACATGAATAATGGTTTCTTTGAGCCTTTACCACACCACCACAGCATAAATGGGTTCTGTGATTGTACACAGTTTTACCACAGCATGAAGTGGAGATGGCTTTCGGGTTTATAGTACCACCACAACAAAGCTGCGTAGTTGTGCTGTAAGGAGTTCTTCCACAGCAAGCGTTAGTCACTCCTTTAGTCTTGACGATGCCAGCACAACAGAACTGCGACTGATAGTCAAACAATTGACGGCCACAGCAAGAAATGGAGCTACTGGTCTTTTTTGCAAGTTTTTCACCACAGCAAAGATGTGTCGCAGTGTTGTATGATGTTTTCCAACAGCACGAGTTATGGATGCCTTTGGTCTTCACTACACCATTACAGCAGAACTGAGTATTGTAGTCATACACCTTACTTCCACAACACGAGCTTGTAGGGCTCCCTTTCGTCTTTACCTGGCCAGAGCAGCAAATGTCAGTGACGGTATTGTATGGCTTTTTTCCATTACAGCATGCATTATGAACCCCTTTCGTCTTAACAACCCCGGCACAACAAAACGCTTTTCTGTAATCGAAAGCTTCTGTAATCCCACAACATGAGTTGAATTGTCCTTTCGTTAAAAGCTGACCACTACAGCAAATCTTGTTTCCAGTGTTGTATGGGGTTCTATTACAGCAAGCGTTGGTCACTCCTTTCATCTTGAGCACACCATCACAACAGAAGTGGGTATTATAGTTGTATGTAGCAGTTCCACAACAAGACGTAGAGCTTCCTTTTGATGTTAATTTACCACTGCAGCAAATTTGGGTTACTGTGCTGTATGGTGTTCTATAACAGCAAGCGTTATTCATCCCTTTTGTCTTTACGATACCAGCACAGCAGAACTCGGTCTGGTAATCAAACACTTTAGTCCCACAACACGAACTAGCACTGTTAGCTTTCTCTTTTACTTGATTGCTACAGCATATTTGAGTTGCCGTGTTGTATGGTATTTGCCCACAGCATGTGTTGTGGTCTCCTTTGGGCTTGATCACGCCTGCACAGCAGAACTGGGAATTATAATCGTAAACTTTGTTTCCACAACAGGATAGAGAGCTGTTCTTATCGTGCACTATTCCTCCACAGCAAATCTGGGTCGCAGAGTTGTACGGTGCTCGTCTACAGCAAGAATTGTGCAGTCCTTTTGGTTTTACGACATCAGCACAGCAGAAATGCGTTTGTAAGTCGTACACATTTCCCCCACAACAGGAGCTGGTGGAACCGACTTTCTTTTGTACTAAATTGCCACAACAGATGTGCGTCGCAGAATTGTATGGTGTTCTGATACAGCAATGAGAATAGCTTCCCTTTACCATCACCTTACCAGCACAGCAGAAATGAGTTTTGTATTCAAATACTGAACTTCCACAACAAGATATTGAGCCATGTTTATCATATATCTTCCCACCGCAGCAGATCTGCGTTGCCATGGTGTACGGTTTTTGTCCACAGCAAGCGTTATGGTCTCCCTTCGTCTTGATCACGCCAGCACAGCAGAAATGGGTGTTATAGTTGAACGCAGTACTTCCACAACAGGAGGTTAGATCACCTTTCTTTGATAGCTTACTACCACAGCAAACCTGGGTCGCCGTGTTGTATGGCTTTTGTCCACAGCAAGAGTTAGTCACTCCTTTTCTCTTCACCACGCTCCCACAGCAGAAGTAGGTATTGTAGTTGTATGGAGTATTACGACAGCACGAATTAAAGGCGCTTCTCTTTGACACCTTGACACCACAGCAAATCTGTTTTGCCGTGTTGTAAGATGTTCGCCCACAGCAAGCGTTATGCACTCCTTTACTTTTTACCATACCAGAACAGCAGAACTGGGTGTTGTAGTTAAACACAGTACTTCCACAACAAGAGGTAGAAACTCCTCTCTTTGTTACCTGACCACCACAGCAGAAGTGTGTTGCTGTTTTGTACGGCGTTCTTCCGCAGCAAGAGTTATAGAGTCCTTTTGGTTTTACCACGCCAGCACAACAGAACTCGGACTGATAGTCATATACTTTTCCACCACAACAAGACGTAGAAGTGCTACTTTTAGTCGAAACTTTTCCCCCACAACAAATCTGTGTCGCCGTATTGTATGTCTTCCTTCCACAGCATTGGTTATGGACTCCTTTCGTCTTTATGATGCCAGAACAACATAATTCAGTCTTGTAGTTATAAACCTTACTTCCACAACACGAACTTGTGGGACTTGCTTTCGTCTTAACTTGGCCACCGCAGCAAATATTCGTAGTTGTGTTGTACGGAGTTCTACCGCAGCAGTTGCTATTCATACCTTTAGCCAAAACTTTCCCAGCGCAGCAAAACTGGGTTTGATAGTCGTAGACTTTTCCCCCACAACAAGACGTAGAAGGGCTTCTTTTAGTCGAAACTTTTCCCCCACAACAAATCTGTGTCGCCGTATTGTACGTCTTTCGTCCACAGCATTGGTTATGGACTCCTTTCGTCTTTACGATGCCAGAACAACAGAATTCAGTCTTGTAGTTATAAACCTTACTTCCACAACACGAACTTGTGGGACTTGCTTTCGTCTTAACTTGGCCACCGCAGCAAATATTCGTAGCTGTGTTGTACGGAGTTTTACCACAGCAGTTGTTATTCACACCTTTAGCCATTATTTTCCCAGCGCAGCAAAACTGGGTTTGATAGTCGTAGGTTTTACTTCCACAACAATAATTAGAGCCGTTCCTCTTAAACAGATTTCCATTGCAACAAATTTCAGTCAAAGAGCTGTATGGTTTTTTAATACAGCAGGCATTATGGACATCCTTCGATATTACTATCCCAGCACAACAGAACTGTTTTCTGTAGTCGTACCCTTTACTACCACAACAAGACATCGAGCTGCTACTTTTTGTAACCACTTTGCTACCACAGCAAATCTGTGTCATCGAGTTAGACGTGGTTTTTCCACAGCAATATGTATTTGGTGACTTTTGGTTAACCACACCAGCGCAGCAATATTGTGAACTGGGATTGAACGAAGTTTTACCGCAACAGGATGTGAATTTGTTTGGCTTTATTTGAGGAACTCCTGAGCAGCAGATTTGAATTTTTGGATCGTATGGATAGATTCCACAGTACTTTATTCCGGCAGAAGCTGGAAAACAAGAAAGCCAAGAGATGAGGTCAAAATAGTTGTCATCTTATGGTACCCGAAAATTATGATTGAAAGGGGAGGGTAGGGTTTGGGTGGGGTTACATGGTACTCAACACCCTGGAAGTGGACTTCTGGATTTTGCCCTCGAATATCTACAAAGCTAAAAATATAATCACATGCAGAAATGAAATGTACTGAGTGTACTGTCAGAAATGAATGCATTTGCTTTCATGCTAAACAATTAACGTAGTTGTGTATAGATATATAGAAAATGGAGCATTCGGACATCTCATGGGGGGGAGGGGGAGTATATAGTACTTAAAAAACTAAATCATTAAAAAAGAGTCCCTGGTTGGGACGATTGCTTTGACCTTGTCCTCAGTTTATATACCAGTTGGTCCACCATGCATTGGCCAGACTGTTTCACATTTCATATAAAACCGTCATTCTCTTAACACCACAACGAGGCTACATGGAAACAGATCACTGAACCAGGGGCGGATCCAGAGGGTGGATTGGGTGGCTAGCCACCCCCCTCTTTGCAGGGCTTAAAACAGGAAAAATAGGTGCACGTACAGTGGAACCTCTATCTTACAGACATTCAAGGGCTGGGGGAAAGTCCGTAATATACTAGAGGTGTCAGAGATATCGAGTTATTTTATAAATAATAAATGTATGATATGAATTGTGCATTGCCTGGACCTAAAGAGTTGTCCGCAACCCTAGACCTATCATTTTAATATTTCTTTTTAGAGTTAGCCAACACCTTTTGTAAAATCCTGGATCCGCCCCTGTGAACACATACAAATCTCTGTAATTTTGTTCCCAAATAGCTTAACTTGAATTCTGAATAGCAAAGAAACTTTCCTTAAATGCATCTATTTTTCTTGCTCTTTCTGATGCTGGTGCTTATTTTTTAAGATTAGGTTTTTATATTTGAAAGTCAATGGCGGCCATATTGGCATTCGGTCTATACTAACAAATAAAAATGACATTAATATTATTAATAATGGCGACGATGTTGAAAAGGATGGTAATAAGAATAATTTAAAATCAAATCCTTTTTGATCGAATTTAACTACAAATGATATTGCATCTTTATTTTCAAAACAATATGTTATGCTAGACCATACTACTCATTTAACCATTTAAATTATCGACAATGGAGCGTTCTGATTGGCTAAGAGCCACCTCTTCCAAAACAGATGTTCCGTACGGTCAAGCGCCAAAGTTTGAATGTGCAAATGTTGAGTCGGGTATCTACGATGACATAGATTATTCGAAAATTGTCCATGAAAAGTAGACACAAAGTAAGACATACAGCAACAACACAATTTTCAAGGTAAAGCAAAATATTTGTACGAAATCTGTGTTGATAAATGATGTTTTTAGCTAGTTAATGGACAAGACAGCTCCCGGGCTGGTTTATTGACGGCTTTGCGACAAGCGCATATTAGGATGTATTTCTTTGTAGTGTTCTCGCTTCCAAATAGCTCGATTGCTTTAAAATTAAGAAATCCTGAGACTTATGGTATTGTTGTCTACTAGACAATCAATAAATTTTCTTACCAGAGTGGAAATCGTATCGTTTTTAGCCAAAAAAGTTAGGCATATTTTGGCTTGTTCGTATAACAACAATGGCGCCTGTCTTCGAAGCACACGTATTTCTTGGTAGTGTTCTCGCTTCCCAATAGCTCGACTGCCTTAAAATTAAGAAATACTGAGACTTATAGTATTGTTGTTTACTAGACAATCAATAAATTGTCTTACCAAAGTAGAAATCGTATCGTTTTCAGCCAAAGAAGTTAGGCATATTTTGGCTTGTTCGTATAACAACAATGGCACCTGTGTTCGAAGCACACATATTTCTTTCTAGTGTTTGAAATCATTTCTGACGCCGACTGTTTCTATGGTTACCGTATATGTTAATCAGATAACTACTCAAGTTTACAAGTGTGAAAACGCGCTAATTTATTAAGTTTCATCTCCATCTCCCTCCCACCTCCCTGATTTAACCCACGCTTGCGTGGATTTCCGCACGTTTTCATTAAGGAATAAAAAACAGTTTTCCGTGTATTATACTCTGATAAAGACACGCGGGATGTGGAGAGAACACGAGAGAAGCGTAGGAAGCCACGACGCGTAGCGTCCCAAGTGTCTTTATCAGAGTATAATACACGGAAAACTGTTTTTTTTATATTGCTTTTATAAAATAACTAGCGCTCAAATGCTTTTAAGAAGCAGAGAGAGAGAAAAAAAAATAGCGCGAGCATGTATTATACTCTCATAAAACATGGCTTTATGACCAATCAGAGCGCGCGTAATATCAAAGTTATTTTATAATAAACAATCAAAAGCGTTTTACCAGAGAAAAGAAATGGTCCTTTTCTTTCAGCAATTAAACTAGACAATCTTAAAATAAGTTTCGTTTGTTTCCTTTTTTTCTTTTTTTTTTTTTTTTTTTTTTTTTTTTTCCCATACTGTACTTATTGATATATTTATTCTTTTTTCTCTATAAAACGACAAACTTCCATGACTTAAATTGTTGAAATAATATATTATTATTACTTTGTAAACTATTTGGTACGAAAATAAAGATTGATTGATTGATAATTATCAGCACTTTTGCCACTTACTTTTTCACAAGAAAACATAAATCTTAAGTTTTTCCTATTTCTTTTGAGAACATCAACTTCTATTCATAAGCCTATAATATACCTTTGCATGACTTCTTACACACTTTTTTATCCAACACCATAGAAAAAACAGCCAATCATAAAGCAGGAAAGCCGTTGTATATTCGTCGGTATTTCACCCTTCCTTCCCATCATGCACTACGCGTTGAATCTACGTATTTGTATTTTCTATGGTGTGGGATAAAATGGTTATACAATGGTTTCTCGTAGCATACCGTGGATATCCCACTAGTCACTTATTTTTTCTCTGTATACACATTCGTGTGTATACTAGAAACTACAAGTGACTTGTGGGATATTCCAAGGTATGCCACTCGAAACTATTGTATAACTAGTATTTACATTATTTTGGGCACACTTAATTTGGAGCCTAGCTCTGTTGTGTTGACCCCCACCTATTGTAAATTTATCTTATCATTTATTATTCAATAGGTCAAAGTTCAATAAATACATAAATACATAAATATACACTGAAACATTTCGTGAGTATACTTTTGTGAGACCAAGATACTGTATTGTAATAACGACAATATAAGAATCAGACTTAAGTTTCAAGAACTGAACCAACTTCACGTTTGTTTGTTTTGTTTTTGTTTTTGTTTTTTTTTGTACAGTACATTTGTCAGGAAAATTTGAAGTCACTTTTTATATTTTTACAACAGCACCATTAGAATGCGCAAAAGTTCTTCAAACGTTTTTCAAAAGTTCACTCGTGTTATTCACTTACCCGTCGCCAACATGGAAGCAAACGTGAAAACCAGGATGATGATCTTCATTCTTCAGTGAACAAAAAAAGCGTCTTGACCAGTAACCTCTGTATTTAAAAAAAGTATTATTTCAAGACTTATACTTTAGACTTTAGTTTATTCCTGCGTGCAATAAGGAATTATATATTACAAAGTGAAGTATAAATTGATAAATGATTATGATAAATGAAGAGAGATTTAGGTTCGTGTGTGGTACGTAGTGGTTGAAAACTTTCGAGTTGGCTACAACCCAGTAATTTCTACATGTACTATACAAATATGAATAGGTTGAATAGCAGAAACAAGATGGACTGACATAATAATAATAATAATGATAATAATAATAACTTTATTAATGTGTCAGTAATTCCTAGCTTGCACTCAGTACAAGCTAATTGGGGACACCTGTCTACCTGTCTACTATATGATAAAATCATGTAATAATAAAACTTTACATTAGAATAAACTAAGTTAAAATATGAATTGATACATTATAAGACCCGACCCCAACCCCAACCCCACACCCCACACCCCAACCCCAACCCCAACCCCAACCCCAACCCCAACCCCAACCCCAACCCCAACCCCAACCCCAACCCCAACCCCAACCCCAACCCCAACCCCAACCCCAACCCCAACCCCAACCCCAACCCCAACCCCAACCCCAACCCCAACCCCAACCCCAACCCCAACCCCAACCCCAACCCCAACCCCAACCCCAACCCCAACCCCAACCCCAACCCCAACCCCAACCCCAACCCCAACCCCAACCCCAACCCCAACCCCAACCCCAACCCCAACCCCAACCCCAACCCCAACCCCAACCCCAACCCCAACCCCAACCCCAACCCCAACCCCAACCCCAACCCCAACCCCAACCCCAACCCCAACCCCAACCCCAACCCCAACCCCAACCCCAACCCCAACCCCAACCCCAACCCCAACCCCAACCCCAATGTCCCTCCCCCTCCCCCTCCCCTTCCCTCTTACTCGTTATCTGATCATCAATATAATATGTACACTTTTTAAAAATATATACAAAGGTAAGAATTTGAGACTAAGTATAATTAAGACTAAGGCCGAGTTTAGACGCCGAAATCCCACATGCGCCGTGTCCAACCTAGGTAAAGTATTTGCGACCAGGCCTGCATGCAATCCCTCCAAAGTTGTTAGCCTTTTGTAAGCCTTTAGCCCATGCATTTTTACAATGCGTCATTGTGCGAGAATATAAACAAACCGAAGGGAAACCCAACGACTCTCGTTTGCTTCTTCAGTAAATCATTTTAAAAGAATTCAAAAGAAGACAAGTGTTGAAAAGCTTGCAGCTACTGAAACATTCGCATTATGTATTTCTACACGTATCAAGATATTCGCAAGCTTTCTATTTCTAGAATTAAAGTGATAACTGTTAAAAAATACTTTTTGAATATGTTAATTCATGGAACATGTTATAAAGCGGCCGGTCAAAATAAGGCATTCCGTATAATATTCACAGAAGCTTAGCATCTATACGAACATGTAACTAGTATTAGAATTTAGTTAAGTTCCCTTCAAATGCAAAGGGAGCTCGCTGCGTCGAATTATTGAGTATTATGAGAATTCATATCAGCTGCATTATTTGTCAGCAACTCAAACTTACTCGATTAGAGCAGCACAACTCGCGTCGCTAGAACTCTTAGAGGAATCCAAAGCCTGTCAAAATGATTTAACATGGCTAATATTGAGATGCTACGGCTAAAACTTCGTTTTAGTTTTTGTATAAACTTCGTGTTCACGAGCTTCTTTGACAAAGTAAAACCCGCTTCCAATTATCAAATCAAGGGAGGGGAGCCTGAACATTTTCTCGAAGCTCGTTCTAGCTCTCGAATTTGAAAGAAAAAATAATTTTATTGATAATAACTTTTCAGTATTTTAGAAACACTGGATGTTTGTAATGAAAGAAATTTGAATTCTAGTTCCAATTTTGTTTATACCGAAAAACATTTGCCGTGTCCTACCCTACTAAGGCAGTCATTGGTGCGCAATTTTTCCCCGTCATGGGTTATGCTAACAACTTGAGCTTGTTAGCTTCGCGCTGATTGGCTAGTTACATTTTCTTGTATTACCTAGACGAGAACGAGCTCATTCGCGCTAGACCCGGCACATGCGAAATCCGACGCCCAAACCTGGCCTCAGCACAGGGAGCCCGGCTTTCCTTTGCCGCATTCAATATTCATTATTTTTTACGTAATTGCTTCTTATGGGTTTCCTGTGGTTTAAGATCGGCTTAGTTACACAAGCTGTAATCAGATCTGTACTGTAAATTGATAACCGTTGGTAACGTGCTCTTTATGGGTTGCCTGTTGTTTGAATGTAACGCACCGTCTATAAAGCATTCAAAAGAAGAGAAGGGACGAAACCAAGCGAGTATCCGATTTGAAAACCCTTGTTTATTTGGATCATGGAAGTCCTTTATTAATAAAAACCCCACTGAATGTTGGCCCAATAAATGAACTTTGGTTCAGGAAGGTTTATTTCTTTATACTCAGAAATGATGCGATCCTAGGCAGTGATATTTAAAAGCTAAGTCTTATTCATATGTTCACCTCCAGTTGCTCGGACCGCTTATCTTATAAAACACGAATATCTGGTCAACATCAGTTTTGAAACAAAAGAATTTTGACAGTTTGTTGACAGAGCGATCTAAATTTGCATATAAGTTTGGGATATTTGCGGTATCGTTTCCCGCGAACTCTATTATGGGTATGGCTCAGATCTGATCTATATTATCCTTAAAAAAAACATTTCCAATGTATATATAATTTCCTTACATGAGTCCAACGAGAGATCAACAAAGAGCGATAGATTTATCGATAGCTGGTCATTCGAGCTGCGGGACTGGTAAAACTTTTACCCTTGAAGCTGTATATAGAGAACTCAGTAAACTCAAGAAGAACGTCAAAGTCACTTGTACTACTGGAATCGCCAGTTCAAATCTTCCCAATGATGGTAGGGGACATCTTTTTTCAGCTACCTCCTGTTCACAATAATTTAGATATATGCTCTTCAAATAAGTATACCTTGGAATCGATCCAGTAGAAAAATACTTTCCCTCATTCTGTACAACTAAAAAAAGTTGTTAGACAAAAAGATCTGGAGTTTGTCGAATTCCTAAATAATCAGTATCTTGACCGACATGATGGAATACATGATGTAAACTAAACATGAAAAATAACGAGGCGACTTCCCGCTGACTTCACTAAAGTAGCTGGTCCGAGCAACTGGAGGTGATCATAATACGCTAAACTCGCTTGGTTTCGTCCCTTCTCTTCTTTTGAATGCTTTATAGAGAGTGCGTTACCAACAATTTAATTGGCTATCAATTTACAGTACAGATCTGATTACAGCTTGTGTACCACTACAGGAAGCCGATCTTAAACCACAGGAAACCCATAAAAAGCAATTACGTAAAGAATAATGAATATTGAATACGGCAAAGGAAAGCCGGGCTCCCTGTGGCCTCAGTCTAAATAGACATGATAGACATAATACTTAAACATCACAAAAAATTATTTACATTATGTATATTATCAACTACAGAATACCCCACCAATCGTATTCAGTAGTCGGAACTCTTTGAAGAACGAGTCATACAACAATAGAAATCATAGTTATTATTATATGTGCATATGATTTGCGAGGTATTCTGTAGGTATACTTAGCGCTGGATCTTAAATTGGTTGAAATAACTGTTTCATATGTGGAACGGAATGCACAGGGTTAGGTTTGTGTTTTGAAACGTGTACAGAGATGCTTACCTTGCTTATCAGTGATTGAATCAACATATAACGGCTTTCTCCTTAACATCAAGGTCGATGGAACGACTTTTAGATGAACCAAACGTTAACTGATCAGGCGTTTTTATGATCTCTCGAATATGCAACCGGAAACGTTTGATGACGAAAGTTGGCTGTGAGAGGAAGTAAAACTACAGAGGGGAAGTCGAAACAGATTGCTCCAGAAACATCTGAAATGCTCACTCTGCACCAAAGCTTTACCGTTAACTGAAGCACGTTTAATTTCAAGAGACATTCCAACGTGTCCCATCACTTTCTTTCTCGTTAAATTATTGTTAAAATAAAATAGTTTCTCGCTGGAATGCTATTCAGAAACTCACTCGTGCAGTTTATAAATAAGTATATAAATATAGACAACATGCATGCAGCACGTTCGAATGTGCAGCTCAATTTAGAGGACAAAGCAAACAGAGGTTTCCAATTCTTAGGAGACCCAAGTTCTTTTGTTTTGTCCTTCAAATTGAGCTGCTTTGGCATCACGTGAAAGGGGTCTATATTGAAAACAAGTAAAACTGATAAAGTATGAAAATAAAATTCAATGTATCGAGGAATCTTTCAGCCTGATAGCAGAAGTAGGAATCCATCAACAGTTAATCTTTTTAAAATTTGTTTAGGAAGTTAAGCCCACACGAGGTCAGTCAAGATGGAAACCATGGTGATGGACAGGATGCAGATAATCACTAATAATGATAAGGAAGATTTTCTATGATTGCGGGGAAATATTTATATTTATAGAATATTTGAGCGCTTTACAAAACTAGAAATTATCTACAACTTATCCACAAGCTATCTACGAACTAAGAATACTCCAGTTTCGAGTTCTCTTTTGCGCTGTAAAAAACCGTGTAATATATTCTTTTATTCAGTAACAGCCCGTGGAAATTCAAGAGATCTGTGTGTAAAGAAGACAATAAAAATACTTTGAAATTTCATGAGTTTCATCTAAATTTCTGCATAATTTACGCACAATTGAGGCTAACACAGCGTAAAAGAGAACTCGAAACGGGAGTATTAGACACAAATTAAATAATTATTTGCATGAAATCTACAAAATAAATCAGTCTTAATGTTCTTTTTTAAAACAGAAAACTGTGCTTTATTAGTGAACGGGGCACAGTACGTTACATGCTGACGCTATCCGCACACGCACACCAAACTTTTGCAAGAAAGTGTAAGAAAACAGCATTGAAAACTGCGACGGATTTAATGCTTCTTTTTATATAAGAAAACGGATAAAACGGCTTTTCCCGTGCTCCGTTCAGTAATAAAATACTTGGGAAGCGCAGAAAGCATGAGTATTTGCATTGAAGCACTCACCTACGGTAATCCCTCTGTGAGTGTTTCGACAGGTTTGTTTATTGAGGCCGTGCCGTGCCCTATGAATGTAAACTATACGAAATCACCAAGCCTGTGGACACAGGTAGCTTAAGCTATGTATGAGAATGCTCAGAAGCCGAGCTGATATCTTCGAAGAATTAAAAAAAATACTATATATGAGATAAATCACATTTGAATTATACCTAACTGTTCTTTATCTTTCATTTCATCGTTGGGGAAGGTTTCAATTCTTTCTAGTTAGATTTGAGCGAGTTATGCCCTTTTGAATTTTACCTTATCTCTCATACTCTATAATAGAATTATAGGTGGGCTACCTGTGCTGTGGATAGTCTGTGTACATCGTCCGCAGGGGGAGGACGTGAGTAGGGGCTGTACACAGTCTAAGAAAATCCTGTGTAACCAGTCTAACCGTAATGGTTGCCCGGGGAGGGGGGGGGGGGGTACTCCCCTATATTTGCTATACGGGTATGTGCCGCCCGATAGGGTATGGTTTTTTGGCTTTTAGGTCTGGGGTAGCGTATCATTTTTTCACAATTTGTCTGGGGAAGGGTAAGGTTTTTGTCTGGGATAGGGTATCTTTTTGACATTTTTTCTGGGATAGGGTTATGTTTTAGTTGTTTTAGCCTGGTAGGCTACGTTTTCTGCCGGCACAAAAAAAAAAAAAAAAAAAAAAAAAAACGATTTAAATTCAACTAAACAATTGCCAAATAGTTATTGAAATCTATCACAGTTGAATAACCGTTTTTTGCATGTCAACAAAATGTAGGTTTAGTCTGGGGTAGGGTATATGAAATCAAAATTCTAGGTCTGGGATAGGGTCAGGGTTTTGAGGACCTGGAGGTACACCCCCACCAAAGTTGGGGTGGTAGTACCCTCCCCGGGAAGGGTAGGGAGCTTTACATTTGACTACGAATACAATACTTTAAAACTACGGGTACGATACTAAAAATACTTTAAAAGGAATAATCTCGTAGTCGTACTCGGACTACTCATACTCGTAGTATAATCTAAAGCTTCCTTGTTCCTAATTCGCCATGTTGAGTATATATTCGTTCCACAGTCCATACGATGAATTTTCACAGACGTTAACTGACGTCATTTCCGGATACGCGGTGAATTAGAAACTTTGATTATTGAAAATTTAGACCCCAATATCTTCTTGATTGATCGCGCCAATTATTTGAATTTTTGTACACTGGGTTTTTTTTTTGTTTTTTTTTTCTTGTCCAAACTTTTACCAGAATTAGGTGACGACAAAATCTACTTCCACTGGAAGTCTCACTCACACATTTATTGATGGACAAGGCGACTTGCCAAGAAGAGGTCACAGAAAATTCTACCTCCGCCGGAAGTCTCACTCACACATTTATAAATGAACAAGGCGACTTCCCAAGATTAGATTACAGCAAATTCTTCTTCCGCCGGAAGTTTCACTAACACACGTCTAGATATTTCATGGTCGAGGCGACTTGCCAAGATTAGGTTACAGCAAATTTCTGGTATACGTGACCCACTCCCATAGACTGTAACATCCATAACAAGTACTACAAACACAGCCTTGGACCCTCCTGTTTCTTGTATACGCCTTTCACTTTTGGCGCTTCCAAAATTAGACCAGTACGTACCATTTACACGGAACCGTCTCTTTAATTTGCACGGCTAGAAGTTTGAATTTTTGTCCTGATAGCACAGTTTCGTTTACGTAACGCCAAATAATAATAATAATAATAATAATAATAATAATAATGATGATGATGATTATAATGATGATGATGATGATAATGATGATGATGATGATGATAATAATGATGATGATGATGATGATAATAATAATAATAATAATAATTTAATCTCTATTTCTATAATGTAACTACTAACTGAATAAATCTAACGTAAGTATTAAAAAATACATTGTAAATTTAAGAAAAACAATTCAAAATGTTTTCTATTTATACGGTAACAATAATAATAAGACTAATGTTCAATATTAAAAAATATATATATAATGTAAATTTTAAAAAATGATAATGATAATAATAATAATATTAATAATATTTTATTATTAATGTGTCATAAGGCCACTAAGAAAAGAATCTCTAGCCTCGCAGGACTTTTGCTACAGCGCCTTCATATCACGTGACTTGGTTTCTTGTTTCCGTTTTTTTACGTCCAAGAAAAAAAACTTCATCCTCACAGGACGTTTTTCACAGGAAGATTAAAAATTAAAACCACGTATACTGACCATGACACAAGAACGCTTTCGTGTCACGTGAAATGTTATTAAAATCAATAAAAAGGCATCATTTGGATCTACTTTAGCCGAACCTTCAAAGACCTCTTATAGCTCGTGTGATCGTTTTTGTGGAGTGGATTTGTCAAAGAAAATGGCTTGGTCGTTACTAGTATACGTAGTGATGTTATTGGTTGGCGTCTTTAATAGCCGCCAAGCTGAAGGTAAACTCTACTGACTTTGAAGATTGATCAATTTTTTGGCCACTCAGTGCAAGTGTCGTTTGTGGAAAAGTTACACACAAATGCGAACCAATACGGACGTAGGTTTTTTTATGTATGTAGCATTATGTACTTGTTTCGTTTGGGGATCTAGATTTTGCCATGATGTACAGACACTCCACACATGTGCTGGTTCATATCTGCCGGGGGGGGGGGGGGGGGGGAGGGGGGAGGGGGGAGGGGGGAGGTCAAAAAACTAGTATCCAAGAAAGGAACAAAGAAAAAAACAAGACAAAAAAATCGATAATAAATTAAAGCAAAACTAAATTAAAAACTAGAATAAATTTATGAATATTTTGTTTTTAAAAACGTTAAAATCGATTAAAATGCTTTTAGTCCTGAAGGGCGCCTTCATCATCCTGTGAGAGCAAAGCTCTCTGAGGGAGGGGATAGGTTGTAGAGCCTACCACAGACTACCATTGTTCAGCTAAAATATGACCTTCATAAATACTTCCTCCAACAGGCTAAGGTTAAACAAGTTTTAGCTAACGAGTGGAGGTCAAAGATACAACCCAAGTACTGAGACATGCTGTGGCAAGTGATCAGTAGATGGGGAATCCACCAATTTTGCTTGATGACTGATACAACGATCTCTTCGAGTCCTGCTTCAATGGTATACAAGTGGTCTAGAGTAGAAAACACTGCTGTGGATGGTACTCTTATAATACAACTACTCAGATCCGCTGCGGTGGAGTGCCGAGAGCAAGAATGGCGCGAATAACTGCGGTGGTGTGACCCCTTATAATACCAACACCCGGGCCTGCTGCTGTGGAACATGACAAAATAGGCTCAAATTCGGTTGACGTGGTTGTCGTAGATTTTGGAAATGAGGGTTGCTATTTTGAGAGTCAAGAAGCTGAAGTAGTGAGCTATCATCACGTCAAATTTCCTTCTTTCAGCAAAGATGACGTAAATAGAAAAGGTTCGTGACCACATATCATAAAACACACACATCGCTGCACATGCACACTCAAGCACACTTTCTACTCTAAATGCTTCATTCGCCAAGATGTTCCCGAAAATAATACTGCAGGCAAATCCTGGATTTCAATCACCTGACAAAAGTCTTTGAATCTCATTACCTGCTCCAAATGGGGGTTAAACACTGACCACTGCGTGCTGTCATACAGCCAAAGCTGATGAACATTACGCACGAGAGGAAATGAGGTCAAGTGAAGCCAAGTAATACTGAGGAAGCGAATTTTTTACAGTAATTCCTGCATGTTCATTTCAGCAAAACCCTCAAGGTTATAACCCTGAAACATCTATAAAAGCTCAATGAAGAGCAATAAAAAATAAACAACCAAGACTCCAAATACGGGATAGACACTTTCTTGGACGATACGAAATTTGGAAAAGAGAAGAGATGGTTACGATGAAGTTCGTTGGAGTTCTACTGCTCCTGGTTGCACTCTGCTTGACGGTACAGGCAGAAGGTAAGCATAACTTGTCATACATCATAAGTTAAATAATTAAACTATTAATAATGAACAACAACATTTATCATGGTAAATATTAGAGAAAATTTAATGATCCCTTTTTTATAGTGAACAAAATTATTTACGTATGAATAATGGTACAATACAATACAATAAACTTTATTTAAAGAGGGTGACGTATTAACCCATTTGGTTATCTAACTTACGGCCCTGGTATCCAATTTGGCCCACTAGCACTTCCACAACTAATTTTCAACTCTTAAAATTCTTTATACTGACTCACATGCTCATTTTTACGGAGTGAGGAAACCTGGAGAACTGACAAATGATTTGACTCCCTTTTTTCCTCATGAAAAACATATGATTCATCGAATCACGAATTGGCAATTTTTGATTTGCAGATATGAGAAGTGGACGGATGCGCAGAGCTGTATGTGGATTCCGTTCATACAACCCAGCTTTTGAAATCTGTTGCGCTGGAAGGCTTCAACTCAAGGGTTCAGACAACGCTTGCTGCGGAACCCAAAGCTACAATTCACGAATTCGAATTTGTTGCGCTGGAAGGCTTCAACTCAAGGGTTCAGACAACGCTTGCTGCGGAACCCAAAGCTACAATTCACGAATTCGAATTTGTTGCGCTGGAAGGCTTCAACTCAAGGGTTCAGACAACGCTTGCTGCGGAACCCAAAGCTACAATTCACGAATTCGAATTTGTTGCGCTGGAAGACTTCAAATCAAAGGTTCAGACAACTCTTGCTGTGGAACCCAAAGCTACAATTCACGAATTCGAATTTGTTGCGCTGGAAGGCTTCAAATCAAGGGTTCAGACAACTCTTGCTGTGGAACCCAAAGCTACAATTCACGAATTCGAATTTGTTGCGCTGGAAGACTTCAAATCAAGGGTTCAGACAACTCTTGCTGTGGAACCCAAAGCTACAATTCACGAATTCGAATTTGTTGCGCTGGAAGGCTTCAAATCAAGGGTTCAGACAACGCTTGCTGCGGAACCCAAAGCTACAATTCACGCTTTTGGAGTTGCTGTAATGGAAGATTATGTTAAATACCCAGGGAACATTAAGGTTATAAATGATTATTATGAACCCTCAAATAGTTAGTAGTATGGAAACGTTATTGTGTGCTGCACATATAAGAGATATTAGAAAGAATGTACAAAGGATAAAATACCAATAAAATGAGCATTTTTAACAGAAAATACTTGGTGTTCGATTATTCATACTTTTGCAGCAACAAAATCTCAGCTGCGCGAGTGGAAAGTACACGAATAGAATCATGATTTCTTTTGCTTACCGTTGGCTCCAAAGAAACTAAGGCTCTGGGCTCGATAATGCAACCAAGTTGACGGCCCAATGCTTCTCCAACTCAAAATTGGTATTCATTTTGTTCTTTGCTAATTTTTCAAAATTCTCTGTCAATCATTGATTATTCTATTAAAGAAATAATCGTGTAAAGCTGATTTTTTTTATAACACTGCGCCGTCCTAAATGCAAGAAACTGGAAAAAATATTCAAAAAAGCGTAGAATTAAAATTAAATGTTAGTAGCATATCCAAACTGTTCATTGTCCCACGGAACAGGGTGGGGAAGGATGAAAATCCATTGTTCCAGTAAGGGGGGGCTGAAAAGAAAATAATGAGCTGTTCCTCCACAGCTTCTCTTGATTATCTTCCTCGATACAGGATCGTATCCGAGAGCCACACTAAAGTCCACTGAAACAGACCCTCACCCGCCCGCCCTACCCGTTAGTTTATCAGAATCGATGTTCTTCGTCTCGCTGGTTTGGACAAACTAACAATGGATTGATTGCAGGTTACTTGTTATAGAGTCTTGCTTATCATTAAATTATCTCCCGCGGGAGTGCGTGGCCATGCAGCTTGAGTGGACATTTCCGATTTAGCGGCATATAAGCGGAATAGGCATATACTATATGCCGGCCACTCATTCGTGTTTAAAGAAACTCGGCATATACTATGTTTTTCATTGTCATTTATAGCATCATTTTAAACGTTTTGGGTTCTTTAAAGCATTGAGTTGACCAGAACATGTGAGATTAATACCTCGACAGAACACCTACACGATAACTTTATCGTCGAGCCACGAAGGAATGGTGACACTAAACTACGCTTGAAATACTTCGTGCTATTAAAATATTACATGCGACTCTGTCTAGCTACTCTGTCTATCACTATGACACTGTCAATCACACTGACATTACCTGATTGGAGGAGAGTAGTCGAGTTACCATAGCGGTGTAGGGCTCTGAACCAATGAGGGGCATGTGAAGTAATAGCTAATGGATACTGGGTAGTGTTGCGCAATTTTTACATTTTGTCGCGGCCGGAGGAAAAATTGTTTTAGACTAGTAACTAGACGCTCTTGGAGCGTTCACTGGGTTGCCTTTGCAAGTATTCTAGAGCTCGATGATGAACATTCCAAGACTCGCCAAATCTCCAAGCTAATCCCGCTTACTTATTTTGCGCAGGAGTTTTCCTTTCCTGTGGACTGAACAACCTTTTATCCTACTTTTCTAGTAGGACGACAGGTTTGATTGCGTTACTAACGCGTTTTAACGAGTAGTAAGTTACTTGTTAACCTAAACTACCTTAAAGACTAACATGTCTGATGAAATAACTGTTTTTATTTCATGATCGAAACTGCTCACTGCCAAATAATATTTTTTATATCAAAATGAGTTTTGGTTAAAGAGCATTTTCACCCACTAACAAAGTAGTCATATGGTTGTACCAAAGAAAATAAATTTTCTCCAATTGTTTTAGTCCTGCTTGGTTTGCGTTCAAGTCTTACAGCATGGCAGTGTTCACATATTACGCTATTAAGCTTATAGTAATTAAACTTTGAATAACGAGACCTCAAGTCATTTACTGAGTCTTTATCATCACCACTATGTACAGTTACAGATAAATGCCTAGCTTCCTCGAAGATATCACAGCCACTGAATGTATTCTCGATCCAATCATCGATTGTTTGACATACAAAGGCACTGGTCAACAGTGTGAGTTGAACGAATGATATTGTGCCCTAAAACATACAGCAATTCAATAGAATAATACCGATTATGACTACATAAATAAACAACGATTTCACCTTGAGTTTCAGTGAATTACAGTTCTTATTTTCTGTGCTCTGGCACATCTTGCCATCGATGCAAATATTCAACATGCCGTCTTGGCAGTTCGCTTTCTCGTAGATCACAACTGATCTGCTGGTCTGACTTCAAGTTCTTGTGGTCAGCTTCAAAGTTTTGCTTGTCAATTGTTTTGTTCTTTGTCTCCGTATAGTTTGTATTTGAGATCTGGCAAGATCTAGATTGGCTAGTTTGGCTAGATAGTTCTAAGATTCTCATAGTTTGCTCAAAGATTCTCATAGTTCTCTTTGTGTACGTGGACCCGGTTGGGCCAACCCGTTCCAAAATCGCTCAATTATATCTCTTAGTAAGTAGTTTGAGCGTTCCAATAAAAAAGCTAAAGACAATGGTAGGCCACATGCCTACAGACAAAATACCTCGATCACAAAAACCCTAAGTAGTTCTTTATCGACGAAGGAATGATGCAATGGTGACCGAGCAGACCGAGCAAAGACAAATACCTCATGCTCAATTTTATTATGTGATTTATTCTGTCAACATGTATCCAATCATATTTGAGAAATAGACAAACCAAACCTCCATTGGACAGACAATTGCTATGGTTACGAGTTTCGTCCAATCATGATCGCGACCCGGAAAAAGAAAAAAAAACGAACTTCATTTTAAGACTGGTTTGCCATCATGGCAACCCAGTAAATAGCACCTTGCCTCAGTATCGAGCTTATTTTTACAACATAAAGGGGGGTTCATGCAGATTTCTTCAATGGTACACCAGTTAAGCGAATCCAAACAATAACCCCCGCTCCCCCTCCCCGATAAAAAGTGAACAGTCTCTAATGGACGCCATGCAGTTTGTGGGTCATTAACGGAAGTGGTGAGAAACGATAGCTATCATTAGGTCAGATTTCTTTCTGTCAACAAAGTTTACGTAAACCGACAAAGTTCGTGACCGCATATCGTAGAAATCACGCGTCGTACGTGCACACACTGAAGGACACTTTTTAGTATAAATATCTTTTTTTTTTTTTGTCAAAAAAAAGAGAAAATACTGCACGCAATTTCTGGATTTCAATCAGCTGATAAAAGTCTTTGAATCTCATTACCTGCTCCAAATGATGGTCAAATACTGACCACTATTATGTACTGTCATGCAGATTCCGGACGTGACAGGATATGACATCAAGTGAAGCTAAGTAATAGAAATATATTGTTTGAATTAGAGTTCCTGTTCCGTTTCAGCAAAATCCACAATTTTATGACTCTGAAACATCTATAAAAACTCAATGAAGAGTAATAAAAATTAAACAACCAAGACTCCAAATACGGGATAGACACTTTCTTGGACGATACGAATCTTGGAAAAGAGAAAAGATGGTTACGATGAAGTTCTTTGGAGTGGTATTGGTCTTGGTTACTCTTTGCTTGATGGTACAGGCAGAAGGTAAGCATAACTTGTCAAAAGTTAAATGCACTATTAGTAATATCTATAACAACATTCATAATGATAGAGTGAAGTCACTAAACCTGTGAAATAGAAATTGCTTGTTTAAGAGACAAAAAAAAAAAAAAGAAACTCAACTCACAAACTATACCACTACGTTCCAATATTTTCGACACACAAAACTCAACTCACAGAGAAACTTGAGAAATCAGAATAAGCCTATATAACAAATGATTTAACACTTTTTGCTCCTAAAAACCATATAAAATCATATATACAGCCTTTTGCAAAAAATATGGCCGTTTCAAGTATATGTACAAGTGCATCACAAATTATGGGATATCATTCCTGATATTTTTTTCAGAAAGCCCTATTGATCAGGAACCCGAAAAAAATATCAGCGATGATATCCCATAATTTCTGATATACTTTTGATATACTTGTATATATACTTGAAACGGCCATAATTGTTGCAAAAGGCTGTATATATAATATATATATATATATGCATATGGGTCAAATATATGATTCATTGAATGACGAATTGACAATTGTTGGTTTTCAGATATGAGAAGTGGACGGATGCGAAGATGGCCAAGTAGATCTGTATGTGGATGGATTTCATACAACCCAAGGTTCCAACTTTGCTGCGCCGGTAGCCTACAGTTCAAAGGTTTTAACGATGCCTGCTGTGGAACCCGAAGCTACAGTACTAGAACTCGAATTTGCTGCGCTGGTAGCCTACAGTTCAAAGGTTTTAACAATGCCTGCTGTGGAACCCGAAGCTACAATAATAGATATCACATTTGCTGCGCTGGTAGCCTACAGTTCAAAGGTTTTAACAATGCTTGCTGTGGAACCCAAAGCTACAATACTCGTTTCAGGAGATGCTGTAATGGAAGATTCTGCTAAATAGCTAAGGAAAATTTGAAGAGATTAAAAAGATTTACTCATGAACCCTTGAAATAGATAATGTATCGCATTCTTCATGTATCAATGTTAGGATAAATACCATTAGAATGAGCATTTACGAAGACTATTACTTGTTGTTGGACCAAGATCTAAGACATTTTTTGCTCGTGCTTTCTGTGGAAAAGCTCGAGCAATAAAATATGCTTCGTTTTTCTATCCGTCTTAAATTTGCAATGCAACGCATGGCATTCACGTTTTACCGCCTACCCGCTGGATTTAAAGGTCCATACCATACTTCGTGACTTAACCCCAAATATTTTTTCGGAGGTCTCAATCCAGTCTACTAAATCCAGTCAACTTTACCTTCAAAGGCCTTTAGAAGAAGCTTGATAGAATAGGTGAGCCGAACTCAGCCAAGTACGCTCACTTGCTCACAAACCAACGCACTCGCTGTTGGCGATAGGCCTTCACTAAAAGATGACATCGATCGTTTTTCGGACCGGGTCGTTTCGCTGTCATCATCTGCTGTGATCGGGGGCACTATAGTCCAAGTGGAGGTGTAAAATGCCTGCGTAAATTTACTTCGTATTATAGGTATGAGAGATATAGGGTGAAATTCAAAAAGGCATAACTCGCTTAAATTCAACCAGAAAGATTTGAAATCTTTCCCAACGATGAAATAAAAGATAAAGAAACGTTAGGTAAAATTCAAATTTATGATTTATTACATTTCTAGTATTTTTTTAAATACTTCGCATATATCATCCCAGCTCGACTTCTAAGCATTCTCATACATAGCTTGGGCTCCCTGTGCTAAGACTCATATATCGTGTTCGTCCTGAAAGATATTTTCATACATAATGTCTAAATTTTTTTGCCAAGACATTTTACAAACGCTGCACGCCGCTGGAAATGAATTTTTTTC
Source organism: Anthopleura sola (assembly GCA_023349425.1). Classification (NCBI taxonomy): domain Eukaryota; kingdom Metazoa; phylum Cnidaria; class Anthozoa; order Actiniaria; family Actiniidae; genus Anthopleura; species Anthopleura sola. The sequence continues at coordinate 2,889,376 of JALHLI010000015.1, read as the reverse complement.
ATTTCCGTTTCCGCAAAATTGACAATTCCTGCACCACGAAACACCGCGAGACATCAATCAGAAACGCTGATTCACTCTAATTATCATTACCAATACTACTATTATTTCTAAACAACAAAATCAAAAAAGAATTCTTACATCTTTTGTTACAACAGCACGAGATTTCGAAAATGTCGAAATTGTTCGTTATAGCAAAAACATCTAATCAAATTTATTATAAATACTGGCTTTGAATTTGATCCACTTTCCCACACACACACAACCACTGCTTTTAATGTTCTATGCGTACAACTTTCAACTCACATGTTGATTTTTCAAGCGAATCCAAACAACCCCCGCTCCCCCTCCCCGATAAAAAGTTAATAGTCCCTGATGGACGCCATGCAGTTTGTGGGTCATTAACTGAGGTGGTGAGAAACGTTAGCTATCGTTAGGTCAGATTTCCTTCTGTCAACAAAGTTTACGTAAACAGACAAAGTTCGTGACCGCATATTGTAGAAATTCACAAGTCGTACGTGCACACACTGAAGGACACTTTTAAGTATAAATGTCTTTTTCTTTTTTTTTTCCAAAACGTTTCAGAGAAAATACTGCACGCAATTCCTGGATTTCAATCAGTTGATAAAAGTCTTTGAATCTTATTACCTGCTACAAATAATGGTCAAACACTGACCACTATTATGTACTGTCATGCAGATTCCGGACGTGACAGGAAGTGAAGCCAAGTAATAGGAAGGGAATTTTTGAATTAGAGTTCTGTTCCGTTTCAGCAAAATCCACGATTTTATGACTCTGAAACATCTATAAAAGCTCAATGAAGAGTAATAAAAAATAAACAACCAAGACTCCAAATACGGGATAGACACTTTCTTGGACGATACGAATCTTGGAGAAGTCAGAAACGGATGGTTACGATGAAGTTCTTTGGAGTGTTATTGCTCTTGGTTGCTCTTTGCTTGATGGTACGGGCAGAAGGTAAGCATTACTTGTCATAAGTTAAATGCACTATTAGTAATATCTATAACAACATTCATAATGATAGAGTGAAGTCACTAAACCAGTGGAATAGAAATTGCTTGTTAAAGTGTAATAGTCAACTATATAGACACAAACACAAAAAAGAAACTCAACCCACAAACTATACCACTACGTTCAAATATTTACGACACACAAACTTAACTCACAGAGAAACTTGAGAAATCAGAATAAGTCTATATAACAAATGATTTAACACTTTTTTGCTCCTGAAAAACATTAAAAATTATATATATAAAAAATATATAGCATGTGGGTCAAATATATGATTCATTGAATGACGAATTGACAATTGTTGGTTTTCAGATATGAGAAGTGGACGGGTGCGAAGATGGCCAAGTAGAGCTGTATGTGGATCGCGTTCATACAACCCAAGGTTCAAAATTTGCTGCGCTGGTAGGCTACAGTCCAAAGGTTTCGACAATGCCTGCTGTGGAACCCAAAGCTACAATACTAGGACTCGAATTTGCTGCGCTGGTAGGCTACAGTCCAAAGGTTTTGACAATGCCTGCTGTGGAACCCGAAGCTACAATACTAGAACTCGAATTTGCTGCGCTGGTAGGCTACAGTCCAAAGGTTTCGACAATGCTTGCTGTGGAACCCGAAGCTACAATACTAGAACTCGAATTTGCTGCGCTGGTAGGCTACAGTCCAAAGGTTTTGACAATGCCTGCTGTGGAACCCGAAGCTACAATACTAGAACTCGAATTTGCTGCGCTGGTAGAATACAGTCCAAAGGTTTCGACAATGCTTGCTGTGGAACCCGAAGCTACAATACTAGAACTCGAATTTGCTGCGCTGGTAGGCTACAGTCCAAAGGTTTTGACAATGCCTGCTGTGGAACCCAAAGCTATAATACTCGTTTTCGGAGCTGCTGTAGTGGAAGACTATGCTAAATAGGAAAATTTTAAGAGCCTGTTAATATGATTTCCGTGAACCCTGGAAATAGATAATGTATCGCATGCTGCATGTATTGATGATTTTAGAAAGAATGTACAAAGGATAAATACCATTAAAATGAGCATTTATGAAGATTATTACTTGTCGTTGGACTAAGATCTAAAACAATTATCTTGAATATGAATACGTTAACCTTTTTACATTATATATGACATGATATATGCATCTACCCATCCATCCATCCATCAATCCCTTCATCCATCCATCCATCCATCCATCCATCTGCTTTTTTTTTACTCAGACAGCAGCACATGGATTTCAAGATACCGGATATATTAATTAATGCTGGATTTGTCAAGTTTTTATTAATGTCGAGTTGAGTTTAGCAGTCAACTACTGTAGCAGCCCCCCCTCCTCCCAGGGGGGGGGACTCCGGGGGTAAAGTTTGTATGCTCGTCGTATCTCTTAGGGGTAAAAATCAGCGATTTGGTATCTTTTAGGGTCTTAAATTCGAGGTTTATCAAATCAGCAGTTTCTGGTATATTTTAGGGTGTTGAAAAAGGAACTAGCCCACCGCATAATAACGCAATACGTATGCCTGCGTATACTTGGAATATTACTCAAGGAAAAATATTTCAAAAGCCTTTATTTTCTAATAGTATTATCTTTGTGGTATCTCTTAGGGGTTAAAATTTGCCAAGCCACGCCATTTTGAAAAAAACCTCTGGTATCTTTTAGGGGTATTTTTGGAAATTTCCGACGAGCATACCCGATACTTTACCCCCTGAGTCTGTGTATTTATTTGTGTGCAGAACGCTTTATGAATTATTGTGAAATTTATGTGATATCTTGAAACCTCAGTATTAGATCTTCATAATTGCAAATGAATAGATATTACAGCGGAATTGTTCTTCTTGCCAAATACAACAGAAGTCTTACTTTATATAAAAGGTAAAGGTAAAGGAAAAGGTAAAGCAGAAGGCTCTTGCATGGTTCAAGTCATACCTTACGAGTCGTAACCAGTTCGTAAATATAAGAGGAAGTTACTCTACTTCACGTGACCTAGTTCATGGCGTACCTCAGGGATCTGTACTTGGTCCAATATTATACCTGCTGTATACTTCTCCACTGGGTGACATTGTTCGACAACACAACTTAGATTTCCATCTGTATGCGGACGATACGCAAATATATTTTTCATTCAATGCTTCAGATGCAGCATCGTCTGTTTCAAGCATAGAGGCCTGTGTCACTAATATTTATTCTTGGATGTCCTCCAACAAGTTAAAGTTAAATGCTGATAAGACTGAACTATTAATTATTGGTTCTAAATTTCGTCCTGGACCTGAAATCTCATTTGTAAACATTGGTACTGAGTCAATCAAGCCGTCAAGGGAACCAAGGAACATTGGTGTAATGTTTGATGACACCATGAACTTTGAAAAACAAGTTGCTGCTATATGCAAATCTTCATTTTATCATTTGCGCAATATATCGCGTATCAGAAAACACTTATCGGTTGAAAGTACTAAGGCTTTAATCCATGCATTTATAACGTGTCGACTAGATAATTGTAATTCTTTGCTATATGGTCTCCCAGGATATCTTATTCATAGACTTCAATTAGTTCAGAACTGTGCTGCTCGCATTGTCATGCGTAGATCAGTATGACCATATTACACCTATTCTTATTGAGCTGCACTGGCTTCCCGTGCCACAGCGAATAATTTTTAAGATTTTGTTATTAACTTATAAGGCACTTAATGGCTTGACACCTATATATATTAGTGATTTGCTCTCTCAATATATTCCAGCTAGACAATTAAGGTCATCATCTCAATTTTTATTAGAAGTTCCGTCATCTAATCTTAAAACATACGGGCGTTTTCCAATTGTGCTCCTAAATCATGGAATAATCTTCCACTTAACATTAAACTTTGCTCTACTATCAGCTCTTTTAAATCTAACCTTAAGACGTATCTTTTTAAACAAGCTTTCTAAGTCATTTAATTCTTTTTGTTTATTCGTATATTCATAAATTTTTATATTTTTAATTTAGGTTTATTTTTTAAATATCGTTTTTTATTAGTATAAATTTGTATATATTATATTATATTTTATTGTTATTGTAAGGCGCCTTAGAACTTTTGGATAATGTGCGCAGTATAAATAAAGTATTATTATTATTATTTATTATTATTATATAGTTAAAAGGCTGATGGCGAAGTTTCCCACTGAAACCGCTACTTTGAACAGTAATGTACTCTTGAGTTTGTGACGTTTTGCAGTTAATTTTTAATGATAATGTGACGTTTTGCTGACGTACTGCGAAATCCTGGTACGTGATTGGCCAGATCACTAATTAGAAATCTCGACATATGTTACTATAATCAGGACTGTTTAGCCTCCCCCCGATCACCATTCTTTGACACTCTCCCCTAAATCTGTTTAGTATGGCCAACGAACATTCGTGCCAAGTTTGGTGCTCGTTCTCAAAAATGCACAATTTTTTCGCCAACAGAACGACCTGACTATAAGCATTTACTAAGCCTCCATTGAAAATGAGTGACTAACTGTTTGAAATAAGTATATCGTATAGTGAACTGGATAATTTTTAGTTAAATGTTTCGGGTGCAGTCGTATCCAGGAAGGATGAAATTGTCCTACATCGTTAGTGATCACTGATGACCATTCGTCCCCGGTGCAGGAACCTTAGCTTTTGTCTTAGTGATCCGCCATGTACTTTAATATCATGCTGCACCAAAAATGGAAGTCTAAAAGCGGTTCTGGATTGTTTCACGGCCTACTGGACGGATTGTGAGGGTCAATAGGCTGAGGAGAGACATGATAGTATCATCAGGTCAGATTTCCTTCTGTCAACGACTGAGTTTACGTAAACAGACAAAGTTCGTTACCGCATATATCGCAAAACACTCACGTCGCGTGCTGCACACACTGAGGGACACTTTCTACTATAAATGCCTTTCTTGCCAAGACAATTCAGAGAAAATACTTCGCACTATTTCTGGATTTCAATCAGCTGACAAAAGTTTTATGAATCTCATTACCTGCTCCAAATGATGGTCAAACACTGACCACTATGTGCTGTCATGCAGATTCCGGACGTGACAGGAAATGACGTCAAGTGAAGCCAAGTAATAGTAAGATATTTTTTGAATTAGAGTTCCTGTTCCGTTTCAGCAAAATCCACGATTTTATGACTCTGAAACATCTATAAAAGCTGAATGAAGAGTAATAAAAATTAAACAACCAAGACTCCAAATACGGGATAGACACTTTCTTGGACGATACGAATCTTGGAGAAGTGAAAATATGGTTCTGATGAAGTTCTTTGGAGTGCTATTGCTCTTGGTTGCTCTTTGCTTGATGGTACAGGCAGAAGGTAAGCATAACTTGTCAAAAGTTAAATGCACTATTAGTAATATCTATAACAACATTCATAATGATAGAGTGAAGTCACTAAACCCGTGGAATAGAAATTACTTGTTAAAGTGTAATAGTCAAATAGACACAAACAAAAAAAAGAAACTCAACTCACAAACTATACAAAACTCAACTCACAGACAAACTTAAAATAATTTAGTGATCCTGTTCTATAGTGGGTGAACAAAATTCAGCCACTCACACATACTACCACTACATTCAATAATAACGACTCTCAACTCACATGTTGATTTTTACATTGGGAGGAAAGCTGAAGAAAGACGAAGAAAACCCCGGGAGAAAACCCTCGTGGCAAGGGAGAGAACAACACATCAAACAAACTCAACACACACTACCACTACGTTCAAATATTTGAAACACACAACACTCAATTCACATGTTGATTTTGAGACTTGAGAAATCAGAATAAATGAAAATATTTAACCCTTTTTTGCTCCTTAAAAAAAATATAAAATGCATGTGGGTCAAATGTTATGATTTATTAAAAGTGAAGAATTACCAATTGTTGGTTTTCAGATATGAAAAGTGGACGGATGCGGAGACGGCCAAGCAGACCTGTATGTGGATCGCGTTCATACAACCCAAAGTTCCAAAAATGCTGCGCTGGAAGGCTACACTACAAAGGATTTAACAATGCCTGCTGTGGAACTCAGAGGTACAATACCATAATTCGAATTTGCTGCGCTGGAAGAATACAGTCCAAAGGTTTTAACAATGCTTGCTGTGGAACCCAAAGCTACAATACTAGGACTCGAATTTGCTGCGCTGGAAGAATACAGTCCAAAGGTTTTAACAATGCTTGCTGTGGAACCCAAAGCTACAATACTAAAACTCGAATTTGCTGCGCTGGAAGAATACAGTCCAAAGTTTTTAACAATGCTTGCTGTGGAACCCAAATCTACAATACTAAAACTCGAATTTGCTGCGCTGGAAGAATACAGTCCAAAGGTTTTAACAATGCTTGCTGTGGAACCCGAAGCTACAATACTAGGACTCGAATTTGCTGCGCTGGAAGAATACAGTCCAAAGGTTTTAACAATGCTTGCTGTGGAACCCGAAGCTACAATACTAAAACTCGAATTTGCTGCGCTGGTAAGATACATTACAAAGGTTTTGACAATGCTTGCTGTGGAACCCAGAGGTACAATAGCATAATTCGAATTTGCTGCGCTGGAAGGCTACAGTCCAAAGGTTTCAACAATGCTTGCTGTGGAACCCAAAGCTATAATACTCGTTTTCGGAGCTGCTGTAGTGGAAGACTATGCTAAATAGGAAAATTTTAAGAGCCTGTTAATATGATTTCCGTGAACCCTGGAAATAGATAATGTATCGCATGCTATGTATTGATGATTTTAGAAAGAATGTACAAAGGATAAATACCATTAAAATGAGCATTTATGAAGATTATTACTTGTTGTTGGACTAAAATCTAAGAAACTTATCTTGAATATGAATACGTTAACCTTTTTACATTATATATGACATGATATATGCATCTACCCATCCATCCATCCATCCATCCATCCATCCATCCCTCCCTCCCTCCCTCCCTCCCTCCCTCCCTCCCTCCCTCCCTCCCTCCCTCCCTCCCTCCCTCCCTCCCTCCCTCCCTCCCTCCCTCCCTCCCTCCCTCCCTCCCTCCCTCCCTCCCTCCCTCCCTCCCATCCCTCCCTCCCTCCATCCATCCATCCATCCATCCATTATTTCATTTACATCACAAGCTTCCCCTAAACATAGTTAATGGAGTGTAATGGTTTGGAAACCTATTGTTCTAAGTTTTTGTTCAACCTTTTCTATTGTTATATGACGTTGACCGTGCACAGAGAAGGAAAAGTTGCAGCGTTTGTTCATCGTAAATTAGAGAACATAGACGTTTTTTTCTCAAAAATGTTATAAAATAGGAGATATTTCTTAGTTAATTCTATATGGTAGAGATTAATTGTTTACTGAAAAGGTCAATCACCTTTTTGAACGCTTTCTTATTTATCATCTAGTAACTTAACTGTATCTGCGTGGAATTATTAATCCTCTTTTTTGTAATCTTAGAATGAAAATTTTACACTTTCAAAATGTTCGTACATGAAAATAGTACGGAAACTAGTATTTTCAGCCATACTTGCTTTGGTTCATTGTGCACGGTCAATATCACGTGATGGTACGTTTCAACATCGCTCGCCAAACAAAAACCTATAACAATAGGTTTCCAAACCATTCCACTCCATTAACTATGCCCTAAACAAGTACCTCTCCCCTATATTCTTTCTTTCACTTTGTCTAGATATTTCTTCAATAATCTGCATGTAACTCCAACATAGTCATCTCGATCAACCAGACTTTGAATGGCTTTATCGACTCGTCTTTTGATGCGTCGAATCTTTTCCTTCGTGCGGTCAATAGCTGCATTCACAGGCGATATGAAGCGATAATCGATGAACTTGTACAATCTTGTCTTCATGAACCAATATTTGAATCTCAAGTACAAACAAACGTAGAAGTAGTGCACTGTAGAGAAAGAGAAAAAAGTGAGGAAAAAGAGAAAAAAATATTTTTCGTTGCTCAAGAAGGGAAAGAATTCTCAGTTGCACAAGACAGGGGCCACTTTTTTCGAAGTAACAATATTTCTCGAAGAGACAATATTTGTATAATGATCATCGGGGTGGGGCTACTCACAAGACAGTGGTTAATGACTAAAACGCTAAGAGACTGATTGAATTGAGTTTTGTCGCGAAAAAATTAACTCATTTCATTTCTCACAACTTTTTTTTTCCAACTGTCGCGTCGCCTGTGCAAGGGTGGCTACACGTGCGATTTTCACCACGCGTTGGCGATTTAAAAAAAAATCGCGTTGTCTGTGCAATCATCATCATCATCATCATCATCGTCGTCGTCGTCATCATCATCACCATCATATAATTATTATTCTATAAAAAAATGATTATTACATACAGACAAGTAGAATAAAAAGCACCCCGTTAGAACAAGCAACAATAACAACAACAGGAGTGGAGTTGATGAAGAGATCGTAGCTTGAGTCGGCATTTTCCAGGTTTATCTTGAGGTAAACACCCAGACTGATGTTGATAAAGGTTACTACGAGGCTTGAAAGATGAAGGAAGTTGTCGAAAGGGTCGCTGATTGGTCTTCGGAAAGCACACACAACCACATACATTCCTAGGATATGTTGGTGAAAAAATGTTGGTGGGTGGTTGGATTGATAGATGGAAGTAGTTAAAGGGTGGGATAGGATGTGATGGATGGAGGGATGGATGAATAGATGGAGGAATTGACGGATGGGTGGTTGGATGGATGGAATGATGGATGGATAGTCTAGATGGAAGGGTGGGATAGGATGTGATCGATGGAGGGATGGATGAATAGATGGAGGAATGGACGAAAGGGTGGTTGGACGGATGGGTGGTTGGATGGATGAATGGATGGATGAATGGATGGAGGAATGGACGAAAGGGTGGTTGGACGGATGGGTGGTTGGATGGATGGATGGATGGATGGATGGATGGATGGATGGATGGATGGATGGATGGATGGATGGATGGATGGATGGATGGATGGATGGATGGATGGATGGATGGATGGATGGATGGATGGATGGATGGATGGATGGATGGATGGATACTTGGAATAGATGGATGGTCTAGATGGAAGGGTGAGATAAGATCTGATAGATTGAGGGAGGTAAGGAGGAAGGGAGGAAGGCAAAAAGGGAGGAAAGGGATAAATGAATGCGCAAACGGCAGAGTGGGTGGATAGATAGATGAATGGATTGATACCTGGATGCGAGAATGGGACGGGATGCAATGGATGAATGAAAAGATGGAAGGATTGGTGGATGGATGAATCAAAAGATGGATGGATGGATGAATGGATGGATGGATGGATGGATGGATGGATGGATGGATGGATGGATGGATGGATGGATGGATGGATGGATGGATGGATGGATGGATGGATGGAAAGATAGATGGATGAATAATGGATGAACAAATGGATACTTGGAATAGATGGATGGCTGGGATGAGATAAATGAATGGACGAACAGATAAGTGCAGGGTGAATGAATGATGCAGAGATGTGTAAGTGGGTAACCATAGCAACAGAAAGAACATTTTACCTGATATTACTGAAGATATCCCAATGGTTGACCTCGTCACCTTTCCAGTCAACACTATACCAGAAGTAATCAGCAATTTCCAGAAAGTCTCAATAATTTCCCAGTACCATAACTCTTGCTCGTAGTTTTCATATAAGAACTTGGCACCCTTCGCTAAGCCATCTCCGTGTACAAAGGTCAATCCTATTTCCTCCGGAGAGGAAACTTCCAACGCGCTCAAAGATTTCAAGAAATTGGACTCGTATTCTTCGGGTAACAGTTCCACTTTCGGAATTTTTCCTTCATTTGGAACCATGTCTTTTTCTTGTATGTCATCTGTGTTTCTGATCACTTGGTTGCTATGGTACCCATGGCTGCTAAGCAATGCCTGTTGTAGCGCTGTAATGAATGCTTTCTTTTCTCTCTCATCACACCACTTCTCCTTTCTTTCGTCTTCAAGCAACAACTTCGTTATTTGATCCAAATTACCCTCGTCTTCACTTGAGCTTTGAGTGACTTTTTCCACCACTTCATAAAAGCCATCAGTCTTAAGGAAGCTCCCATTTTTTTCGTCTTTCTTTTCCTTCTTGTTTTCAGGACTCGTTTCTGGGTCTTCCTTCTCATGGTCGTCTTTGGGTTTCTCTACTATGATTCGTACTTTGGGGATCCCCACCACCTGAATTCCCGGGAAAATCGTCTCATTCCTAGCCTCATTGGTTAATTCATCAACAGAATGAGGCGTTTTGTCTGTAAACTTAAGCTTGTCATAGTCTTCCTGCAATTTCTTAACAGGATCCTCTTCAAGATTTTCTTTATCGAAAACGATTTTCTGCACATTGATCTCCTCAATGTTTTGGTGTTTGCTATTTCCCGAGCCTCCGCGGTCTGTGATTGCAAGATTCAACTGGAATTTCTTAAGATCACTTTGATCATCATTACCCAAGTCATCATCATGGCCATCATCATCGGAATCATCCACTTCTGAGTCATCTTCATCATCATAGCCTTTCTTTATTTTCTTTATCGCCAAAATGTACAGCCTATTGCGTTTGTAGGTTCTCCATAGAATAAGCACGCCTAAGGTACCGATAATAATGGGATATAGCAGGCAAAAGTATGCCAAACCAATGTACCTAAGATTAAAAGAAGAAAAAGATTGAACAAAGACGCAGGGAGTGACGAAAGCATGAGTCATCGGCAAGTGCTTCTTACACTTCATGAGCTTTCAGCGCTTCCTAAATGCTGTATTATGCTGTATGTATGATGCTGTAGTTTGCAATGCTGTTTTCTTACACCAATTTGTAAATTTGGCTGCGCGCGCGTGGCATCAACACCGTGCTCGGTTCACGAATACAACATAGTTCTCGACCAATCAGAGCGCACAAGGCGTATGACTATAAAATGCATATTTTAAGCATACCTGTTGTACTCTTTCTCAAAGCATATAACCCTGTAATCAGCCTTCAGATACCAAGCACAGCGAGTATTCTCGTTGTCAGCGCACAAGTAATGACAATTAGCCGGGAAGAGCCGCACCACACTTAAACAAGTACTCGGGAATGTGAAGAATAAAAACAGATAGACACATCGACAGATATTTTCTTGGATGGATTCTTTCCTGGCTCTCTTCTTGTCAGGATGAGAGCGTGTCGGAATGCAACGTATTCTGAGCTCGTAGACGATCCAGCCGAGAAGTATGACGAGGAGGTTGACGGTGACGAAGATGATCATCTTGTGAAAGGCAGTGAAACGAAGGTTGGGGATGACACATTGTGGAGGAATGAATTGGAGGACATCCAACTGTATAAGCTATAAAAAAAATAGCCGTCTTAGAAATGACGAATAATGACGAATGATTTTTGTTGTAAGTTGATGATATGATGAAAATGGTGATGTTGATTATGAAGGTGGGAGTGGTGATGACGATCACGTTGATGATGATGATGATGACGTTGATTAGTGTTGATGACGATGTGGATGATGATGTTGACGTTCATGATGATGATGACGTTGATGTTGACGTTGATGATGATAACATTGATGATGACGTTGTTGATGACGTTGATGATGTTATTAATGATGTTGATGTTATTAATGATGGTGATGATGATGATGATGATGATGTTCGTGATGATGATGATGTTCGTGATGATGATAATAAAGTTGATGATGATGACGTTGATGATGACAGGGATGATAACGATAATGTTCATGATGAAGATAACGATCATGACTTGATGACAGCGATGATGACTACCATCATCATTAGCATTATCATTACCCCATCAGCATCATCATCATCATCATCATCATCATCATCATTATCATCGTCATCGTCGTCGTCATCGTTATTACCATTACTAACCTTAGCATATTCCCCAGTGATAGACAAAGGATAAGGCCATTCAATATATGGAAACGACTCCAGCATACACGGCGTCAAGTGGTAAAAACTAACTATAATTTTCAGCTTTGAAACAAACGCGTCGACGGGGCTTCTCGCACCAGGCTCCCGCCTCCTCTGCGCTCGAATCTTCAAAACAACAGACACAACGAGTATCGCAGCAAAGACGATAAAAATCCTTATCGCTATCATCGTATCTGATGGACATTCTTTACAGTTGAACATGGTCTTGTAGTATCCTTTCTTACAGTTCTCACATAGGACTCCGTAATGGCCAGTTGCGCAGCTCGCAGAGACTCCACCGCGGCAGGGAGACTTGTGAAGACATGGGTAAGGTTTTGGTACACTTCCGTTATACCAGACTGTGCGTCGGTCGTAGCTGTCATCATCGATGTCCAAGTTACGAGAAAAATCTTCATACTCAGTTCTTTAAATCAAAGAGAAAGAATTGTTTCCCGCGTTCAGTTTGTCTCGATGTTTTTCATGCTTAAAATATAACTAACATATATTTTCTATTTTTTTTTCAAATTCTTCAATAAATTCAAGGCTGCCAGAATCTCTTGCAGGAGAAAAAGCAGTAGAAAAAGCAGCTCTTCGTTTTCCCCTGCGCCACCCAAAAAATATTTTTCTAAGAAACTTCAGGGTTTCAAGCAGGGCGCTAATTAGGTAGACTACTGAATAAGCGCCCTGGTTTCAAGTGTAGATTAGCGGCAGTGAACTCCTAGGGTTTTTCTACGGGGCTCCTATTTTCCTAACTCCACAAAACTTACATGCTAAATTTGAGTTCAATCTGTGAGTAAGCCGTGGCCTGACTTGGATCAGCCCAGATGTTGTTTCTGGGCTGCATCTGTGAGTTAACAGCGCCCTGACTTTGACCAACCCATGCAGGGACATTCGTTTTAATGATTATTTGATACACATTATGTGACTCTTAGCAAAGGATTAGATTAAGTTCTGATCTTACTTTTTCTTCAAATCATCCCAAATCCAGTAGTAGCCTGGCAAGAGAGCAATGTATTCACCCGAACAGTCTACACCAAACAGAGGGCATTTTTCACAGTCTCCAAACCTGTAAAACCGGTGGAAGCCATCAAGGCATTTGCACGCTCTGTAACCTGCGGCTTCATTGGACTTTGTACCTACATATAATTTATACGCCTTTTTCAATTAACGTTGATAACAGGAGATCTTGAATCAATGGTCGATCTGAGACCGATAGGAATTGGTGGGTGTCAACATGATTTTTTTGTGAATTAATGCGATAATTGACACAAATTAGCAATTCAATACCATCCAAGCGTGATTGCAACTATGTATTTGCAATATTTAAGAGATGAGCATTCAGCCTTTCACAATTCTCAGATCGACCATTTCAGATTTCCCGTTATCAACGTTAATTGAAATAAGTATACAAATGTTAGAGATTATAGCAATGGTAGTGGTATACTTAATGTGATAGCGGTGGAAGGCATAGCGAGAGAAAGAATTTGCAGGCTCTGAAATTAAACAGCTGCAGCTTCATTGGAGTTATGGCACCTATGACACATATATTTATATACCTATTTAAAAAGACTGTCAAAGGAGATAGGCGACAGGCGATTGAAGATAGGTCAATCATTCCAAGATCCAAGGATCGATACCTGGAATGACTTGTGTTTCTTATCAGTCTCAGTGGTGGATCCAGAGGCGGATCCAGGGGCGGATCCAGGGGCGGATCCAGGGGCGGATCCAGGGGCGGATCCAGGGGCGGATCCAGGGGCGGATCCAGGGGCGGATCCAGGGGAGGGGTGTTAGGGGTGCGCACCCCCTCGAGCAGCTTTGTCCCCCTGTTTTGATGTTTTCTTTCTTTGATTCTTGGGCCTGCACCCCCTGGGCTGACTTTGTACCCTGCACCCCTCCCTGAACAAAATTCTGGATACGCCCTTGAGTCTTGTCAAGAAATCGGAGCCGGGTTAGTAATGAGACATCAAGTGTTGTTTGTAGTTTGTAGTCAGCTCTGGGAAACTTGTCAAAACATTGTTGTGTTATTTTCGTCTGTTGAAATACTTACATTTACATAGAAAATATCAAAGGAAAAATTGTCAGATGAATTTTTAGAGGAGTAAAGAAAAACGGTAAAGACTTTCTTATCATGCTTTGTGCTAGAAATTCGAGCTCTTGCACATTCGTTTTTTCATTCTGTTTTGAAATGATCTACCACCTATCTCCTTTGGATCCAACACCCTCTCAAAATAAGTATATACATAGGGATAATAGCGGGTCAACATACCTGATGGACAGACCTTGCAGTGTGACGGATCTTTACCGGGGTTTTTGTACGGTTTCACATAAGTACCACGTGAGCAGGATTTACAACCATTACCAAATGAAACATCACCATGGTGACCAACGGAATTTTGAAAAAAGCCACCTTAACGTTGCATAGCAACGAGAAAAGTGTCGTCAGCAATTTACAGAGCAAAAGGGTAGGGGAAGTCGCTTGCGGCTTTTTCGGATGAGCGATTTGAAAGTGCCGGATAAAGAACTTTTAAGCAGGTTAGGGAAGAAAGGTGTCTGTTACCAAGGCTACTGTTCCTATCAATTCCCAAATTAACTATATGGAGAAAGCGCTAGTTGCTAGGGTGGAGGAGGGACGTGGTTACCATCTTTTGTTGACGGTTACATAGACACGCGTGAAAAACGTCTGCGCATGCTCTAAGTCCGTATGCAAATTATCAAAAGCGTCTTCGTGCTATTGTAAAAATATTCAAATTTGACTTTCACACTTGCCTGAAGAATAGTATTTACAAAATGCCAAAACTTAAGATCAGTTCTTGAAACTTAAGGCTAATTCTTTCATATTATCTTTATTAACACATAATCTTGGTCTCACAAAAGTATACCTACGAAATTTTTTGTATACTCGGAGAAAACCAGCATTTATTTTCTCACTAAAACTCTATAATTTCTTGGAAAGCGTGCTGAATGGCACGCATGCGCAAACGTTTTTCTCTAGTGTCAATTTAGTGTCAACAGCTCAATTTAGAGGATAAAACAAAAGAATTTTAATCTCCTGAGAATTGGAACCTATTGTTTTGTCCCCCAAATTGAGCTGCATTCCGACGTGCTGCAAGGGGTCTACTGGGAATAGCAGATATCAGAGTTCAACTCCATTGCTTTCAAACAATTGTTTAAATTCAAGGCATTTGTGTCAACAGTACAGTAAATGTGTAGAAACTGACCCAAATGCCACGACTTGAAACAATCGTTTGAAAGCAATTGGATGAAATGACACATATTTGTTATAATCGTTTTCATTAAGATTACAATCACTAAATAGTCAAAGTGGTTTATGTAATAATCCCTCTAAGTCGGGTGACCCCTAAACATAACCCTATGGGTGCGCATGCGCAAAAACATTTACCGCTAAATTTTTTAGATTGACTCACCTGGTGGACATGGGACACACTTATGACCGTCACGTGATGTGACCATATATGTACCATAACTACATGGCTTACATACACCAAGAGAGTGGTTACAATGAAAACCGCCAAAAGCAAACGCGTCGGTCAGGAGCCTGTAGTGTTGGGAGGTGTTCCTGAGAACAATTTCTGGTGGGGTGCAGTGATAGGACCTGATTAAGAAGAATGGAAAATAAATGAAGGGAGGGAGGGAGAATGGTATCCAGCTGATCTGAAATAGTGACGTAAAATGACGTCACTGCAAACCTGAGCTGTCATGAAGCCTGTGAAAATCGACTCAATCAATCTAGATTTTCAGGAGAGGTTATTGATATTTTGTATGATATTAGTATGATATTAATCATTTGTGAGAAAATAAAATAAAGAATTAACCGTTTAATTTCTGGAGTCTTCTGTGTACTAAGGAGGAAACCTAAATTTTCTCAATTGTGATTGGCTAATATTTTTTTCTGAGATCAGCCGGATGGATGGATGGGTGTGGTGGATGGATGGTCTGCCCGACTGACTCACACAAATAGTTTCGTTTCTCTAGCTGACGTTACTGTCCCGGTGACTCTGAAATGCTTCAGATGAATGTTCAACATGAACCTACAGAAATAATGATAAAAAAATATGACATTAACAAGACATGATGACTATGAAGCCATGTGACACCTGCATTGGCGGCTATGACGTCTAACGACATGTCATAATGGCGGGAACATATGGCGTCATTTAGCATATCCAACATGGCGGCTATGATGTCATATGGCATGCAATAATGGCAGGTACATATGGCGTCATTTAGCATATCCAACATGGCGGCTATGACGTCATATGGCATGCAATAATGGCGGGAATATATGGCGTCATTTAGCATATCCAACATGGCGGCTATGACGTCATAACATTGGTCTATTGACACCAAGATAAAAATAGTTATATAAATTTCATATTTTGACGAGCGTAAAAATTCATCCGGAATATTCTTCAGATTGAATTTTTTCATAGGAGATAAACAAAGAAACTTACAGTTTATCAAGCTTGGTAGTACCAAATGCTTGCAGAGTTATGTTCGTAACTGGATTATTTGACAGGGTCCTAAAAACGAAAACATACTATTAGTTTAACCACAGGTAGCCCAAGCTATGGTTTTTCGTCTTTAAAGAGGAGATCAAAATTCAATTCCTAAAATCGCCTTAAAATGTAACCAAACCGTCAGGAAACCACAAGAAATGCAATAAAACATTGATATACAGATAAAGAAACAATAAAATATTAATTTTATTTCATTTTAAAGAAATATTTTGATCTGCCATACATTCTCTCTATATTGCTATTCAAAACCATAGCTTGGGCTACCTGTGGTTTAACCTTAGTGCTGAATTTCAATCAGCTGAAAAAAGTTTATATAAAAATTCTGAATAATTTGATTAAAAACTTGTTTTGACACCCATGTGGGAATTATTCCCGAATTAGTGCAAGGGGTTTAAATATTGCATTAGTTTTGATATCCCATATTTCCACTTTACTCACATGACTCGAACACTATCGGCATCCAAGAAGAATGTATCAAGAATCCTTTCCATTTCGTTGTCATTCAAAAACCTGTGTAGCAAAGATCCGTCACGTCAACGTAACAACATATCTTTCTTCTTCCCACTTTTGATCAGTTCACGTAAAAAATCCGGAAATTTCGATTCTGAGGTAAATGATAAACGTTATTTTGGTTCGAGTTTGAATGAGGGTTTATCAGGTCTTGCGTGACATTTTAAATTTTAAACCAACAAAAAGGAAAATATGATATTTGAAAAGAGCATAGTAAAATTATAGTAAAATTGGAAAGTGGTTTTATTGAATAGTGCCTTTACAAAACAATGTATGGGAAAATATGCT
Organism: Anthopleura sola; assembly: GCA_023349425.1. Classification (NCBI taxonomy): domain Eukaryota; kingdom Metazoa; phylum Cnidaria; class Anthozoa; order Actiniaria; family Actiniidae; genus Anthopleura; species Anthopleura sola. The sequence goes on along the minus strand of JALHLI010000015.1, from coordinate 2,872,125 downwards.
GGTAGGCAAGCTGTTGCCATATTTTCGTTTTTGTTGGATTAAAATTTTGAAATTGAAAAAAAATGTCACGCAAAACCTGATAAACCCTCATTACCATTTACACATTCCATGGAATTGTAAATGGAACCCTCCAGTCCGGCCCAAGCGGGCTTTTTCCATCCGAGATATTTGCTTTCCATTTGAAGGACTAAAATCCAGTCATCCCAACCGAAATTTCCGGATTTTTTTGTAAATGGTAAACATCCAGAATTTCTAATTTTTTTCTTTGACTTACAGATAATAAAGAGACGATAGGTTGGCAAAGGCTCTGTTGTGGATAAAGTCAATCTTGTTTCCATTGAGTAACCTTTAAAAGAATAACCAATATATAGTATTAGAAGAAATACGGAAAGTTGGAGAACTTACGAAAACTTGAGTGAGTACTTACAACAAGTACAGCTTTTGCAAAGCAATAAAGTTTTCGTTTCTTACAGACGTCAGTTTGTTTCTGGAAAGAAACCTGGCGAAAAAACAACATTTGAACCAGGCCATTAAAAATAACCTTTGGTTCCAGAGCGTCAAAATCTACGTACTTCTTGGATTTCTAAATAGCTTTCAACTTTCAATTGTCAAGCTATTATATAGAATAAAGCTAAGGGTTACAACGGCCAAGTTTGAAATAGAATACGTTTGTAATACTTCAGTGGAATCCATGTCACTCATAGTAAAGAGATAACTTATTCATCAAAATCACTAAGCAGAATTTATGATATTTTAAGAAGTTAAAATTTTAAAAAATACATACAGTGTCTCAAGATTTGTGAGTTCGTCAAAGACTTTTCGTGGAATCTCTGTTAGAAGATTATCATTTAGAAATCTGTAAAAGGATGTTTTGGAAAAATCAGTTAAAAAATATTGGGTTGATAACAGTTGTTGTCTTTCGCAAACTGTACAAAAAGAAACAAACAAAAGGCAAACAAACAAGCAAAATAACAAACCAAATAAGAACGAAACAAAGAATCAAAGAAAAGAAGAAACAAACAAACAAACAAACAAACAAATGAAGAAACAAAGAAACTAAAAATTGCAATTTTGCAAGAGTCTCGGAGAGCATTTTGGCGAGAAAACTCCTGCAAAATCCACTGAGACTCCAGTAACAAAGTAACATAGTAACGTAACAAAGCAGGGGCATATCCAAGATTTCAGGGAGGGGTGCAGGGTACAAAGTCAGCCCAGGGAGAGGTGCAACCCTCAGAATCAAAGGAAAAAAACATTAATTCGTATAGGTATCTTCAAAATAGGGGGACAAAATTTCTTCAAGGGGGGATGCGCACCCCCTGCACCCCTCCCCTGGATCCTTCCCTGCAAAAGCTGTTCTTTGCAATTCAACTTACAGTATCTGAAGATTATAGAGTCCGCGAAATACAATCTGAGGTAGCTCCTTGATTTTATTCCCTTGAAGGCCTCTGGAAAAGAGAGAAGAAAGAAAAATAATAAATAAATCATTTTTGAATTTAGATTATTAAATTATCGAAAACTGGAAATTAAGATATTTGGTTGGTGGATTATAGATTATAAATTATAGGTGTTGATGATGACGATGATATTGAACAAAAAGATGAATGGAATTAGTGGAATGGTTTAAAAACCTATTGTTTTAGAGTTTTCTTGTCGAGCGATGTTGAAGCGTGATAAAGACCGTGCCACAATGAGCCAAATCAGTATGGCTGAAAATACTAGTTTCCGTACTATTTTCGTGTACGAACATTTTGAAAGTGTCAATTTTCATTCTAAGATTACAAAGAAGGCGAAGAAGTGGATAAATAATTCCACGCAGATTCAATTACTAGATGTTATTAAATAAGAAAGCGTTAAAAAGGGTGGTTTCCTTTTCAGTAAACAATCGATCTCTACCCTATAGAATTTATCAATATCTCCTATTTTAGAACATTTTTGAAGAAAAAAAATTGTTGCAAATTTTCCTTCTCTGTGCACGGTCAACGTCACATAACAATACAAAAAGTCGATTATAACAAAAATTCCATTAACTATGTTAGAACTTACAGAGTTTGCAGGTTTCTCAAGTGTGTGAAGGTCTTATTCGGCAAAACGCTAAGTTCATTTCTCCCAAGGTCCCTGTTGTATCAAAAATAATGGTCAGAACATTCCAAACATACGTACATCACCGTACCTAACTTCTCATTCTGGCTACTTGCTAAGCAACAAAACTGTGAGAAATATATATAACTTTTGACATTCTCTCAAATTTGAACACAGGCAGCCCAAGCAAACTTTCTGTGCATGCACAAGCACTTAACAAAGGAATTGTTAATAGGAAGGGGGGAGGGGGGATCAGGACTTGCCATGAGAGGGGTCACTCCGCACTAACATCAACAAGTCACCCTTCCCTCACCTCCCCCCCCCCCCCCCCCCCGAAAAACAAACACACGCATTGTAACAAATGAAGTGCCAATGAACGAGAAGAGTGGTCACAGGCCGGCAGCCTTGGCTCATCTTTCAATCATATTACTCACAAGAAATTCAGATGATATAAACCAATAAATAATCTCTCAGATAAGTGCTTGATTTTGTTTCGTGCCAAGGACCTGTAAAAATATCAAATGCTGAAGTTTTATTATCATTTTTTTTCAAATGTAGTTTTTCCCTTTCAGTAGTTTCCCGCGAAACCATTACGATTCTGAGCGTGAGGTCGAGGTCAGGGTAAGATTTGCGTAACGGTGAAAAAAATATTGAAACGGTGTTTTTGAATTTAAATTATTAAAAAGGCTTATTCGGAGGGAACTCGAGTCGAACGATAAAATGCTGTCTAAATCTGCTAGGTAGCTAGATACAGATTTTTTGTAAATATTTTGTTGTACTATACTAACAGATGCCGAAGTGCTAAGAGATAGATAGATACAGATTTTTTGTAAATATTTTGTTGTACTATACTAACAGATGCCGAAGTGCTAAGAGATAGATAGATACAGATTTTTTGTAATTATTTTGTTGTACTATACTAACAGATGCCGAAGTGCTAAGAGATAGATAGATACAGATTTTTTGGAAATATTTTGTTGTACTATACTAACAGATGCCGAAGTGCTAAGAGATAGATAGATACAGATTTTTTGGAAATATTTTGTTGTACTATACTTACAGATGCTGAAGTGCTAAGAGATATTTGAACACAGTGCCTGGCAACTCAGTAATCTCATTGTCTTGCAATTGTCTAAGAAAAATGGAAATATATTATAGCTCTCATTAACAGAAGCACTGCTCCCTCCCATCCTCCCGCAAGCCCACAACCTAGCACAGGCTTCAAGGCTCCAATCTTACATCTTTTCTAGAAGACGTGTTAACGCAAAAGCATCTTGTCGTAGAAAGGATATTCTGTTCCTGGCAAAGTCACTGTAACAGAAAGAATGAGGTGGAGTTTCAATCATTGAGAAAATTGATCGCTTTATTTAAGCGGTTTTTAGAGGAATAGGACCTGGAAAAACGTCATGTACAACTTTTAAGTTAACCGAGTTTTTTTAAAAGTTTTTTGTTTTGCTTTGTATTTACTTTCAGTATTTAGACTTACATCTCTGTAGTGTATGAAGACATGTTACGCGGGATCGAAAGGATACCCATCTCTCTGCATCTTATACTAATATGCCATGAAAGGCTTCTCTCACAAAGGCATTTCGTGAAACACCGAACAGAAACTGGCCCTAAAAATGAGAAAGAAAATTGTATGATAAACATTCACTACACGCGTTGACCGTTGTCAGTTTTGATAATTACGCGACCAACACAGCCCAAGACGTCCGGGTTTTGGCTTATCACCAAAATCTCAGTTCTAACTCAGCACAGGGGCGGATCCAATATTTTCTTCAGGGAGGGGTGCTGCGTTGGAAAGGCACTCACACGAGAAAAGGTCAGAAAAAGACTGTACCAAAAAAAAAAGATATCATCCAAAAAAGAGAAAGTTAGGAGGTGCACAAAGTCTACCTAGGAAGGGGTACTTCCTTTAGAATCACAGGAAAAAACATCATTTTTTATTGGTTATCTTCGAAGTAGGGACACAAAGTTGACTCTCCCCTGGCTCCGCTCCTGCTCAGACCGTTTGAAATCTGTTCGCTGGAAGCCAAAAGCACTGAATCTTTCGTACCTTGTTTTTGAATGACTATCTTTGAAGATGTAGTGTGGACCAGTGCAATCAACACTACAAGAAGGAAGAAACTTTGTCCTTTCATATTGTCTGGACTGAAGAATGAGAAAATAACATCAAATTTATAAGTCACTATGTTACAGTGAGGACACTCGAACCATGAACACTTGATTTTTTTCTACTGCTTCAAACCTTCTGAAAATGAAGCACTAAACTCAAATAATGTTATTGTTCAAAATAAATCATATTTCCAATCGACTCAAACAAGGGATAAAGGAGAAAAAAGTATAAAAAACTTCAAAGTGTTCACGGTTCGAGTGTCTTCACTGTAAATAGAGGAGAGGATGAAAGGTCTAAACAAGTACAAGGATGAAGGCAATCTTCATTATTAGGGAATCAAGGAGTGGCGTAGTGGCAAAAAAGGTAGAAAGGTAAAGCCAATTTTTTACTTCGAAACCGCGGGGAGTTCGTGCCCAATTCTCCCGAATCAGGGGCTTATGTACCTGAAGCGTCCGAACGTACACACCTGCAAATTCTCAGCTTTCGCAAATGTTGTCTCTTAGCATAATCGAAGCCCGTCACGTTTCTCGACTCAGTTTAGGTTATCAAACAATGTTCTAAAACCCTTCTTTTTCAATACTAAATATCCGAAAGGATATTACCAGCCAACTGAACTTCCATCAACTCAACAAAGAGCACTTCCACAATCTATTGTCGGGCTTTGTATTCGCTTAGTTAACATTGAGGTCTGTTTTTGAAATCGTTTCATAATGAACTCCATTAACTCATTAAAAAATCTTTGAAGCAACGGTTCGGAAGAAAAAGAAATTGTTTTCATTGTGTTAAGAACGTTTTAAACACAGTTTTTAATTTCCTGAGAAATAATAGAAAATTAAAAATGAGCGACTACAGGATGGAAAGTTTCTGCTGTCATCGACGAAATTTCTCACGGGTCGATACAAAAAAAAGAATACAAACCATTCGAACTTTGCGTTTTTAAGTTTTTAAATAGAATGTTTTAAGGGCCATAAAAAAATTCCATTAATTTTCTCATGGTCCCTTTTGTTTGTTTGTTATATGTTATTTTTCGTTTGCCCCAAAGAAAAATCGGCAAGGTGCCCATGCACGAAAAATTTACATCGTATTTCGAACGTTCATTTTTTTTGGGAGAGCTTAAAACCTAGGACAAATACATCAAAAGATCGCATATTTTTGCCTTAAATCGAAAATTCGATGTCTTCTGACCACGGCTGTTTCTCTCTTTATTTCTTTTATTAATTCATTTATTTATTTAAAACGGTGCTCTGATAGAGAGGGGAATAAACTGTGCACTAGGTTTCTTGATAGAGCAACTACATCGTTGCTGAAGGAACGTTGACATTAAATAAACTTCCCATATCTTTGTTTATCTAAGAAATACCGTAAAAAGAATAGTGTCATAGCAAGCTACTTACCTCGAACAAGTTCTACTCTACCATGTTTCTTTTTGCAGTGTTGGTAAACAAGATCTGCTTCAAGACATCCGTCAGGTTTTATGAAACACGTCTTTAAGCTGATAGGTGCGATTTGAACCAATCACAAAACGGCAAGACATAAATAGGCCTAAATGACCTAATTACTCTCATAGACAAACGGCTTGAACCAATGACGATGCGACAATTCCAAAGTAGGTGGAATGGGAAGGGCGCGCGTGTTTTTGGCGCGAAAATTCTCACCAATTCCACAGGAACTCCATCTTTCTTTTATGTTATTTCCTAATGACGTCACGGCTTGTTTACGAGGGCAAGAATAATAGAAAATTAGGCTAAATCTTCTTTCGTTCGGAATATTAAGTGTAATATTTAGCTGTTCTCACTTTTCCCATCTCAGTAACCCAATTTTATTTTAATTCCATGGTGACCATTATACACAATAGATTGTTTTCATGTGGCGTCATTTTTGTTTTTGTTTTGTAAAAACAGATAGATAGATAGAGAAAAAATTTGTTATAATAAACAATATTTTTTGCTTCTAAAATTGGCTAAATCTTTAAAAAATATAATAGTCGCATAAAATAACACGAACTTCTCAAGAATGATCATAGAAAACGTCGAGAATTTTCTAGAAAGGTTTTCATTTCGTAACAGGTCATTTAGAAAGGGTTGCGGTACCGTGTGTGTGCCACTCTGGCTTGACATGTGGTACTGTACGTTACTTCTCATTGGTGACGTGAGACCCTTCTACGAATTTCGTTGTTGAGAATCGTAGCACCATACATCCGAAGTGACTCGGGTATAAGACCCAGAAACCAAGACTGAAATGAAAAAAATGTAAGATCCGAATTCAGTGGAAGAAAATGCAGTGTGGAACCACTGTAAATTCGCATTATCTTAGCCACTGGGCCATACGTATGTAGAGAAATGAATACAGACCTGAATAGCATGACACCAATATCCGCAGTTCCTCCCTGATACACCCAGGGTGGGCAAGGCATGACGAACATATGTTTCTGGGGAGGGGATGGCTAGGTTTGGTCTGGTATGGTAGGTCATGGCGGATGCTACATAGTATGGTCTCAAAGACTGCAAATATAATCAAATTATACAATTATCGTTAGAAAAGAAAATTAATATCCTTTATCAACGAAACAACCTCTGGGATGATCTAACAAGTCAGGGCATGGCTAACTCACAGATCAAACACTGAGACATTACGGTGACCTCTGGGCTGATCAAAGTCAGGGCATGCGCATGGCTAACTCAGAGATGAAACACTGAATCAACCTCTGGTCTGATGTAACTGCCCCTCCAACCCACAGTCCTCACCTACCCCGCCCCTTTCCATAATTGCAAAAACTCAGTAATCATGATACCTGAAAAGTTATGCCATCTGATGAATATTCATAAGCCAATGCTCTTGAAAAGTGATCAACAAATGCCTGGAAATAAAGAATATACTAAGTATCAGCAGAGGCTCTATTTCCCTTCAAGTGCTTTTAACGAGAGAGCTCTGAAGGCACGAAGGAACAAGAGAAACCTCAGGCTATAATAATAAATTATCTCTGGACCGCAGGGTAATTTAATGCTGATGAACAACCAAATCACTAGGGGTGTGGCCCTTGGATGAATCGAAAACGTCCCAATTTTTTGAATTCTGAATAACTAAAAAATCTCAATTTATTATGATTATCAAAATCAGATTGCCAAAAATTTTAGCCTGGGAGCCACTTGTAGTTTAGAAATTTTGCTTTAAAAGCTGAAAGAACAATAGGGTTGAATGTATGACATCTTTTACTGATGTAGATGCTGAAAAAAAATGATATTAAATCAATTTTTATCTGGCACTTTTGACTGTGAAGATAATATGTTGCATGGATACTATTGGGGCCATATAGATAAGTTTAACCAAGTTACAACATATTTCCAATTTTCATTGATTTTCATAATTCCAAGTATGATTCATATATCCATTCCATAATCAGTTATCGGTGATTAACCTTAGTTGCAGCATACACAGTCATCTGAGGTGTGGGTTGCTGGGCAGCACTGGATGACATGTTGATTATTGCTCCATTTTTCCTTTGACAAGAAATAAATAACAAAAAGTTTTAGAATTTAAAAAAGAGCTAAAACAAATTAGAAACAAAAATTGGGTCTGTTGCTAGTTGAGCGACCACCAAGCACAAAGGAGGAAAAACCATGACTTATTGAATCAGCCTATTTTTCTATTTGTGCAGTACATACCTTTTCACCATTTGTGGCAAAATGACACATGTCATCTATCCAAAGGAAAAGAATAAAGCAGTAAGTTAGTATATTTTGAGGATCATCAGTGAAAGTTTGTGAGACTCATGACCTTGATGAGGCCATAAGTCTTCATTTAAACTTCACCTTTATCTCTGATAAAGTCATCCTCATAATTAGTATTTTGTATATAAAGATACATGTGTCTTTATATAAATATCACTTGTCTTCATTTATCCAGTATAAAGGTCCATGCACGTGATGTGTATGGGCACTCCAATTGGACCAAAGACTTTTAAAATATGAATTATTCATATTAAATTTTTGAAGTAAATGTAAGGTACTAAAATTGCTTTATAAAAAGTAACAGTCAAGTAAATATGTAAGGTCGACTGTTCAGAAAATATACATATATACAACAAAAGAGAATATCACCATTACCATTGTAGTTGCAGCCATGTTGATGTTGAACAACTCCCACAAACGCTAAAAACATTACCAAAGAACAGAGTTGATTTTTGAACCTGACAAAAATAGATAGAGGCCACACCGGTACCTCATCACAGTTTTGAATTCTTGCTCAGGGCTAGTAACTAGACTAGTATAGTAAAAGTTTCAAATTCTCTCAAGGTTAGCCTTGCTTTTGCATGGCATTTTGTTCCAGCACCATGGAATTTCAAAGTGTCTGTATTATTGAAGCTGTACATTCTTTATTTTACCATTCATGGTATTTGTGAATATAATTTTTGACTCTGAAATGAGGCAAACTCCCAGGATTGGGGGAGGGGGGTACTTTAGGGCTTTCATACAGGGATGCTCCCCACCCAGACTCTCGACCCCTTACCCTTTTATATGCCAAATTTCAGCAAAAAGGTTATCCCTTTTATATATACCTTAGCAAATCCCCAACCCTTTTCTATACCAAAACTCACAAATCCCCACCACTTTCAGGTGGAGCATCTCTGTATAGTCTATTATAGGTAGTACCCCCACCCCTGGGGGGCAAACCCTGAGCAAATGAGTACGTAATCAATGAACACAGCAGTTATTTAAAACTGGAAAAAGGTCTTTTCTTTAACATACCTTTTCAGGGACATCTAACAGTAACTGAGGATAGTCATACATGACACCAACATTGTTTACTGTCATGAGAGAGAAATATAAGAATGGTCAACTAACAATATTTATTCAACTGTTGACTGAAAAAAGAAAACAATATACTGGTAGACTATGCTCTAAATTTCATCTCATTCTTCCCATTTTCCTTCCTTTTACTTTCATTGCCAGTTGTAAGTAGTCCAATGAGCAAGAACTGATGATACAGTATATTGGTTCAGCAATGACGAAGTTCATTTTAATGTGAGGGGGTGGGGGTGGGGGTAAAGTGGAGGGGGGCTAAGATTAGAAAATATAAAAGACAAAAAAATCCCCCCCCCCTCCAGCTCCGCCATCCCTGTGTTCTCTCCTATATTTTATGGGTTTTCCCCCCAGATTCTCCTGGTTTTGTCCCTCCCTAAAATTCAGCTTCTTAATTTGGATTAAGTAGGACCCCTCTGAGGAAATGTCATTGCTAAACCTTACTATAGTAATAGACCCCTTGCAGAACTTCAGAATGCAGTTCAGTTTGGAGAACAAAGCAATAGATTTCCAATTCTGAGGAGATTGAAATTCTCTTGTTTTGTCCTTCAAATTGAGCAGCGCATGCTTTGATGTCATGTGCAAGGAGTATATTCTGAAGGTGATATGGATAATCTTTATTTTCAGGGAATATAATGGCAGATATAATTTTCAAGTAATTACCTAATATCCCAATATCAAACTGGTCTAGTTCTCTTGCAATTCCTCTATAAATGTCTTGTCGGCTGAAGTCAGTTGTTATAACATATGTCTGGACTTGAAACTCAGTTTCTAAAATTTTCAGTAAAAGGATAATCAAAGGATAAAAAGATCATAAGCATATTATCTGATAATGATTGAACCATGATTACTCAGTCATAGTTTGAGAAGATTTAGTATGAGTGTGAAAACACACGACACACGGCATGGTTATGGCATGGATGATAAAAGGACAACTTATCATCCATGGTTACGGTTAGGTGCAAACATGGCACCGAATGTCGAATGTTTTCATACATGGCACAGCACTGACACGGTCACGGCAGGGCATGCATATGGTCCCTGTCGTAAGTTCTTCATATTCATATGAAAACTACTCTTACTAATATAGAGGGAACTAGTTAGGAAACCTGGCAAACTTCAAAGGGATGGGTTAATAGACCATTTTCAAGATGCATGAGCGCTTTCAAAAATATTGCATGCTTTTCATGTCTGCGCCTCACCTGTAATATTTTTGACAGTGCTTGCGCATCTCGAAAATGGTATATTACACAGGGAGCCCAATTTTGATAAGTGCTAGCTGGATTAATCCTCTGGATTAACTAAGTTGCAGTAGTTAAGCTACATGTTCATGTCCAGAAAACCAAACTCAATTGAAAATAAAACTTCTGATCAAAAGAAACCTGTCTTACCTATCTCTTTTGCAACCTTCTCAAGTTTTGTGGTGGTTCTGCTTATAAGTATGATGTTCATCCCATATCTTGCAAGCTGAAAAAAAGTTTTTTACTGATTTTAACACAAAAATGTTTACTGATTTTAACACATTACTTATTACAGCGCAACGCGCAAAAGTATGACCACTTTTACAGTCAAACTAAGAAAACCGTGAATACATGAAATATGTCTGGAATGTTTATTTAGACTGTTACATGTAAAATAGAAATTTCCGCAACCATGAATAGAGTTTGTAATGAATTCTTCTCTCGTGAATCCATCTGTCTCGAATATAATTCTATAAGTTCTCAAAAATAAAACTAAAATATAAAGTTCAAATCTATTAAACCTCAAACAACTTTGGTGCAATCGCGGTGGTAGACATTCCAGACATATTTTAGGTGTTCACAGTTGTAATATATTCGCATACTTCTATGCACAGGTTTTTTGCTGCCAAACGAGTTTTTACACCCCTTATTTGGTAAAACCAGACAGTCTGGCATCAAATGTGTCTGTTTAAAGTACAAAATCCCATGCATAGAAGTATGCGAATACATTAAATGTGGTCATACTTTTGCTCGTCACGCTGTAAATATTTCTCTTTCGCTTTCTTCTATCAATCATCAGTCTTAGTAAAATGAATTTAAAATTCAAACTTTATATTCTTAAGTTCCAGAAACATCCATATGCTCCAACAGAAGGAAAAGAAAACCCACTTACCCCCCAGGGCTCTCAGTTCCATTAAGAACAAACCAATTGTCAAACCCTTCTCCCCTTTCCGTAGTCCAGAGTTGAACCCACTTTTATCGATGCGCATGTGACAAGAACGAACGGGGAAGTCAGGGGTTTCAATAATATTTGAAGTAGACAGATGGAATTCAAATGTAGGCGTCTGTTTCCAATAATTTTACTTCTTATTTATTGAGACTGATTCGTAAAATAGCCGGCGCTATAAAGTTAAGAACCCAGCGATTGACCGCTGGTAGCCACCTTCTATTGAAACCCCTGAGAAGTGGAAGGAGACTGGTAAGAATCATAAAGATAAAAGTATTCAATGTTTCGTGCGTGCCACTGTTATTTATTTTATTTTTGCGATATGCATTAATCAGTTACTGAGGAAAGTGGGTCCAGTTCTGTATTACCCTTTCCCTAGAGACACCTTTTGAATACTTCTGTCACTTATTAAATCATTTTACCTCTCTGGCAAAGGCCTTTCCAATTCCATCAGAAGCACCAGTAACAACTGAAAAGACATGTTTTCCTAACTTACTTTTTAATTCATTCCATTATCTTTCTTTTAATTCAAACATCCATTCATTTATCCATCTACTGCATCTAACCCATCCACCCATTCATCCAATTATCCATCCATCTACCCATTCATCCACCAACTAATCCAGGGGCATAGCCAGGATTTTGCCTTAGGGGGTTCCAAAACCCGTTTTCAGAATATCAACCAAAAAAACAGCCAACCAACAGCCAACCAAAGAAACAGCCAACCAAAAAAACCACCAACCCAAAAAACCGCCAACCAAAATAACCGCCAACCGAAAAAAAAAAAAAAAAGAAAACCCAAAAACATAAATCCATTCATCCATTCAGTCACTACTAATTAAAAGCTTGCAATTTTGCACAAATAAAAGTTCTTCGAATTTGCTAAACATCAGCAATGCAATACATTACCAGCCCATTTGCCACCATACTTGGAAGCCAAATCCTTTCCAGCCAACAATCTCGCAAGGACGTAGACTCTAAATCCACCGAGCAAGGACAAGCAAAAGCTCAAGGAGGTCTTGGCAACCCAAGCAAAACCTGTAAAAAAAATATAAACCGTGAATGAAAAAGTCTATACAAATAGAGGGAGAATCCAGAGGAAACGTTTTCTTACCTAAAACTGCCAAGAGATTTCGATATCCACCGAAGAAAGCGCTAAATTCATCAAAGGTCTCCCAAAGCTGCAATTTGTCCGCCATTTTGATTTGTGTCAAGAACCGGAAATAACATTTCCTATAGACAGCTGACCGGAAGTGAAACTAGACAGTGCAAGTGTTTGTTGATTTGCATCTGCTATTTGGGGATCTGGTTTCAGTATAAAGTTGAAATGCGATAGTATTTTGATGCCAAAATTATCTAGATCTACCTCATTTCCGTTGAGGTCACTGCAGTCTCGACTATAGAGGGACTTCGAATCCTTTGATGAGCATAAGAAGGAGATTTCTGGGCGAAAAAACGTAAAACAAAGAGCTGAAAAGTTCCGTTGCCACAACTGTCATGGCAGCTGAGCCTCTTGTTAAACAAGACGAACTGGCTGAAGTCCTTCGTGAATGGGATGATGAAGAAGATGAAGTTGTTGAGTTTATACAGCACTCAAGGCCGGATTCTGGAGGTACACGTCAGAGAGCTGAGAACGGTTCTCCGCTTCAAGATGTCGATATTTCTGATAGCACCGGGCCAAAGCCTCCTCGGGAAAGGTCCACTCTGACAGGGAAGCCTTTTTATGCCCCATATGTACGATTCTTCAAGACAACTTGCCTGTTTATGTCATTTTTTGGCCTGGTAAGACGTATTCTCATTGCATATATAAACTTTAACTAAAGTTTCTGTATGAAAAGGATTCATCAAGAATTCAAATTTCTCTGTTCAAGAAATTGAGTAAAATCTTCATAAAAAAAAGAGATTTTTATAACGTTTCTTTAAAGAACCCGTTTAAATACATTTTGTCAAGTTAGAACGGGTTGTAAAACGAGCTTTGTAGTGTTGGTATGCTCGCTAGAGGCACTGCCACGTTGCTTCAGCTTAGAGTGTTGCGTGATGCCCACATGGTAAAGTCCATATTTTAATGAATAAATTAATACCAGGATTAATTAGTATAATTTATTCAGCAATTAATTATGATTTAATAATTTTTAATATTAATACTTTATTAAAAATTTATAACATCGTAGTCCAAAGACTATGGTAGCTAGGCTATATACAATTGCTTACTATCAATCACGTGACTTTTCTGGATTTGACTGGGGGGCAACCAATGGTTGACTGGGGGGCAACTAGCGATTCTTAAATCAAATCATGTCAAAATAACTCCTCAAAGTATTTTATCTGACTATTTGTACAACATGAAACCAGAAAACAAGATATACAGACAACCTTCAACATTCTACAAGGCAGTCAAAACACAGATACCGTACCAGGTGTTCGGAGCACGCACGAACCTTCCAATCACAGCACACTTCGATGCTTAGCCAAGCGGCCCTTGCTCCAAGTCTCTTCCCAATACAAAAACACACGTTTCAAAGAATTTAGAGAAAAAAAGTTGAAGTATACGTGTTGTTTAAAAAATTAAAGTAAATCTTTGCGATCCATCTCCTCAAATTCTGTGAGATATATGACTTTTAAGACTCGGGCGAGGGCCGCTTGAATTACAACAACAATCCTTTTCGCGCTTAGTTTTTCGTACAGCTAGTACTACCAAAAGTGACGTCTATTGATAGTAACCAATAGTAAGAAACGATAAAAACGTATCAATAATATATCGATCAAAAATTTTATTAAGACATCAGATAATATGCCCTTGTGTACTTTTCCACAGGTAAAATTATTTTAATGAACAGAGATTTATGTACTGTTTAATAAAGAAAAGAAAGAAAGAAAATATGGTCTATTAACACAGGCATTCACATTTTATCCAAATTTCTATGCTTGCTATTGAAAATCTAAACTTACCATTGTCTGCCAAGGAAATAAAAATTCCACCAATTAATATTTAAGAAATAAAAAACAGTTTTCCATGTATTATACTCTGATAAAGACACGCGGGATGTGGAGAGAACACGAGAGAAGCGTAGGAAACCACAACGCGTAGCAGAGTGGTTTCCAGCTTCTTAAGTGTTCTCTCCACATCCCAATTGTCTTTATCAGAGTATAATACACAGAAAACTGTTTTTTTATTGCTTTCATAAAATAACTAGCGCTCAAATGCTTTTAAGAAGCAGTTTCGAGACGTGAGCATGTATTATGCTCTCATAAAACATGGCTTTTTGACCAATCAGAGCGCCCGTAATATCAAAGTTATTTTGTAAAAGCCAATATTTTTTTTACTCTCTTTTAAAATATATTTCATTTTTTTATCTCTAGGGAATATCTAATGCAATATATGGGACAACACTACTGGACCTTGCATACCACACCAGCACCAAGCTTCAATACATGTCCTTCGTATTTACAGCAAGGTCTACAGGATATTTAGTAGGAAGTATTGCCGGTGGCTGGACATATGATAAATATGGTAGTTATTTAGTCCTTGGATGTTCCTGTTTGGGTTGTGCCTTGGCTATGATTGTGTTTCCGTTGGTTGGGAGTATTTATGCATTGATCATGATTGCTTCTGTCATGACTATTTGTGCTGGTTCACTAGATACAGGTAATAATTATAAATGATCACTTTATACAATCCTGAGACTTTTGACATAGACAGCTGATACAACCACTCTCATGAAGCGACCAGCTCTATCATGACCATGATATTGAAACCCCATTTGCATTGCCGCTTATAGAGCCCACTGGCTAGTGACCAGCTCTAGTTATGACCACTTACAGGGCTATAAATAGGGGTCTGCAAATGGCCAAAATGCAGGTCAAGTCTTACTACTGTCAGGCTAAAAAAGTTTTGAACTGCCAAATGGAAAATAAGAAACTGTCTGGTCATTTATCTTTTCTATTTCAAGCCCTGACTTACCGTTATTCGATATTCCGTGGTGGTCACTTATGAGTGCTTTGACTGTATTTCTATTTATTTTATTTCTCACTGCCAGGTTAGTGTAGTAGCCTGCTACACAGACATTCTCACAGACACCATGTAATGTTTCTCTCCCAATGAGAGTACTAGAGAGAGAGAAACATTGTGTGACTATGTATCAGATGACCCTATTGATTACTATCAATAGACTTCACTTCCAGTAGTATCTCCATTTTAACCAGCGTGGAGAATGTTGGAGGTTGTCTGTATATCTTGTTTTCTGGGTTCATGTTGTACAAATAGTCAGATAAAATACTTTGAGGAGTTATTTTGACATGATTCGAGTTAAGAATCACTAGTTGCCTCCCAGTCAACCATTGGTCGCCCCCCAGTCAAATCCAGAAAAGTCCAGTGATTGATAGTAAGCAATAAGAACGTCTGTGTAGGAGACTAGTGGTGTAGTGATTAATGTTGGAATCTCCAAGGGATGAGGGTGTATTGCATAGTTCCACAAAACATCTATACTTCTCCCCATGCAGAGGGATTGGAATAAAGTGGTGGGTATAGGGTGAGTGTGCAATGGTTGCAAGTGGTCCAGCACCATTTGACTCTTAAGGAACATGTGAATATTTTCTGGAAATACACAATGACATCACTATGTGACCCTGATCAGGACTAAAACTGTGGCCAGTCATCAAGGCCGTTGACTTTCTGACCATTATTTTAAGCCCAGGTTGATACATTATACTCATGCAGTAATTTCATCTTTTTATCCTATTTTTAGCCGGCAATGCCATCTCTTTTGTCTTATGGCCCAAGAATAAATCCCAGTCCTACTTGCAGTTCCTTCACTTCACCTTTGCCTTGGGTTCATTCATAGCTCCTCTGCTATCAAAACCATTCCTCCTACCAGACGAAGTGACGGACCCCCAACCAAACCGTACCGACAACAGAAACATCACTGGAAGCTATGACCCAGATGATATACTTCCAATAACTTGGGCCTACTGGATCGGCAGTGTTCCTCTCATCGCTTCTGGGCTGTTTTTCCTAGCATGTGCTTTCTTTAAAGGTTTAAAAGAGTCAGTTGTCAAGAAAGAGGAACACCACTCATTAGTGAATCACCCAAACAGTAGATTATTCAAAGCAATTGTCCTCTTCCTCTTCTTCATTCTACTTCTTCAGTACGTTGGCATGGAGATTGTATATGGTGGATACATTTTTACGTACGCAGTGAAGTCCAAACCTAACATAAGTAAAGACATGGCCTCTCTTCTAAATGCTACGTACTGGGGAACCTTCGCGTTGGGAAGACTCATAGCAGTGCAGTTATCCAAATACGTCAAACCACCTAAGATGATTTTAGCAGATTTCATAGGTTGCTTGTTGGCAGGAGTGATTCTGATTTCTCAGGCTCAAAATGGATGTGACGGAAACTCTGGCCCCAAACTTTGGGCTGGAACGATCATCCTAGGATTCTCAGCTGCATCAGTATTTCCATCAGCCTTGAGTTGGGCAGAGTACTTCATTGAAGTGTCAGGTCGAGTGGCATCGTTACTTCTCGTTGGTGCATGTTTAGGCGAGATGACCATACCTATTGCAGTAGGGAACACTTTCGATACCATTGGCCCTTGTTCTTTAATGTACTGTATATTTGCCCTGAGTTTTCTTGGCATATTAAACTTTGCTGCAATACTACTGTTTGGTCGTCATTACAGGTCGCTTAGTGCTTTTTCAGGTGTTGAGTTTCATAAGAATGATGTTGTTGATGAGCCGCCAAAGCCAAAACAGCAGGATGAGGATGAGGTGTTAAAACTTCTTGAACAAAATAATGAGATATTCAATGGCAATTAACTCCTGGATATTACTTATTGACCCCTTGCAGTACGCCAGAATGCAGCTCAATTTAGTGGACAAAACAATAGGTTTCCAATTCTCAGGAGATCAACTGCTTTGATGTCACTTTAAAGGGGTCATTCCCAAGAGAATCAAATGACAAAGATGGCTATGTTGGTGGTATCAACAAAGGAAGCTAACAAGAAATCTTCTGTCAATCAGTACAATACCACAAACTTTGCCACAATGACATAATGTACAAAATAAATGAACAATTTAGTGGATTTTTTAAATAGATGAAAGACCTTCAGTAAAGATGTTGCGTTATGGTGCCTTTTTCCAGTATATCCTAATGCAATATTGGGCTGTTCCCCAAGTAACACTGTAAATGCACCAATGTTATGAATATATATCCTTTGAAAAGAAAGAACTTTTATACATAATTATTATAATTGTACAAAATAATTATAGGATAAAAAAGCAAGTTTTTGTTACAATTTATGTTAGTTGAGCTTGGAATGACCAAAGTTTTGTCACAAAGTTTTATCATTGAAAAGTGCATGTTGTCAGGGGCAACGTCAAAAGCATTCAATAGGAATCAAGCATGATATTATTGATGTCACTGCGGCGGCAATTAAGCTCTTGAATTTTTCCCATGCTATGCGATTGCGTTGCCCCTGACAACATGCACTTTTCACGACAAAACTTTGCGACATGTCAAAATGCTAGTTTGCAAAGGAGACATCAAACTTTGGGGATCGCACTTAAACAATAATGGTTGTAAGCAGCCAAACCTCTTTTTAGAGGCCACTTGGTAAATCAGCTCAAAGGGAGGCCCCTCGCTAGAAGATAGACTACTTTGGTGTTTCTTAGAGTGGGTTTTATAAAGCTGTGAAATACACTTTAGCATATTTAGCACTACAATACTTCACTCTACTAGTAAATCTTTTGTTTCCTATTGTGTTTATCTGACTGTTACACTCTAAATAAATTAGTAGACTTTGTTTCTGTGGGTTTATGAAAACCACTGTAAAATAAGGCAGTGTAAAACCGTACAATTACAACAAAAACTAATGGGCCAAAAGATTTTATTCACACATTATTTGAAACTGTATTTAAATTTAATTTGTTAAATAACAACGAGCTTAAATTTCATAAAAAGTGACTTAATTTCCATGTGATTTGTAATAAATTATTGCAACCATTTAAAGTAATGTTACCATATTTTCTGTAGTCAGAACTTTGGACTAATCGACATGATTGGTCAAGAGGACTGGCCTAAGGTAGGACAAGTACCCACTTTGGCCAGCCAGACATTGTCTGTTGACTGGCAATTATCTTTAGCCCTGATCACGGCATGGTATGGTAATAATCATGGTAGCTGTCATGGAGTTGCTGCTTGCACTACACGCACTTAAGTGTAGTCACTGCGTTGACTGCCTGAGGAAATCGCGCATTGACATGTTAACATTCCCATGAGTAGTCTGTACTATATGGCATGTCTTTACCATGAACGTCACAGTCATACAAAAACTGCTCAATGACTACTGACAACAGTTTGTTCCTTACTTAAGTACTGTACAAAGTAGCCTAGTATTTATATAATAGGCACTGATGTTCTATTGAGGTAAAAATCTCTTTTTATCTGAAACCAAACCTCTTGCCGTGGGGTACTGTTTCGAGTTATCATCCTCCTGCTGGGGTGGGGCAGCTGTTTGGGGACGCTTACTTTTTCGCCTAATTTAAAATAAAAACAGTTGATAACATTTTTATAATAAAAATTTTGTATAAATATTTATCATGAGTAGAACTCTGAACATTAACATTTCAAAAGCCTGTTACTACTATATATTTTATCATAAAAAAATAAAATTGAAAGAAAGGAAGGATGGATGGATGGGAATAAGCAAGGATGGGAATAAACAAGGATGGGAATAAGCAAGGATGGGAGGGATGGATTGGAAGGAAAAGGAGGGACAGAGGGAGTCAAGCTAGAAGCTTATAAGCTTTTAAACTTAGATTAAAATGCTTCTTACCCTGTCTTTGGTCTGTCAGGTCTATCTGGCCTGTCTCTTCTCTTTGATCTCACTTTTGGTTTACTCAAAAGGATGCTAGAACAAAACGAAAAATACTTTCAGGAATAATTAATTATGATTCCCATGAGTTAACTAATTGATACATACTCGGCATCAAGAGTGAGATCTTCTTCATCCTGTAAAGCTGCGTCAAGTGCAGCCTGTACTCTTGGTGCAACAGCAGGTCCCTCGTAATCTCTAGTGGTTCTGTTCGGCATGTCTAGCTCAATAAGTATGATGTTTTCACCCTATAATAAGCACAAGATTGACAGAAATGGATGAAATACTTAGCAAAATTAATGATATAAAGTATACTGTCTAGAGGTGGACACTTAGATGCCCCTTGAGTATATTTTTTTGTTTTGTTTAAGGGTTGTGCTGAGAAGACACATGAATAGTAGAGTCAGTGTCTACCTCAAACTAACCACCTCTCATGATATTAGGCTGGTCTTAGCATGGGACTTCTTGTCCTGTTGATCATGCCTTCAACTGTTCAAAGTTGTAAAGCAGATAAATAAATAAATAATAAAAATAGAGGAGGACATTTGGGGTCTCGAACACTGCAACAATGCAAAAAGAGTCCGAAATCACAACAGACCAGTCACCCTTCATTTTGATGTTTTTCCTTGTACTATCAACTGCGATACCAGGGAAGGTATAATAATATAAAAAATGCTGCTCCACGTGATGCCAAGTAACAATGCTTAAGGAATTGAACTGGAGACCCAAGAGGTTAGAGGTGACTGATGACTACCACTTCACCACCCTTCGAATTCGTTGATGTTAATTCTACTTGCACTATCATTGAACTGCGATACCAGGAAAAGTATTTACTGACCTTGAATCTAGGATGACCACCCATTGCAGCAGCTATTCTTGCATACTCTGTTATCGGCCTTTTGTTACCAATTGCAGAGACTGGTCTTTTAGCCATTGCTTGTTGACTATAAAAATATCATGAAACCATTATACTGTCATTGTGCATCATATATTATACTATAGTTACCCAATCATATTCTCACACTAGATAGGACGAGATAGGACAGCAGTGAGAGTGAACAGTGTCTTACTTGTTTTGATTGCTAAACTCATTGTCACATATATGAAATGAGGGTCTCTTCAAAACCTTCCACTTCAATCTATCAATACTCAGAAACAACAGCTGGGCTGATCAAGTCAGGGCACAGCTGACTCACAGATTGAACACTGAAACAACCTCTGGGCTGATCTAAGTCAGGGCATGGCTAACTCACAGATTGAACCCTGAAACAACTTCTGGGCTGATCTAAGTCAGGGCATGGCTAACTCACAGGTCAAACCCTGAAACAACCTCTGGGCTGATCTAAGTCAGGGCATGGCTAACTCACAGATCAAACCCTGAAATAACCTCTGGGCTGATCTAAGTCAGGGCATGGCTAACTCACAGATCAAACCCTGAAATAACCTCTGGGCTGATATAAGTCAGGGCATGACTAACTCAAAGGTGAAAAGTGAGGAAAGGCCTGATTCAGAATATAAAATAAAAATACTATTAAAGTATGTTACTGTACTTGTTATTTTCTGCCAAGGGTTTTAGTTTCCACAACTCATTTTCTTCATCATAATATGCTCTGCTCATTAACTTTGTCTTTTCCTCAGGTGGAATAAAACTTTCTACTATAAGTGTCCTGAAAATAGTAAAAACAGAAAAGAATAATAAATAAATGAACAGGATGGATGGACGCATGGATGGATGGATGGACGCATGGATGGATGGATGGGACAGGATGGATGAATGGATAGAAGGATGGGACAGGATGGATGAATGGATGGGACAGGACAGATGGATGGATGGTTGGATGGATGGATTGATGGATGGTTGAATGGGTGAATGGATGAATGGATGAATGGATGGATTGGTGGGTGTGTGGGACAAGATGGGACAGAATGGATGGATTGATGGATGGGATGAATGAAAGATAATGACTCACTGATCATGCTTACTTCAGTTTAAGCTCTCTAGTCAACTCTTCTTGTGCTTGTTCAAGTTCTTGTCTTTCATTTATATGTTCTTCTTGTTGATCTGTGATCTCTGATTTGATTGATTGTAGTTTCATAAACAGCTAACAAGAAACCAGAAATTAGAATGAATGACTCTCATCATGCAGCATATCTTCAGCATCCTAATCCCAAATGTCTGCCTTATATTTGGTGGTTGTTAACTGTCCTCACCTTTTTTAACTTCTTGGTTTTTATTTCCACTTCTTGTTGAAGTGTTGTGTAAGTTTCTCGAACTTCCAAGGTGTCTTCATCCTTGGATTCCAGCTTCTGTTGCATTTCTCTTTCTCTGCGCTTTAAAACAAGAACACAAAGTTTCAAAAACAAACATTTTTCATATCATATTCCTTCAGCTGATTGATATATACAGTACCAAGGGATAGTCAAGAATACTCTCTGCCCGTGGTTGATAGCACATGATTGGCAGTGTTTGCCCTGTCATAGTAGGACGATCGATCAATCAGCTGAATTGAACTTAGATTCAATGCCATGAGTTCCATTCAGTTGATTGACACCAAGTAACAGGTACCTTTTGCTCTGCTATTTCCTGGCGTCTCTGTTCCAGATCTCTTTCCTGTTCTGTTGTCTTGTCAACAATACTCTTGCCTCCAACCAACAACTTACTCTCCATCATCTAGATAAAAAGAGTTATTTATAAAACTTAGTCTATGCATGTGCACAAGGCTGCAAATAAGCACTGGTCATCAGACAAATGTCTGGTAAAAATGACCACTTGACTGGTAAATGATTACCATTCTCTGGACATTTGACCAGCTACAATTGGGTTCAACAGGTCAAATATTCCTCTGCATGGCCCAGGGGTTTCAATAGAAGGCAGTTACTGACGGTCAATTGCCGGGTACTTAACTTTATACCGCTGGCTATTTTAAGAATCAGTCTCAATGAATAAGAAGTAAAATTAGTGGAAACAGACGCCTACATTTGAATCCCATCCATCTACTTCAAATATTATTGAAACCCCTGATGGCCTGACAAATTGACTGTCAATCAAAATAAAAAGTTATTTGCAGCCTTGATGCATACCCCAAGATGAATGTTTTTGGGCTTCAACATTAGGGATCTTACACATAGACAAGAACAAAGGATGGCTATGCTGAAACAATACCACAAGCAAGTTTTAAAAATGTTTTTTTGTACATGTGCGGCCATGCATGTCCTTGGTATTGCATTCCTCACTAGAATAGCAATGCCAAGGATGACGGCATGCACATCAAAAACTATTTTGAAAACATACTCAACATGTCATTGTTTTGGCATCTCCATTCTTGCTTGTCTAATGCATAACATCCCTATTTAAGGCATCAAGCATATCCCATACATACTATATATTAATACCTTTATTTTGGCTGTAAGAGCTGACTGTGCTTCTCTCTGCTTCTTCATCTCTCTTTCTTTCTGCTGGATCACACCAAGTAATTTCTCTCTTTCCTACAATACAATTATTATAAAATTAATTATTACATTTTTACCAAGGTAGCACTTATAGCTAATTTACGTCTCGCATGATCAGTAACCCAAATGTTTTGAATGGAGTTTTGGCGGCTTGGTTTGAAATTCAAAATCTCGGTGCCAACTATGATCAAAACTCCAGCAACTCATAATATTTTTATTTTGGAAATAAATTTTTTAAAGCTGATACTTAGCGATGTGGTTGCAAGTGAATTTTTTGGTAATTATTTCACAATCATTCATGATAGCAGGTCCAAAACCTAATTTTTAATTGAATTTTTTTTTTGAATATCGGAGCCATTGATTGGAGATTTGAAATGTTAATATGAAGACTTGAAAACTACATGTGAATTCTCAGATTTACTTGTCAAGCATGACGTAAATTAGCGGTAATAGCCAGGGAATAACAAAACTGGGGAGGCTTTTATTCCATGATTGAATTGAAATTGTAGGGAGGAACCAACCAGCAACTCTACTCACATACAACACTCTCACTACTATGCCACCCATACTTCCCTAAACTTGCATGTTAATTTGCATGCTAAGAGAAAAATAAATAATTAAGTAGTAAAAAGTTGCTTGCACCAACACAAGTTTGGTACACTCAAAGTATACCCTTACCCCAGCAACCATGCTTTGATTTTCAAGGAGGGCTTTTTTCTCTTCTTCTAGTTTAGCTTGTTCTGTCTTCATGAAGTCTTCTACTTTTCCCTCATCAGCTTCTTCATCTTCTTCTTCACTTTCTATCTCAGTGCCTTGGTTATACAAAGAGAAAATAAGTACTTCATATACATGGCTGGCATTACAGTACATGTAGAATAATCAGTTTGTTTACTGCCTTACTGTCTGTCTGTCTATGAGACTACCTGTCTACTTAATATTGTCTGTCCACTTGTCATCTGTCTGACATTCAACAGTGTCTGTCTGTCCATCTGTGTCTGCCTGCCTGCTGTACATCTGTCTGTCTGTGTCTGTCTGTGCTCTCTGTTTTCTGTTTGTGTCTGTCTGCCTGCCTGCTGTCCATCTGTCTGTCTGTCTTTCTGTCCATACTCCTTGTTTTGTGGCTGTCTATGTGTATATCTGTCTGTCTGTCTACATCTTGCCTGTCTAAGACCAGTAGTTTATTGTCACATTATCTACAGTATGGGTCTTTCTATTTTCTCACCATCTGGTGCTCTTCTCTTCTTCTTTTTCTTAGTAGACTTCTTCCCACCTCTTCTTTCCAATTCACTTTTCAATCTGTTTGAAAACAAAGAATTAATACACCACATCCTGGAGGGTCAAAAAAATGTCTTACTTACTAAGAATATGATTCATCAAGATAGCAGGGTTTAAAAATGATATTTGAATATAATATTTGCATGTTATATTGTGAAAAATTGTGTGCTACCTGGCAATCTCTTCCTGGAATTCCCTGAGCAGTGCATCTTTAGGATCTTCATTGATATGTGGTTTGTTCTTGATATTCTTCGCTCTGTTAGCATACCTGTCATTGAAGGACTGTCAGTATCAAGATGATGGAAATTTCCTGGGAGCAGTATGTTTGGGTTAGAAGGGGTATATGGTTATGGGTGAGAGAGGGAGCCGAGTGTTGTGGGAGTAGGGTGTTGGAGGAGTAGAGTGTTGGGGGAAAGGAGAGGTAGGGTGTTAGGGGGAGGGGGAGTAGGGTGTTTTGGTAGGAGTGGAGTAAGGTGCTGCTGGAGTAGGATGTAGGAGAGGAAGTACAATGTAGGAGTAGGGGGTTGGGGGAAGGGGAGAGAGTTTGGGTAGGAGAAGAGGGAAGATGGTCATACTGTACAAGGAATCAAGCAATTACCTTAGTGTGGTTATTGATTCTTCATAGTTATAACTTGCTGGACCCTTAGAAAAGTTTTAAAAACAGTCTCATTGAACAATGGCTTAATTCACCATTTTCCATACATCAGTTTACTTGTCACAGACAAAGCATTCAAACGATGCTGCAATTAGTAGTTTCAAAGGATTATTCAAATTTGAACCTTGCAGCCATGACTGAATGCTTTGTGTTTGACCAGTGAACCAATGTATGGAAAGTGGTGAATACAAAGATTCAAATACAAATTCGTCAACTTCTAAATTCCAATTTGATCATGGAACAAGGGCCACAGGTTTGTTAACCATTGGCTATTAAGAGCTACCCTCCTAAAAACAGGGAGTTTTTTAATCAACAAAATGATGATGTTAACTTACAATATTGGCAACCATGACAGTCCTTGCATTTCCTCCCAGAGAATCTACAAGTAGAGGCAAGTCCCAAAACATTAAGCAAATGTTAGAAATGTTATAGGAGAGAGTCAGATAGGCTGAAGAGAAACTCCATCAGCTGAGAATACCACTGCAGATCTTGATATAATGACCAGCCAGTCACTTTTTTATTTTTATTTAATTTTTTTTCCTTTCACCAGTCATGATTACTGGCCAAATTACATGGAGTTTTATCTTGGTAATACCTCATGAAGGCAAAGATTTGACTGAACAAGTTCCAATTCTGGCCCAGCATTGTCAGATGACTGGCTGTTAGTTCAATCCCTGCACTAACTGGCATATTATTTGAATTCCATATAAAATATGTTACAAGTACCTTGTAGTAGCCTTGTTAGCTTGGAATCTCTGTAGGGTATGTGTGTACTCTTGCCATCAACCTACATTATTTTACATAAATAACTGTTATAAATCTCACATTCTGATTGGTTGGGAGCACATGCTTTATGAGAACACAAAGTGTGTATTTGCAGTTCCTATTTTCTTATTCATCATTTCTTCATTTCCCATACATCCATCCATTCATCCATCTTGTCCCATCCATCCATCCGTCCATCCTGTCCCATCCATCCTGTCCCATCAATCTGTCCATCCTGTCCCGTCTATCCTTTCCCATCCATGCATTCATCCATTCATCCATCTTTCCATCTATTTTGGCTATTCAATTACATTCATTCATTTGTTTTCAGTAATACTCACCAAAGCAGAGATGACATTACCAAGGGCAGACAGTGACAGATTGATTTTAGTGGCTTCTTTCAAACGCTCCCCCTAAAATAAAATAACAAAATAATTTTTATATGAATTTAAAAATAAATAGGTTTTGGCAGTGGCATATACACAGCAGCTCCTCATCCACTGAAATTCTAATTGAAATTTAGAAGTTGGTTTTTGCAGAGGGAGGAAAACCAGTCAGAGAACCTGGAGAAAAAAACCTTCAAAGCACAGACTGAAGAGAACCAACAAGCAACATCTTACTATACTGCTTATGACACCAAGCCCTATGGGACTTACCACAGCTCCAGTCTTGGATTGTCTCTCACTTCCAGCTAAATCCACCAAGTTTAGTTTCCCTACACGAATATGAGCTTCACCTTCAGAATCAAGCTAAAACAAACACAAAATCACACTGTCAGACAAATATTTTTTTCTTGGTTGTTTAATTTTCCTCTCTTCCTTAAAAGAAAAATCATTTTATAAATGAGTATGCATAGGATATTGAATGTTGCGGTAGTAGTGCATACATTATATGGCTGAGTGGAAGTGGGCAAATTGGAAACCAACAGTGGTTGCTGTTATTGCTGCTGTTGTTGCTGCTACTTCTGTCGTTGTTGTTGTTGTTGTTAATGTTGTTGCTGTTGTTGCTGTTGTTGTTGTCATTGTTGTTTTTGTTGCTGCTGTTGTTGCTGTGTTTTTGTTGCTGTTGTTGTTGTTACTATTGTTGCTCTTGTTTTTGTTGTTGTTGTTGCTGTTGTTGCTGTTGTTGTTGTTCCAATTATTGTAACAGTTGTTGCTGTTGTTGCTGTTGTTTTTGTTGTTGCTGTTGTTGCTGTTGTTGTTGCTGCTGTTGTTGTTGCTACTGTTATTATTATTATTATTATTATTATTATTATTATTATTATTATTATTATGTGCATCATTTACTACTTACAACACTGCATTCCACAGTGATAATGAAGATAGCATGTGATCTGGATGAATGCTCATTCATATTTGTAGCTCTGCAAAGAAATCATTAACACAACCAAGGGTTAAATACTAAGTAAGAATAATGTACTGTAATTTCATAATCACTAAAGTCTGTAGGTCCTTGTGGCTGATACAGGGGGAGGTCATAGGGTGCCTCTTTCTAAATTAGAATTAGTGATTGGTTTGAACATTAAAGATTGTGCATAACAGGTACTTACAGTCAAAACGGCTCAAGCGTACCCCCTTAGGCTCCATTAATGATATCATTATTCGAATATTGAGTTTTGATTATTCACTCTGAGTTTTCATAACAAATCGGATGAATCCAATCTTCACACTCATTTCACAACTAAAATTCTAAGTGATGGCCTTTCTGGGTAGTTTTTCTACCTTGGCATGGCAATTGTTGAAGAATCGAATCATAACTGACAAGTAGATCATTCTTTTTCAAGTTTACTAGTAAATATTCGAATAACAAATTCATTAATGGTTCTAGGGGGGTATGCTTGAGCCATTTTGACTGTAAAAGGCACATCTTCTTAAGTATGCAAAACCCTGTCTTAGATTCCTAGATCTACAGGTGATACTACATCAGAATGACAGACCTACCCGACAGCTCTGTTCTGGTTGCCGACACTCATAACATGTTCTATTTCTTTGACACTTTTGCAGACAAAAGACTGAAGATCCTGCAAAATAATATTACCACACAAAAAAAATCAACTAATTTATCTAAAATAATAAAGCATTTAGAGTGAATCAAATGTAATGTCATAGTGCATGTGCCTCTGACTTCTGGGCTGAACTAAGTCAAGGCACACGTCAGGACTGGTAATAACTCACAGGTAAACTAATTAAACAAGTTGGGTTCGGTGAGAGAAGGGAAACCAAATGACCCAGAGAAAACTACTCTCAAACAAACTCTGCATACTCAAAATAATGTTATCCAGAGTCCAGTAAATCAAACCCTGAGACCCCAGAAATCATCCTTGTTTTTATGAGGGTAGCACTTTAATAGCCAGCAGCTAACAAACCTGTGGCCATCATTACGATGATTAAAAAATTAATTGAAATTATTTAAATGTCAGTAGAAGTTGAGCTTTGTAGTTGAGGGTGGAAAACTGGAGAACCCAGAAAAACCTTGAAGTGTAGGATAGAACCAACTAGAAACTCTACTCACATTTGACATTGAGTCCAGAAATCAAACCCAGCTCAAATTGGTGAGAGGCAAGTGCATAATATTATAATATTGAAATGAGAAGTTTAGAAAGCCTAAGCCTTACAGTACTTTACCTTAACATACACTCCAGTGTCAGGCCTCTCTTTCAGTTCGAGCCTCTTTTTCATATCTTTAGCCAACAAATCTTTGATTTCTTCTTGGTAGATTTCCAGGTAAGATGCACGCACTAAATGTTGCTGGTTTGTGGTACGAGCAATATGCGTAAAAATATGCTCAAATGAGTTGGGGATCACTCCCTTGAGTTCTGGATCTGACTTCACACCTATGATACAAGTATCAAAATTGTAAATCTATTATGAACAGTGCACTAATGTTAGATATAAATAAGATTATTATACTATTATCATTGATCATAACATTATAAATTATTCAAAAACAATTACTCTTTTGCTGCTGCCTGGCTGAGCATTTGCGATAACATTTTATATGATTGCTATTATTAGTAATTCTTTGTGCAGGCAATTAGGGCTAAAAATTATGGTTGGTCATCGCTCATCCGTCATGATGACTGCAGCCAAATTATTTTTAGTTTGGTCATATACCTCTGACAGTTTCTGGCCCAACATTATTGATCAAAATGGCTGGCAAGAAAAAGACAACGCATACTGTAGCTTGTCCGATGACCAGTCGTTATTTTAGTCCTGATAGCTAGGACATTAATCAGTCAGAGAACAACCCAGAGAAATCAAGGAAGAGGCCCATCAAACACTGCTCAATAAAATCACAGTATTATATCAAAAATAGAAACCAAGATCACTGAAATAAATGCACCCTTGATTTGGCCCATGCAGTGATTCCACACTGTTATTGCTGTTATCCATCCATAATGGAAGTGTGTAATTATATTTTTTAAATCTTACCTTCCATTGTAAATGTCTTACCAGTTCCAGTCTGACCATAGGCAAAGATTGTTCCTATGAAAAAATGAGGAAATATAGCTAGTACCTGTGTTAGTGATTGTATGACATTTTATAGTAAGTTGTGGTCTAGAGAATAATTGCGTGGCTCTCTGTTTTAAATCCATGAGATGTCTTGCCAAAATTGGATCTGTCCAGTCAAATCCTTGCTCTGCTAGTCATTCTGACCAGTAATGTTGAGCCAGAAATGACATATTTATAACCAAGCTATAAAGACTAAATTGGCTGGTTATCATGACCGGCGACTGACCGGACATTATTTTAAGCCCTGATTTATCCTGATCACTCACCATTGTATCCCTCCAAGACTGAGTCTACTAGCTGTCTGAAGGTTTCATCATAAAGATCCAACTGCTTGGAGCTAAAAAGGTTTATAAAAACACATCCCGATAGTATGAAGTAAGAGTGCAAAGGGTAAGGTATACAAATGAGATCCCTGTGGTAATCCAGAACCCCTATCTCCCTATCCAATCCCAGACGGTAAGATATGGTACAGTTAAAGTAAAGCTATGAATATACATGTACCATATTGGTTCCCAATCATACGAAAATTGCTTTATACAACATAAAGTTAGAGAGCCAGACAAACTGAACAACAGTTCTTGGGCTACCTATGGAATATATACAGTATGATGTATCCACGGCCGGAGAATACAGGGGAGTACAGTTATATATCATTAAGACTTACTTCCAGTCATATACAGCATCATATGTAAACACTTTGGGAACCTCATTTGGTTTTAATAAATTCTTGAGTTCCACTGTTCCTTTCTTCACATTCATTTCTATCACTCTACATATGAAAATAATAATAATTATAAAAACAAAATCTTCCTCACGTTACACATAGTTTGGGGGAGTAATATAATGTTTTTGACTGAAAGAAACCAAAACCCCAGTCATCATGGGCTGTATTGGCTATATATGCAGTAGAGAGGAACGAGTCAGGCAGGAGGGAGGAATAGCTAGAACAGGGAAAAGGGAGAGTCAGGAAAGAGGAAAAGGAGGAGGGAGAAACGACAAAAAAGAATTAGGGAGGGAGGAAAATGGCATAAAAATCTAGGGAGGGAGAATATTTAAATCCCTGTTCCTGACTCCGCTCAGTGTAAAATTCGAAGTGTATTTATCCTCCACCCTTCACCCCTTCCACACACACACACACACCTCCCTGATGTACATGTACAGTAGACACAATACCTTGTATGTCCAGCTGCTATCTCCTTCTCGTTCATTGGTCGACATCGTACCACAACTTTTACAGACTCTCCTGCCTTTGCTTTAATCGACTGAGCAAAATAAAACATCGAAAATTGAGTTTTAAGTCGACATTTTTCTTTCACAAAATTATATTTATAAGCTTACACTAAATTCAAGCTAACATTTCTGATATGACTAAATATGAAATTGCAGATCTACTATTATTCATATTAAAAGTTATTTAGCTGGTTATTTTTATAGGAAAGAGTGAAAACAAAGATTTAAAATACTCCTAAATATTATAATAACAAACCAAGCGAGGTTTGCTTACCATGGCGACAGCGACCGTTTTTTCTTCTCCACCAAACGTACTTTCGCTTCTCACATTGAATTATCTAAGTGTTATTTCAATATATTCTCTTATTTGTTGTTTTTTCTTGCTACATATTTTAGTTTTATGGTATTTTTTTTCAGTAAATGTGCCGATTATTTGCCGACTTCGTTTTCCGCCATTTTCTTTATCGTCATGGAGAAAGTCGCCATGGGGGATGCCGCTGTGCGTAAGGACTGCGCGAAAGGTTTTCTGGGAGTCAGTTTGGTGGGCGCATACAAGTCTTGTCTGTCTGTCCGACTTTTTGAATCCTCTCAATACAATCAGGACAATCAGAGCGAGGCCTGAGTAAGTTTATAGCAAAGGGCTATCCTAGTAAGGTACTCCATCAACAGTTAAGTGGCAAGATCATGGACCGCGGAGCACCCTAAAAAGTGTTGGGAGAAACTATATATAAGAGACTGGTCGCGGGGGGAGGGAGTACTTTGGGTCATTTCATATGGGGATGCTCCGCCCGGACTCTCGACCTCTTACCCTTTACTATACCAAATTTCAGCGAAAAAGTAACCCTTTCATATACCTTTTTGCTTGAAAAGGTACCCCTTTTATATACCTTTGAAGAAAATCTACCCCTTTTTATACCAAAACTTCCACCTCTTTGCTATACGTGCGGCCTGAAAAAAGTACCCCTTTCGGGCGGAGCATCCCCGTATAGTCCATTATAGGGAGTACCCCCCGGGGACTGGTCATGGGAAATTGACGTGGTGGGGCTAAGATTGGAAAATATAAGAGGCTAGTATGGGAAAAGGGAAAAAGTGGTAGGGCTACATCCCTACCAGCCCCTCCCCTCGCGCGTTCCCCGTAGATTAGAGAATATTTATCGGGATTTTACGGTATTGAATGAACGCTACGTGCTTGGGCTCACTTTATCCAGGTCAAACAACATGATGTCTGATGAACTTGATAAGCAGCAGACCGGTTCAACCGGCTCGGAACAAAAGTTTGTTTACCCGGAAAGACTTCTTGAGCATGCGCATCATGCTTGGCGCTTAATTTACAGACGCTGACAAACATTTCGAATTACCATGGCAGCTTCATCTAGTTCTTCCGCTCTAAGCGCCGTTAAAAAGCGAACATACAAGAGGTAAGCAAATTCAAGCTAAACTGCTCAGAGTTGTGGTTTTGCTTCTTAAATGTGTAACAAATCCTTAAAAAGAAGTTTCTTAATCTGCGACTGTAATGCAAAAAAATCTCTGTTTTGATTTCTTCGTGGAATGCTTACCGTTCTTAAAATACTAACCTTTCCAGATCTAAATACCACAGGTACCTTCATTTTTTTTAGATGTCTGTTAGTTTCCTAATGACTTCACCGATGATGCGTATTGATAACATATTAGTACATCAATCTAAAATCTTCATCGACCATGACCATTGATCGCATAACATAAGGAACCACTACAATAACCTCAGATTATCGGTCATATTTTATGTTATATTTTGGCAGATATAGCAATAAATAAGAAAAATATTCGTGTCCGTATTGAATAGAGATATAGTAATAAGAAAAATTGCAGCCGCACTCTGAGCCGCACTCGAGCTTTTCGTGCACCAGCCTGAGAAAACCCCAGGATCGAGTTCAAATATAAGGAAGCAAATTGTGCTTCATGAGCATATTATTCTTGAGTCAACTTAAGAGCGAGAGATTCCGTTTTTATTTTGCTTGATTATTTTCCTTTTATGTTTTTATTTCATTCATTCATTCATTCATTCATTCATTCAGCATTTATCCAGTTTACTGTAAGATAGCGGGTGTTGTTATAGGCCTTTCTTGATATTTATGCATGAAATCCTCACGTCACACTGATCGATCGAGTTCATGCACCTCTGGCCATCAGTTTTTCAAAACGGTGTCTCAGATTTTCGATCGCGATAAACGCGTTTGTCGCGGAAATATTTGTTAACAAAGCTGATGGATAGTGATTTTTACCTCCTTTACGCTTAAATCATTAAATTCCAAGAACTTCTCGAAAACGGTCTGAAATCGATTAAAAAAGCACCCCGGCCGCTGATGTTCGTTGACTGAAGTCACTTATATCTGTCATCGCGAGTTCGGCTTCACTTTATGCCGAAGAGGCCGAATATTCGAATATTTTTTTCTCTTGATTGTCGGTAGGATCGGATCCTCGTTCGATCTCTACGGTCGATCGATATCTTTTCCGTTTTGGCATCGGTATATGAGTTCTTAGAAGAACTGTTTATAAATAAATCGAACAAAAAGACTGCAGACAGAAAGGTCAGAAAGTTACAATATGCAAAATAAGTTTGCAGACAAACGCAAAGAAAATGTCAATTTTCTGAAACTTTGCGAGTTGATACTACATAAAACTCACAAAATAAGCCCCAAACAATATGTCACCGACGGCAATACGATCCTGCGAGTCAGATGACTTTGAATGAAGGTGATCGAGAGCTGCGTGACGAGTCATGAAGTAGTCAAAACAAAAAATAATTCCGGTAAAAAACAAATAATAAATTATATAACACTCTTTTTTGAGGGAACAACAAAGTACATCTCGAATAAAATAGTCGCTTTTTATCGTTTTCGCGTGTTCGAGAAGCATGCAGAAATTGTCGCTTTTTGGTGCGATAAATATGAGTGTCCTTTTTTTGAAAAACTGAATGAACGCACATCTTTTGCATTTCTTTAAGTACATGAAATAAAAAAATGAGGGTTTGAAGAAGCCCATCTAAATATTTGAATGGCGTCATCACGATGAGCGCGCGTACCTAAATCATGTGCAGAGAGACCCGACTGCGCACGAATATTTATTTATTTATTTATTAGATTCGCCAATTGATGCTAAAATATATTTAAAGGAAAACCAAATGGCAGGGTCACCGCAACAGCATAGCCAATTACTGCGGGCTCAAACAGAAAGAAAGAAAAAAAACACATTATTATACACAAAAATAACTAATTGAGAGTATAGATGATTAGTAACAACAAGTAGGAGGACGAGTAAGGTTACGACAGGAGTTACACCTCGGACAAATTGTCTTAAAACTACGAATATCTTCAATGTTAAAAGTGTTTTCCAGAGATGAAATGCAGCATTTTCTTATAACTGTTTTAAAATGTTTGAGACTGTTCATACATAGGTTAAGTTCATCGGCCAAGGTGTTCCATATTCTGACTGCTCTTATAAAGAAGGATCTTTGGTAGGTAGTTTTCTTGCATTTGGGAATAGTGTACTTGAAGATATCTGTTTTGCTGCTAGATCGTGTGCATCGCGAGCGGTGTTTACAAGGGACGACGGTGGGATTTAGTGTAATGAAACCATGATTGAGTTATTTTGAAGAAGAAGACCAAGTCTAAGTAATCATGTGAGTAACAGATTGGTAGCAATGACAATGACTGCCGTCTAGCAGTGTAGCTAACAGAAGTAGCAAAAGGCAGATTCAGTATGTATTTTGCATGTAGCACGCCTCTGAGTTCGTTCTAGTGTTCTGAATTAAATCTATACTTTTGGGTGCCCATGCAGACTTGCGTTGCATATCCTAAGTAAGATCGTACAAGTGCGAGATAGATCATTCTTCTCACTGTCTTGCTATATACGCATGTTGTTTGTATTTCTCCGGATAATATATCCCAAGAGCTTGTTAGCGCGGGCTGACTGGTCCATGACTTGCTTCTTCCAGCTGAGATCTGTGGTTACCCAGACGCCAAGGTCCCTTTCTGCTTCAGTTGGATTGATTCTAGGGTGGTATTCTTCATTCTACAGGTGGTTGTAACTGGTTTGCGTTTAAATTTATGGGTGATTGTTTGCAAACTTCCTTTAGCGATCAAAGTCGTCTAAAATCTTCGGTGTTAAATGGCCGGTGTAAATATATGCAGCCAACTTGTATTTGTACAAATGGAACATCTCTGTGTTAGTCTGTGTTTGTGCTATGGGTTGTTACTTACATCTTCTACTGTTTATATTATAGGCATTTTTGGTGAATTCGAAATGGCCGGTGTAAATCTTAAAGCAGCATGCCTTCCCTCCAAGAATGTAAATTTTGTCGGCCGAACCGAACTCTGTAGTACCGTGGTTTCCTATGTGGAAAAAGGGTATCGTTTGATAGTTATGAGTGGTGCCCCTGGTTATGGAAAGTCTGAAGCCACTATCATGATTGGTCATGACATACAGGAGAGCCAAGGCTTTGATGTCTTGTTCTTCATACTTAAGGAGGTCACCACCCTGTATGATGCTTCAGTACTCATCCTCGAGACACTAGGAACAGTTGCCTCAACCGAACCTGTTATTCAACTCCAGCAGTTCTTGAAGTCCTTGTCAAAGAAGACTGTTTTGATCCTTGACAATACCGAGAATGTCCAGGCGAAAGAAAATGCAAGATTCCTGGAGTTCCTGAAGGAGATAGGAGAGTCTGCCATCAATGTGTGTACTCTCGTAACAACTACTGAAGTACTTTGGCAGCCTTTCCATGTTAAAGTCATTCCACTGGAGCCTCTCAATGAAAAAGAATCCATGCTGTTGCTTAAGAAGTATGTGTTTGATATGGATATCCCAAAAATACAAGCAACGGAGTTGTGTAAGGCATGTATGGGAATTCCTTTGTTCTTGGAAATAGTAGCATCTCAAGTCAGCATTGGCGTTGATATCATATCACTGATACAAGAACTTCAATCAAAACCGCAGCTTCTTGTAGAAGAAAACGATGTTTACTTTAAATGCATGCAAGTCTTCTTATCTCGGCTCCCTGAAAGTCCCAAAGATGTTTTGGCACAATTAGCAGTGTTCCCAACAACTTTTACTTTTGATGAAGCAAAGTTGCTCTTTGTCAATGATAACTACCACGACCTTCAAAGCAAAATATGCCAACTTATGGACTATGCTCTTCTGAAGTTTGACAAAGAAAAGAAGACCTACCAGCTTTATGATGTTGTACACTGGTCTGTTTGCAATTCCAAAATGGATGCAGTCATGTTGGAGAGCTACAACAAAGCTGTTCATAAGTTTATCGATTGGTATCTAACGTTTCTTCAAGAGATGAATATCTTGTTTATCAGCCATGATGGCCGAAGCGCTCTTGATAAGTATTCTTTGAACAAGAGAAACATCATCCATGCTTTGTCTCTTTCCATTGAGTATAAACACGAGCCAGCTATTGACGTGTCTACAGAAGTCGTAAACCTCCTTGCAAAGTGCTTAAACATCGAAGAATTTAACAAGATTTATCGGGGATTTGCTGACATAGCAAAAGCCAAGAATGACATGAAGCGTTACAGTGATTGCTTGACGTCACTTGGGTTCAAGAGTCTTTGTTTTCATGGCAAAGAGAACTCCAACGAAGCGTTTGGTTTGCTGCGCGAGGCGAATGACCTTAAGCATCAGCTACCAGAAACTGAAGAAACAGCCCACTGTAGCAGTAAGCTTGGTGTGTGCTATGCCAGGCGCGGAAACGCAGAACGTGGCGTGGAAATGATTAAAAGAGGGATCAAGATCAGAAAGGAGCTCCTTGCAAGGTTTGGTGGACCGATCAGAAAAATGCTGGTCTTTGGAGGTCACTGTGACCTTGCAAGTAAGTCAAACTAGTCGTTAGTTAGTCAGGGGCGTAGCGAGGACCCAGGATCTGGGGGGGGGGGGGGGGGGCACTTGCTCCCCCTTGCTACGTCACTGACCTCATTAGTTGGTGGATTTGCTTCTGCATGACAATACATGATGTGCTGTTAACGCAGGGGCGCTGCGAGGACCTAGGTTTGGGGGGGGGGGGGGGGGGTACCTCCGCCAAAAATCGCCGAAGCAAACAAAACGCGATATTTGCGACGAAATAGGGAATAAAACTTTCTCTAAAAAATGTGGGGGGCACCCAGTACAAAAAAACAAACAATTACCTAATTACCAAATTTTCTTTTTTGAGGGGGGCACATTTTCCCATGCCCCCTCCCTATGGTACTGTGTTAACAACAACGTATTTAATCATTAAGCTTGTCCTTCCCGGCACCAAAACAAAATTAACTCAAACCTTTCCAGTCAGTTCAAAGAAGAAAAGAAGAAAGTTGTAATTGATATTAATTTTCCTCTAGCCTACGTGCAGCCAGACTTTAACTCTGGTCCAGAGTTACCGTAATCTTCTATCACATCACTATATTTAGGTACATGGCTTGAAATATTTTTTTCCTGATCTCTTCCCAGTGGCGTACTATACCAGTGGCAACTTCAAAGATGCGGTGAAGATCTTGGAAAGCATTTGTCTGCCGGGATATCTCCGTATCATGAACAACCATCCCTTCACTGCTTCTTTACTACAGTACATTGGTGATGCCTACCACAAACTACAGAACTACCAAAAAGCAGAAGATTATAAGCAACAAGCACTTGACATGCGCAAACGTCTGCTGACCACCAACCATCAGGACACCGCACGCTCATATTCCTCCCTCGCGGAAACCCTAGAGAAGCTTGGCAAACCGCAAGAAGCAGTGGAAATGTTACGAAACGCGCTGAGTATTCAATGCAATGTATGGGCCTCGCCAGAAGATATCTCGGCGACCAACAGAGATATTGAAAGAATACAATACACAGTTCCTGAAGTGGAAATGTTACAAAAAGTCAGAAGTGGTGAAGTGGAATCTGAACGGGAAGCAGAAGCAAGATCTCATCCAGAAGAACTTGTGCCAGCAGATCAAAAGGTTGTAGTAAAATTAGAGGAGGATAAAGATACTAGTCCACAGTTTTCTTCTCATTCAGAAGTAGTAGTCAAATTAGATGAGGAAAAGACTATGGGTCCGGAGGAGAATAAAAATACTGCACAATCTTCTTCTCATGAAGTGATGGCCGGAGACCCAAAAAATGATCCAAAATTAGACAAGGAATCTGAGGACACAATGAGGGAGGAAGATGAAATTACTCCACATGTACGGTTGCCTTTTCAGAAAAAGGGTTCTCAACCAGGAGAAGGAAATGAGGAGCAAAAAATGTCAAGACAAGAACATGAATATGAGTTTATAGACTTACCTTCAGGTTTAAAAGATCAGACCAATATCAAAAATAGGTGCCATACTTCACCTTCAAAAGAACTTACCCATCATGCATATGAACAGTTAGATGAGAAGTTTGACAAACAGGAAATCAATGGGGCTTCAAGTAGCTGCTTCCATCCAACAGATTCGTATGAGGGATGTGAACAACAGCAACCTCCAACCAAGAACGATACCTTGGGTATGTAGTATTTTGTAGTAGTTATTATTATTTATTCAAAATATTTCTTCGTTTCTGATTGGCCCACAGCCCCTGGTTAATTTTTCATAACAAGCATTGACTGACCAAATTTGGAAAGAAGCGTCATTCGTCCAATATTTTTTTAATTATTGGACGATTGACGTCATTCGTCCAATAACTAAAAGATTATTGGACCATTGACGTCATCATAGCCGCCAAAAAAAAATGGCTTCCCAACAAGAAGGTTTGCAAACTTAATTATCTGAAAAGCTTTCTTAAATGACTGAATTGAGTTTACTTTGAAAATATTTTGAATAAATAATAAAACAATTATTGGATTCGACCTACGACTTCGGCAGATATATAATTTCATTCAATATATTCGAAAATTTGTGTATGATATATAAAATATGTCATTGTACATATAAAAATTGATAAGCATGATGATGGCACCATTCATTATGCCACTATCACATTCAAATGCTTACACTGACCTGACTTTGAGCACCACTGATGATTAGCTAAGAAAGTAATTGTATGATAGTAAACTGTCTTATAGACAATTATTATTATTATTAGACATTTTACTCACTATCTCACTTCTCCCTGTGATTGGCCAAGAGCACTCAGCCAATCCCTGACATTGTGTGAACTCGACATGTCGAGTTTAAAGGTCACAATTATGAAAATGGAAATACGTTTGCTATTTTTTCGAAAGCAGAATTAAATCTTTATTCTTAGTTTACAAAATGTATAATAAAACAATTATTGAATTCGGTTTTCGCATGATATCGTAAATATCAAGACCTTGGCCGTTTTATCCGCCTCAGCCTACGGCTTTGGTAGATAACACGGCCTTGGTCTTGATGATTTACGATATCATGCTCAACCTCATCCAATAATTGTATATTATTACTATTTGCCTAAATTTAAAGAAGTTTACTATTAATTCATACTTATAGACAATGTTGACATGCATGGTTGTAATGGGTGCATGCCCAGTTTGCTATAAAACGATTCATGCTATTTTCCATTATTTTCAGTCCCTCTAGAAATCCTTTTTCGAGGTCCTGAAGCTGAAAAAGCGTATCGAGAAGCTCTGAAGAATGGCCAGGTAGAGGTTTACCGAGGACGAATAATGCTGATTGGGCAGGACAGAGCAGGAAAAACTAGTCTCAAAAAGTCCCTTCTTGGATTATCATTTGACCCTAACGAACAAAGCACAGATGGATTAGTTGTAGATCCATCTAACTTTAGTGTTGGCGTTGATGATGCTGTAGACTGGCAGATATC
The DNA here is from genome assembly GCA_023349425.1 of Anthopleura sola. Classification (NCBI taxonomy): domain Eukaryota; kingdom Metazoa; phylum Cnidaria; class Anthozoa; order Actiniaria; family Actiniidae; genus Anthopleura; species Anthopleura sola. The sequence goes on along the minus strand of JALHLI010000015.1, from coordinate 2,833,395 downwards.
AAAAACTGGTGAAGTAAAGAAGAATAACTTCGAAGATGGTGTTGCTAGTATAATGATTGAAAAGTTAAGTCAAAGCCATGAAGTACGAGAACCTGAATCAAGTCAGAGCCAACCGAGACACCAACAGGTAGGAAATACATTTAGTAGTTTCTTTTCTCATTCTTTTTTTTTTTTCATTATTAGAATTGGAAAAAAAGTATGGTTCACGAGAAGAAACTAATAATGCTAGATATCGCCTACAGAGATAATGGGAGAGTACTCCCCAAATATTCCTTTTTACAGTTCCGTTCCAGTGACCACGAATAATAGTTCCGAGTCGAGGTTGGAGTTGCCGGGCATGATAAACTATAGTTTTGCTATTCTAGGTTATAATAACCTATATGTTTAAAGTTTGCCTGAATTCGAAATTCAGAACCAGTCCCTTTTATTAACTTTGTGATGACATCTTCCGCAATTTCTTAACGCATAAATCATTAACATATAAGCTCCTTGCAGCACGTCAGAATGCAGCTCATTTGGAGGACAAAACCCCGACAAAACAATAGGTCCCAATTCTCATGAGATTGAAATTCTTTTGTTTTTCAAATTGAGCTGCTTTGACGTCGTGTTACCATTTTACCATGTTAAATGTGATGAAACTTTGAGATATAAAGACAAAACAATCATGAACCTTTAAAAAAAATCTATTTCGTGGTTTTTGGAATATCAAGAAATATAAAAAGCACTAAAACTACATTATTAGGCACTCATTCAAAAACCTGGGAAAGTCCCCCCTCATCCATTATTCAGATTGTTTAGTTCAGAGTCTGTTCATTCAGATATATATATATGATCACATCTGGCAATTGACTTTGTCAATATTCAACTATTAAACTAACAGGTTAATCAAGAAATAAAGAAAGATAAGGAAGAAGAGAAAGAAACTGCAAATGTCAAAGAAGAACTTATCGCAGAAAAGTCAACGACGACGGATACTTTCGCACCACAGGAAAGTAATGCTATTGACCAGAGAATCTATTATTATTATTATTATTATTATTATTATTATTATTATTATTATTATTATTATTATTATTATTATTATTATTATTATTATTATTATTATTATTATTATTATCTATTTATTTATTGATAAAGTACAGGATGATGTTAGTGCTAGTAACCACCATGTTGTTGAGAGCGGTCATGACATTTTGGAGAAAAGCAAGGAAAACAGCAAAGGTGACATGGATACAGGAAATGTTACAAAGGAAGTCGTACCCGAAACGGTGATGGAAAACTTAATCCAACGTTTGTCGGCGAAAAATCTAGGTTCTTCTGCCGGACAGGAAACTTCTGTCAGTATTTGGGATTTCGCAGGACAACAACTGTACTACGCTTCTCATCCTGTGTTCTTTACACACAGGGCAGTTTACGTTTTGGTTTATACCCTTGAGAAAGATCTAGTAGCTGAGGCAGAACCTTGTGTACGGAGAGGTGTGCATGAAATACGCTTGGACAATCATGACAAGCAAACTAACTTGGAAGCTCTCCTTTCATGGCTTGTGTCAATACATAGTGCTCGGCCAGAAGCCAACGATGGAGGCAAAATACACAATAAGCTCCCATACTTACGTCCTCCTGTTATCATTGTTGGAACTCACGCCGACTGCCTATTAGTTGAAGAATCAAAGAAAGTGGGAAAAAAAATCCAAACAAGTTTAACTGGAAAGAGCTACGAAAAGCATGTCGTAAGACCTTTTATAACGGTCGATAACACGAAGTCATCTAATGATGGCGGTGTAAAGAAGCTCAAGGAAAAAGTCAAAGAACTGTTCAGTACGGAGCCCTACATGGGGGAAAAAGTTCCCGTACGTTGGTTTAAATTTGAACAGGTAAACAAAAATGCCAGTTCCCAATCCTCAAGTAACCTTCACCGGGTAACCTTTAGTTATAGCACTTCTGTGAGATTGCTTTTCCACTGGTAGCCTGTTGAAGATCTGACCGTAGAGGGAATTAGTATTAGGTCAAGGTGGGAAAGACATAGAAAACGCAGAAAGTAAAGTTTGCCTTGAGGTTTAGGCCCCAATTCTCATTGAGTTCTCTTCATGAGCTCCATATTATAACCCAATTTTTTCGAACCTAATTTTGTTCTCCCAATCTTGTCATCTAGGTTTTTCGCACCCAATCTTACCCGATTGCCCCCCCCCCCCCCCCTATTATCAAATCCTCAATCCATACACGTTTTATTTCCATGCAAGGGCACTATTTGCGATTTCTTTTCCAAAACCCCTATTCCATATCCCCCCTCTCTAATCCTTAAACTCAATCTGTATTGTATTTGCCTGTTTAGGTTATCAATACTTTAGTGGAAGAGGAAGGGGAGAATCATATATCGTTGAAAGACCTTGAAACACTAATCCGAAAGGTTTGCAACATAGAAGACAAGAAAGAAATCTCGGCTCTGCTGACCTTTTACCACGACCTCGGTGTCATCGTGAAGCATGGGAACACAGTTGTTCTAAAGGCTGAATGGCTTATTGATCTGTTTAGAAAACTCATTACCATCAGACCTTTCAATGATCAGGTTGGTAAATGCATTTTAGTCTAATTTCCCTCAACTAAAGTTCGCCTACATGTGGTTCAGGGTCTTTTACCCTTGCATTGGTGATGCACATGCAAGTGTTACTTGACGAGGGCGGCACGCAGGCTAGGATCCTTTAGGATCATTTCAGTATGAAATATGAGAAATTTGAATATCGTGCCAATTTTTAAAATCAAATATCTTCCCAGCCCTCGTGGATCTTGGCTTGGGACTGTAATCTACTTTAAAACGTTTCCCATTGTCTTAGTTGGCTTAGCATTGGCCATGAGCTCAATCCTCCGCCAGACAACCCGCTTTGAGGGTCGTAAAATAACTGGTGGTGGTGCCTTTTTTATAGTCAAGATCAGCTGTATGCCGGATAGAACACTTATACCCACTTCAGTTCTAGTACTTCGCATGACAGACCGACAACCCCGTCCCTCTCCACTATCATTTCATCTATTTACATCTTAATTATGGCTTACCTCTGATAGCGTTCACTGCTAGCTACCTTAGTTACTTTCTGCGTGTCTGGATAATGAGTCTTTAATTTGCTACATTTCAGGATCCAGTAAACTCGGAATACTGGACAGCCTTGGAGGAGACCGGTATCCTTGACATGAAACTTGTCGAACACATCTTCAAAGACCTGAAAAATGACTGTGGAGAGACGAAAGATGATATTCTAGCCATGATGGAGAACTATGGGCTCATAGCTAGATTTGGAGGAAACGAAGACCCAAATAGCTTCCATTATTTTGTGCCTGCCCAATTACAGTCATCCCCTGAAGCATCATGTGATGTTGGTCCTTCCATGTCAGACCCATGCACCTTGTATTTGTACTTCCTCGATGGATTTATCCTACATGGTCTGTACAATCTTTTAGTGTCTAGACTGATTACTTGGTGCTCCAAGAAAGGCTATCCCCACAAGCCCAACCTCTATCAAAGTGTTTCAAGGTTTTTCATTGGCCGTGCTTATCGATATGAGCTGTTTCTAATACGCCGAAAGCGTTTTGTGAAAGTCGTGCTCAGATCACTTCAAGCAGAAAGATCATGGGTATTCCAGCCTGTTGCCTTTCAAATTCGGGAATTTTTGGAAAGTTTCTTGAAAGAAATAACAGAAGAATGCCCCTGGTACCAATCCTTGAATTATAAAATCTGTGTGCATTGTCCTTCTAGTCGACACGTAATAAAGTGTAAAAGACACCAACTGGAGTCGTGTATTGATGATGATTGTCTTCACCTGTTGCCGGTTGAAAAGGATCGAGAGTTGGTTTGCAGAGAAAGCTTCGGTAAAGAATCAAAGCCATGCGTTATTGGACTGGAAGAGTGGTATAGAAAAGATCTACTAGTAAGTATACTTATACATTTTTCATCCCCAATCGGGTATACATCTCACTCTCGACACCAGAACCCTTCCATTCTTACTGCGCATGCTCGACGAAATGTCAGAGACTCTGGGAAACCCTATCGCGGTAGTCAGAATAGTGTTGCGACCGGGTGTAATTGTATCCTTTATTGCAAGGGCTCTTGCGATTGCTAGAGCGGGTTTTTAATCAATTATCGCGACAAATGTTCTCACCAATCAGAGCTCTTGAAATTCTAGGGTTTCCCCAGGTGGTGTGCGACACGGGGCACGTGATCCGTTTCGTCCAATCAAGTTCCCTGATTTCTTAACGGGATGTCGCACAAAAAAATGAGTTTGAAGCATTTTTCCAAATACCTATAGCTGAAAAAAAAATGCTCCCTTTTCCTTTGGAACTTTAATTATGAGCTTTTTGCAACTGAGATTGAAAGAATAGACCTTCTTCTACGAATATATGAAGTTTGAAGTGAAAGTAAACAAAACTATCTTGTTTTTCCTCTTGAAAGTGGAAAGTTTATCGAGTAATTGTTCACGCTTCACTTAGTTTTACTTTACTGGAAGTTCCTAAAATTCCTTTTTGTTTGAAGACGAAATCATTAAATTTAGGATTTGAATTTACTAAGAATAATTGAAGTGAAGAATGTTCTATCGAAAAATCCTGATCGACCCCAATTGACTTCTTCTAGTTTCTCTGATATTTCGATTCTATATGAAGCGTATAGTTCTACTTCCAACACACATCGACGTCAAAAAGGCCAAGAACCGCCCAAACCACTAGTTTTTCCGAATTTACGACTTAGAAACCACCTAAAATCTAAAAGAATTCCTTTAAAATATAAAGCAGTATCAGATGCTTGACAGAAGAATGATATTTGTTATTATTTTGCTAAAAAGCGGACTTTCCCAGAATCTCTGACATTTCGTCAAGCATGCGTAGTAAGAATGGCAGGGCTCTGGGTGTCGAAGGTCAGTCAAGATGTTTCCACAACATTCCGCGTGTAACGTGCCTTGATAACTTTGTGTTTTCCGACAATGTCATGGAAACACTTTGATTAACTTCCACCAAAACCTTATTTTGTCGCAACGGCGATTTGCGCGAGTGATTGGAAAGCGCTGTAACGGCGATTATCTAAAAATCCAATTCGGTGACCTACCTTGATTTTTTCACTTTAATTCCTGATCAACTAAAGTTACAACTTATCAAAAAATCAATGTAAGTCTTCCAGGTAAATTGCCAAAATGTCCAAAAATAGAGGATCGTAAAGGACAGTCAAAGTGTACTGTTTTTGAAATTTTAGCTTTCCTTTCCTTTAACACAATTAAGATAGAAATTTCTAATTATAATGTGTTAGCATATGTATCATTTGAAATCATTGCTTTTGTTATTAGCGACTGATATATAGAGATTGAAGGTCGCTGAATGAGAGTTTGTCAATGAGTTTATTATTCCATTATCCTATTTTGCCCAAAAAAAGATGGCCGTAATTATATCTTCTCAACAAATAGACCATTTTCGAGATGCGTGAGCGCTTTCAAAAATATCAGGCAGTGCCAATAGCGCTCGTGATCTTGCCCAAAAATGCCTCTTTTTCATGTCTGCGCCTGCGATATTTTTGAAAGCACTCGCGCATCTCAAAAATTTGTCTATTCGGTAACCCCCGTGTTTTTTTTTTTTGTTTTTTTTTTTACGACAGATTCCAGTGCACGATAAAGAGGAATGTATTGTCAGCCTTTCAGGTTAGTTTTAAATTAACCTCTAGTCCGTGATCGTGAGAGGGACCGGAGATGAAATGAACTATCAGGTGATCTGAGAAAAAATGTTAGCCAATCAGCTGAATCGAGAAAATTTGCAAAACTTAGGTGTAATCCTGGCGGCTCGAGAAGCGGTTAATTCTTTATTTATTTTCCCAGTATATATGTATACAAAATATCAAAAACCTCTCCTGAAAAACTAGATTTCTCTCAGATCAAACTTTTATAAGTGAATTTTTGCAGGCATCATGACACCACAGTTTTGCAGTTACGTTATTTTTAGCTAGTAATCGTCTTTTGTCCTTTGAAATGGAAAGTAGCTAAATAAACCACGGTGCGAGCTAGCTATATTTTTTTTGTTTGCCTATAATGAGACCATGGTGTGCTAAAATTCGTAGTGACAATCCAACACATTAAAAATCTTCTGTCACAATTTTAAGATTCCAGTCAGTTGTAAACGTATTCTCTGTAGTTTAGAGCGTTTCCCATGATGTACCTCTCAGTTCTATGATGATTACTATCATGCACTGAACATATTTGATATTTACCTCTGTTCTATTTTCAGCTAACACGACCTTTGACTTAAGCAATGAGCAGAAGAGATGGCTGGTGATTGGTATTTGTCTGAATAAAATACTTCTGCCAACCTTGCGCAGTTTCATTAAGCCAAAGATGGAAGGCCTCTACTCTCATCTCCAAACCACCAACAACATAGACACACAGGTTTACCCTGGACACCTCACCAGAGATGGAAAGTGCAACCGTTTGAATTATGCCAGCATCAACAACAATGAAGCAAATCACAGAAATAGAGCTCATCTTTACGACTACAGTGTTAACTCTGCTGTAGATTTAGCCAAATTATACCTAAAACCTTCTATGGCTAAATTTTCAGGTACGAACGCTCATTTGGGAACTGTGTATTGCAAAGTGATAGGCGCAACGAATAGTCCATCCACATGCTCAGGGGCCGTGCTCGTTTTCCTCCATCATAAATGAAAGATCGCTTTGATAGACTTTGCACCTTTGTTTTAAAGTTTTCAAGTTACAATAGATGTCACTTCACAGAGCGCTCAACTATAGAGCATGACTTTGAAACGCATATGCTAAAGGCACTAAAAAATCACCAATTTATTCGCATCATAGTTAATAGAGTGGAATGGTTCGCATCATAGTGCGAAAGCAGATATAAGAGGTTACCCTATCAACAATATCTCCCAGATCGAATTGTAATTTGAATGTTGATTTTTATGGAGGGAGGAAAACCGGAGAACCTGGAAAAAAACCTTGACTGAGCACAGAAGAGAACCAACAAGCAACTCTACTCACCGAGCGGGACTCGAAACCGGGTCGCATTGGTGAAAGGCGACGCCACTCTTGCTTCTCTTCCCACTAACAGAAATCTATTTCTGTTTCAGATTTTGATGACACTTGTGATTTATCTGCTGCACTTGGTATTCTCTCCTCTGCCAGCGCATTTTCTTCAGATGTTCAAGACTTGTCAAGCCAAGTGAGGAAAGACGTCAGAAATGAATGGGGCCACTGCAATTTTTCTGTCTGGAATGAAGCAATGTTTGCAGCTTGCTTCAAGCTGATTGATTCTCTGGTAAAGGCTTTATGCTTGACTCCTGAAGAAGAGAAGAAAATCACTGATGAACTTCAGGAATGGGAAGATAAAGGTAGGAAATGGAACAAAAAATAATGAATAAATAAACATATCCGTCTTTAAACGTGTTACCTTCTTAAAGGTGTTTTTCCTATAAATCTTTCAGGGTATAAAAGCCAAAATATAGTGTAAATGATTTCCTTGATGACGAAACGATAAAAAAAAGTTGCCGCCATATTGGATGATATACCAAAACAACGACAAACCCCTAATTGTTTTATTCATCTAACATGGCTGCTATCAGACTAAACTTTAGTCTGATGAACCCTCACTTTATTTACCGTTCATTTACTTATTTCAATATAGTTAATCACCTAAAAAAGCTACAAAGCTGACACCGTTGAGAATTATGGGTAGACCGCTTGATAACTATTCGTAAATTTGACATATTTTCCAGGTTACAGTTTCACCTCCTGTGAACATCCTTAAACTGCGGGTTTTTTTAATCAAAAGTTCTACTTGTTGACCCTTGTTTGATATGAAATGTTTCCCATGATCCTCAGTGGTCAGCTTTGTAGGTTCTTGGTGACTAACTTTATAGGGCTGATAAGTGTGACGTGACTCGTATAGAAAAATAACTTCCGGGTCCAAAACGAACCTTTGTCAAGGTTCTGTTTCAACTGGAGGTTAATTCATTGAGAACATTTTCCGCTTTATTTTATCGGTTTTTGTGAGCAGTTGGACCCAGAAATACGTCACAACTTAACAGTTCTATTGAAATAAGTATATAGTCATTTGAAAAAACGTTGTCGCTGACCGGCTCCGCGACTACGCGACTGAACCGAAACGGAGTATGGGTAGAAATCGCTGAAGCGCTTATTATTCGCTCAGAAGTAGTTGTTTTTGCTCACTAATGAGATAACACAAGCAGCAACCCTTTCAACGTTTGTCTTCGGGTTTTGCGAAAGACAAAAGTCTATATGACTAAATTCAGTCAAAGATGTTCCCAATTTTGAAACTGTTAAGTCATTAACATACTATTTCGCCAGCGAATTTTCGTACTGTAAGCCCGGCGCATATTTAAGGTGACTGACTACTTTAGCAAGGAATAATTACAAAATGTTCTTAGAAACATATTTTACAAAGAATTTAACGCTGATTCCAAAAATGAAAAGAAAAATGGGGGTGTCCCGAGCTCGTTTTTGAGATAATGAATTTTTAATATGACCAACTTGACAAGTTTTCGGGAAAAAAATGGCGGATATCAAGCTTTGTACACAAAAAATCATAACGCAAAAATTAAAAAAGCTCTGGAAGCAATTTTCTCAGGACATCTATTTGAAACATTTTATTCGAAGACAAACTAAAAGTATTTAAAGAAAGTTTTAAAAATAAGCTAAAAATGTAGCATCTTGTTAGCTCAATAAACCGAAAATCGTACTCAAACGACAACAAAAAAAAAATCACATAAAACACTTTTTTATAAGTTCTAAAAATTACGTTTTTTTCAAACTTTCTCAAAAGATTTATTTTTACCTGTTGTTTTAGGAAATTAAAAGAAAAGTATATACCCCATTCACACCAAAACCTGTTTAGATAGACTGAGTTTTTATTAAACAAAATGTTTAGAGACTAGAAAGCTTCAATGTAATTATTTTATCTCTAATCTGTTCAGTACAATATGAAGGATAGTTTATATGTATTATTTCATCAAAGAGTGAACAATGTTTGTAAATAATTTTCTAAACATGTTTAGTTAAACTACTTTAAAACATGTTTAAGCTATAGTGTGAACGGGGTATATATATAGAGTCCCGTGCAAAATTCGGGGTTTTTGCACATGCAGTTGAAGTTCAAAACGTGTATGGTTCCTCAATAAAATTTTAAAGTTTGTTATGCGGTTTTGAGCGGTTTTTGTGCGCGGACATCGTGGGCTCAAATTGAACGTTCAAAAGTAGTCAGTCACCTTAATCAGTGAAGAATTCGACCGCTTCAGTGATTTTTACCCATACTCCCGTTCTTGCTAGTCGCGGAGCCCTTCAACGACAACGTTTTTTCGATTAGCTGTATACTCACGTTTAACATCACCTAAGTTGTGTAAGGTAAGGTAAAAAAAAGGTTAAAAATATTGGATGGATTTTTTACCTTCAGGTGTCCAACTTTGTATGGGTAAAATTACAGATGCAGACCTGGTCAAGTTTATTGAGTTTAGTGATGCAGTACTTGATCGATTGACTCGTGAAGTGAGGCATTTGGAAAACCGTCAAGAAGATGAAGCCCGTCGAGTAAACAATGCTCTGTGCAACATGAGGAATGATTTCGAGAAATATAAGGACGATATCAACAAGAAAATTGAATCTTTAGAAAAAAGAATGGAGAAGAGATTGGAGAGTTATGACCGCAAATTGGAAGCCATAGAATCAGCTATAAAGTCAAAAAGGTAATGGTCTGCAAGCAGGTTCAAGCGGAGTCACTTTTTAAAGCCATACCAAGGAATTCAAGCGTATGAATTGGTCAAAATTATCATGTGATTTCGCAAACTGTCCTTCAAACCTTCAACTTTTTTTTATCGAACCCTCAAACATCCTCTAGGCTGATCAAAGTCAGGGCACGGCTAACTTACAGAGTGAATTTGAATTCACCGATCGACTTTTGTTGTTGTAGGGCGACAAGTTGCACGATGTGCCAGTTAAGATTAAGGTGCGTAAATACGAGCAACAAAATCATGCAACTTGGCGACTTAACCGTATTAGGGACGGACCATTAGATAATTGATTGGGGGGATTGCATAACAGACACCATTGGCTGCTCCTGACAAATTGCGGGAGCCCTTTGTGGAACACTGGACAAGCGTATTCAGTTATGGGACATATGCATATAGCAGTGACAAAATTAAGAATTTCCGCACATAGGTTACCTGTTGAATCAGGTCGCTATACAAGAACAGCCTATCATGATCGGACATGTAACCTATGTGCGTCAACAGATGTTGGTGATGAATATCATTTTTTACTAATTTGTAATCATGTTAAATTTGTAAATCTAAGAATTACTTTTTTAGATGATCTGGGGGTTATTTGCCCGGATCTAAGACAATTCAATTGTTAAAAATTATGATCTTTTTAAATATCTACTTCTGATGCATGATGAAATGACTATGAAATTATTCGCCAAATATTGTCATGACATCTTAAACACTTACAATATTTAATAATTTTCTAACTTTATATATTCACACATATGTTATATAGTTATGTTATTGTTCACTATATATTTTCTCATTATATATAGTTTTATTATATAGATTATATAGCTTGATAATCTTATTCAATGTTTGTATCCATTGTATCATTTTGGTATGTAAAGGATTAAAGTTTTAATTTTCATTATTATTATTATTATTATTATTATTATTATTATTATTATCATTATTATTATTATTATTATTATTATTATTATTATAGCATAGAATGTCAAGAGTTCCTTTGTTAACACGTTTGCTCTTTTAAGTTGCTTCAAGAAGTACAGACGGCTGGACATCTTTCCAATGATTTCCGAGACATGAAAGTTCCATACAGTTCCATACAGTTATAAACAAGCAAGTTGATCTTGTCGCGCCGTGACAAAGTCTGACAGTGTGAGGCGAAGTGAGACATGCAAAACTCTATACACTGTTTCTATGCAGAAGTATCACTTTTGCTGCTGTTTGTATTCGTTTGATTTACTGTTTTCTGATATTTTAGGAACTATTTCAAAACTTGTCTTATTTGACAATCTAGCTAAAACTCGAACTTGAACTTGACCTGGAACTCGAACTTGTACTCGAACTCGCTAGCGAATCTTCACGGGCGGTCAGAATACAGAACAAGAAATTCTCCGGTTTGCCACCCTGGATGACATATCAACATTGCAAACAACTTTGTTTATTTTTGTTTACTGCTTTGAAGCAGCAAGTAATGTTTACAACACGAACGCCGCGTTGTATACGATTTACAACACGAGCCGAATCGAGGCTGATTCCATAAGTCGGTGTTTTCGCTCTTTGTTGATTCCGGAGTCGCTCAATCACTAGTAGAGCGACCACTACCCCAAACGGGAGCGAAAACTGCGACTTATGGAATCAGTCTAGATCATATGGATATTTTTATAGATAATTTATTTTAATGTTGAATGAAATATGAAAAAGGAATACATATTACAGCAAATATTCGCTATTTATCGAGCTTTTCCAGCTAGTATTATTACACATTATCATCATTATACAAGGCCAAATAACAAACTGCCCTCTCGAAAACGCACGCCTAGCGGGCGATAATGGATTTTGGCGGGCCGCAAATACGATTTGCAGCCCTGTTGCTCATTGGTCAATATGACTCGTACGACTGTTCTCGACCAATCAGATGTCGAGGAGAAAGTCATTTGAAAACGAGCGACTTTACCTCGAGTTTGCTTTGAGAGTTTGATGAGATTTGTGCAGCTGTTTATTGTTAAATTCCGTCATAATTTATGGAAGTTTATCCAAATTTTGAAGTAGAAATGAGTAGTCAAAGTTCTGACTTAGGCCAGGAGCAACTTGATGAGATTGAGGCGAAAGCTCAAGCAAAAAATACCAAAAGAGCAACGGAATGGGGTCTCAAAAAGTTTTTCACATGGAGCGACAAACGTAAAATCAGTGTTGACTTGAAAACCATTGCTCCGAAAGAGCTCAACGAGGTTTTACGAAAGTTTTACGCAGAGGTGAAAACCGAAAAAGGGCAGCCCTTGTCTCCAAGTGCTCTAACCGGGATAAGAGCAGCTATACATCGACATATCACATCGGCTCCACTTAGCCGAAATGTCAACATTTTACAAGACAGCTACTTCATGTCTGCTTATAAAATGTTCGAAGCCAAAGCTAAGCTGTTCACGAAAGAAAACAATAAAAAACCGAAACATAAACAATCTATTGATTCTGGAGACATGGAAAAGTTAAACAAATACTTTCTGGAAGACCAAAACAAGGACGGTGTTTGGAAAGACCCAGAGAAGTTGACAGAATTTGTGTGGTTCTCGTTGTGCTACCATTTCGGTCGCCGCGGTAGAGAAGGCTGGCGGGAATTGACTAAGGACTCTTTTGAGATTAAAACAGATGATGTGGGAGCTCGTTGTGTTAAAGAAAAGCTAACGGAGCAGACCAAAAATCACCAAGGAGGCTCGAGACAGTCTGACCAGCTCTACGATGATGTTCGCATGTACGAAACTTCAAATGCCCTTGATCCAGTTGCTGCTTTTGAATTCTACCTAAGCAAAACTCACCCACAATGTGAGGTGCTTTTTCAGACTCCAAACAAGCAAGCTACATCTGGCATTAACTATTGGTACAAAAAGGTACCACTTGGTCTTACTCACTACATTAACCAAACTACAAGTGCCCAAAAGAGGGAATGTTCCTCGATACTTACTGAAGCATTTCAGCCCGGTTGCAGTAAACAAAAAGCTGGCGACTCAACAGGCCAACCTGGTGTACCTGGTGCCTCTAGCTACGTTTCACACGCTCTTCAAAACCAGTTCCTAGCTTTAGCTCAGCCATACCCAAATTGTACGCAGCACATACAAATAGGAACAATGAACGTGTACTATCCAAGTGAAACGCAGTCAACAGATTCAACAGATGACATAGCGAAAAAACGCCGCAGAATTCTAGAAAGTGACCCGGACACCGACTAGTCGCGAAAGTCAAATTCAGATTATTCAGATTACGAAAAGTTCTTACATATATCTTTTGATACAGTATCTTATACAGGATTTGCCTATTTGTATAAGTTCATCATTTTTGAACTTTATGAACAAAAATAGAAAAAAACATTTAAAAAAACGTAATTTCCCTTTTAAAATAGTTTGCATACTTCTACATTTATTTAGTAAAGCTGAGACATTCCATGTAAATTCCATGTATATTTTAATAAAAACATTGAAGAAATTTGCTAAAATTTGGCCCAGTATATTGATGATAATGATAATGACATGACTTTTGTCGAGCATATTGTTTATTTGTGGCCCTTGTAGCAACATTTGCACCCTCGCTGCGCTCGGGCGCAAATGATGCTACTCGGGCCACAAATAAACAATATGCCCTCCAAAAGTCATGTTATTGTCCTAATCACAAAATGAGCTTGTTTGTGTTTTATGGATAAGCTTATGTTTTTGTAAGATATTTCATTGGATAATAAAGTTACGAATAAATTCTGAAAATGTTTTTCAAAGACCAATTACTAACAAAGAAAATTATTATCTTGCATTAATGAATATGCCTCTTGTTGCATGTAAAGTTCAAATGAATGTAATCTTAAGTTAATAAAATATTTCGACAATTTTCATTGTAGTTCACTTTACACCTAAAAAACTTATAACTTTTAGGTTAATGTTAAAACATTTGCTGAATAAAATCCTTTGTTCTATACATATGTTCTATAATCTATAACTATTTTTCTTCGAATTAGATAAGTTTTCTAATGCTTTTGAAGGCTTAAAATAATGATTTTTCTTTTAGTTCTTCCTTCTTGTAAAATCAGAAGAAGTGGTCACACTGTTTCGTAACCGGCGTTATGCCGCGTCACGCATTTTTGTCACGCATTTAGCACTATATATACTATTCCTCGGGAGCTCCGCTTTTAGGCAGTGCCTAAATTTATATATAAGTAATTTTCCTCTAGCCTACGTGCAGCCCGACCTTAACTCTGGTCCAGAGTTACCGTAAACTTCTATCACATCACTATATTTAGGTACATGGCTTGAAGTCTTTTTTTCCTGATCTCTTCCCAGTGGCGTACTATACTAGTCGCAACTTCAAAGATGCGGTGAAGATCTTGGAAAGCATTTGTCTGCCGGGATATCGCCGTATCATGAACAACCATCCCTTCACTGCTTCTTTGCTACAGTACATTGGTGATGCCTACCACAAACTACAGAACTACCAAAAAGCAGAAGATTATAAGCAACAAGCACTTGACATGCGCAAACGTCTGCTGACCACAAACCATCAGGACACCGCACGCTCATATTCCTCCCTCGCGGAAACCCTAGAGAAGCTTGGCAAACCGCAAGAAGCAGTGGAAATGTTACAAAGAGCACTCAGTATTCAATCCAATGTATGGGCCTCGCCAGAAGATATCTCGGCGACCAAGCGACCAATACACAGCTCCTGAAGTATGATGGGAAGATGCAGTATCCTTGGTAACAGAATGACGTCACCAAGTGAGGTATTAGAGATACTGTTCCTCTTGTAGTTATTACACGTTCCACAAGATAGGACTAGAAGTCTCCAAACAAGATCTTGATAGATTGATAGTCGATATTCATAGATTGATAGTCGATCTTGGTCGATTGATAGTCGATATTCATAGATTGATAGTCGATCTTGGTCGATTGATAGTCGATATTCATAGATTGATAGTCAATCTTGGTCGATTGATAGTCGATCTTGGTCGATTGATAGTCGATCTTGGTCGATTGATAGTCGATCTTGGTCGATTGGTAGTCGATCTTGGTCGATTGATAGTCGATCTTGGTCGATTGATAGTCGATCTTGGTCGATTGATAGTCGATCTTGGTCGATTGGTAGTCGATCTTGGTCGATTGATAGTCGATCTTGGTCGATTGATAGTCGATCTTGGTCGATTGATAGTCGATCTTGGTCGATTGATAGTCTACCTTGATTGATCGATAGTCATTGAAAACTCGTACAAAGCTTTCGTTCTTTATTTTACATAGATTTGCGCTTTTGAAGGTACGTAATCCAAGACTCCATTCTGATACATGAAGTCCTTATCAAATTCTGAACGTTTTTAAAAATTCTTGCTATCCATAAAATTAGTGTAAAAAGAAATTAGTTTAAGACTTGAACATTTTAAGCGGTTTTTTTTATACCGTTAGACATTTATAACATCATTTATCCCACACCAAAGAAAATACAGCCAATCAAAATGCAGGAAAGCCGTTGTATATTCGTCGGTATTTCACTCTTCCTTCCCATCATGCACTGCGCGTTGAATCTACGCATTTGTATTTTCTATGGTGTGGGATAAAATGGTTATACAATGGTTTCTCATGGCATACCGTGGATATCCCACTCATCGCTTGTATTTTCTTTGTACACACACTCGCCTAAAGGCTTGTGTTTATACTAGAAACTACAAGTGACTCATGGGATATTCCACGGTATGCCACTCGAAACCATTGTATAACTAGTATATACCTTATATATAGTCGTGAGGAATGTAACGCTTTCTATTGCTGAACAGACAAATCATAAAATCGAAAATCCAATCATATTGTAAGAAATCTCTAATTCTTTCAGAGTGGAAATAAATTATGTATAAACTCGGTCTAATATTTACAAAGTATTTCTCCTATATATATACATTATATACCAGTTTTCACAGATCTATAGTGACGCGCACTTTTTTACAACTGTTATCACCTTATATTCTATTGCTTCCTAACTTTGCGCATCTTATTGGCTATATATGCAGTAGAGAGGAATAAGTCAGGCCGGAGGGAGGAATAGCTAGAACAGGGAAAAGGGAGAGTCAGGAAAGAGGAAAAGGAGGAGGGAGAAACGACCAAAAAAAAATTAGGGAGGGAGAAAAATGGCATAAAAAAATATAGGGAGGGAGAATATTTAAATGCCTGTTCCTCTCCGCTCAGTTTAAAGTTTGACGCGATTATTCGTAGCATATTTATCCTCCACCCTTCACCCCTTCCACACACACACACACACACCTCCCTGATGTACATGTACAGTAGACACAATACCTTGTATGTCCAGCTGCTATCTCCTTCTCGTTCATTGGTCGACATCGTACCACAACTTTTACAGACTCTCCTGCCTTTGCTTTAATCGACTGAGCAAAATAAAACATCGAAAATTGAGCTTAAAGTCGACATTTTTCTTTCACAAAACTATATTTATAAGCTTACACTAAATTCAAGCTAACATTTCTGATATGACTAAATATGAAATTGCAGATCTACTATTATTTATATTAAAAGTTATTTAGCTGGTCATTTTTATAGGAAAGAGTGAAAACAAAGATTTAAAATACTCCTAAATATTATAATAACAAACCAAGCGAGGTTTGCTTACCATGGCGACAGCGACCGTTTTTTCTTCTCCACCAAACGTACTTTCGCTTCTCACATTGAATTTTCTAAGTGTTATTTCAATATATTTTCTTATTTGTTGTTTTTTCTTGCTACATATTTTTGTTTTATGGTATTTTTTTCAGTAAATGTGCCGATTATTTGCCGACTTCGTTTTCCGCCATTTTCTTTATCGTCATGGAGAAAGTCGCCATGGGGGATGCCGCTGTGCGTAAGGACTGCGCGAAAGGTTTTCTGGGAGTCAGTTTGGTGAGCGCTATCAAGTCTTGTCTGTCTGTCCGACTTTTTGAATCCTCTCAATACAATCAGGACAATCAGGGCGAGGCCTGAGTAAGTTTATAGCAAAGGGCTATCCTAGTAAGGTACTCCATCAACAGTTAAGTGGCAAGATCATGGACCGCGGAGCACCCTAAAAAGTGTTGGGAGAAACTATATATAAGAGAATGGTCGCGGGGGGAGGGAGGGGGGGGAGTACTTCGGGTCATTTCATACAGGGACGCTCCGCCCGGACTCTCGACCCCTTACCCTTTACTATACCAAATTTCAGCGAAAAAGTACCCCTTTTATATACCTTTTTGCCTTAAAAGGTACCCCTTTTATATACCTTTGAAGAAAATCTACCCCTTTTTATACCAAAACTCACAAATTTCCACCCCTTTGCTATGCATGCGGCCTGAAAAAAGTACCCATTTCGGGCGGAGCATCCCTGTATAGTCCACTATAGGGAGTACCCCCCCCCCCCCCACGGGGACTGGTCATGGGAAATTGACGTGGTGGGGCTAAGATTGGAAAATATAAGAGTCTAGTATGGGAAAAGGGAAAAAGTGGTAGGGCTACATCCCTACCAGCCCCTCCCCTCGCGCGTTCCCCGTAGATTAGAGAATATTAATCGGGATTATATTGAATGAACGCTACGTGCTTGGGCTTACTTTATCCAGGTCAAACAACATGATGTCTGATGAACTTGATAAGCAGCAGACCGGTTCAACCGGCTCGGAACAAAAGTTTGTTTACCCGGAAAGACTTCTTGAGCATGCGCATCATGCTTGGCGCTTAATTTACAGACCCTGACAAACATTTCGAATTACCATGGCAGCTTCATCTAGTTCTTCCGCTCTAAGCGCCGTTAAAAAGCGAACATACAAGAGGTAAGCAAATTCAAGCTAAACTGCTCAGATTTGTGGTTTTGCTTCTTAAATGTGTAACAAATCCTTAAAAAGAAGTTTCTTAATCTGCGACTGTAATGCAAAAAAATCTCTGTTTTGATTTCTTTGTGGAATGCTTACCGTTCTTAAAATACTAACCTTTCCAGATCTAAATACCACAGGTACCTTCATTTTTTTTAGATGTCTGTTAGTTTCCTAATGACTTCACCGATGATGCGTATTAATAACATATTAGTACATCAATCTAAAATCTTCATCGACCATGACCATCGATCGCATAACGGACCACTACAATAACCTCAGATTATCGGTCATATTTTATGTTATATTTTGGCAGATATAGCAATAAATAAAAAAAATATTCGTGTCCTTACTGAATAGAGATATAGTAATAAGAAAAATTGAAGCCGCACTCTGAGCCGCACTCGAGCTTTTCGTGCACCAGCCTGAGAAAACCCCAGGATCGAGTTCAAATATAAGGAAGCAAATTGTGCTTCATGAGCATATTATTCTTGAGTCAACTTAAGAGCGAGAGATTCCGTTTTTATTTTGCTTGATTATTTTTCTTTTATGTTTTTATTTCATTCATTCATTCATTCATTCAGCATTTATCCAGTTTACTGTAAGATAGCGGGTGTTGTTATAGGCCTTTCTTGATATTTATGCATGAAATCCTCACGTCACACTGATCGATCGAGTTCATGCACCTCTGGCCATCAGTTTTTCAAAACGGTGTCTCAGATTTTCGATCGCGATAAACGCGTTTGTCGCGGAAATATTTGTTAACAAAGTTGATGGATAGTGATTTTTACCTCCTTTACGCTTGAATCATTAAATTCCAAGAACTTCTCGAAAACGGTCTGAAATCGATTCGGAGAAAATCGCTTTGAAAGTCGGATTTCTTTAATAGTAAAAAAGCACCCCGGCCGCTGATGTTTGTTGACTGAAGTCACTTATATCTGTCATCGCGAGTTCGGCTTCACTTTATGCCGAAGAGGCCGAATATTCGAATATTTTTTTCTCTTGATTGTCGGTAGGATCGGATCCTCGTTCGATCTCTACGGTCGATCGATATCTTTTCCGTTTTGGCATCGGTATATGAGTTCTTAGAAGAACTGTTTATAAATAAATCGAACAAAAAGACTGCAGACAGAAAGGTCAGAAAGTTACAATATGCAAAATAAGTTTGCAGACAAACGCAAAGAAAATGTCAATTTTCTGAAACTTTGCGAGTTGATACTACATAAAACTCACAAAATAAGCCCCAAACAATAGGTCACCGACGGCAATATGATCCTGCGAGTAAGATGACTTTGAATGAAGGTGATCGAGAGCTGCGTGACGAGTCATGAAGTAGTCAAAACAAAAAATAATTCCGGTAAAAACAAATAATAAATTATATAACACTCTTTTTTGAGGGAACAACAAAGTACATCTCGAATAAAATAGTCGCTTTTTATCGTTTTCGCGTGTTCGAGAAGCATGCAGAAATTGTCGCTTTTTGGTGCGATAAACTATGAGTGTCCTTTTTTTGAAAAACTGAATGAACGCACATCTTTTGCATTTCTTTAAGTACATGAAATAAAAAATGGGGGTCATCGTTCGTTTTGAAGAGATTTAAGGGTTTGAAGAAGCCCATCTAAATATTTGAATGGCGTCATCACGATGAGCGCGCGTACCTAAATCATGTGCAGAGAGACCCGACTGCGCACGAATATTTATTTATTTATTTATTAGATTCGCCAATTGATGCTAAAATATATTTAAAGGAAAGACAAATGGCAGGGTCACCGCAACAGCATAGCCAATTACGGCGGGCTCAAACAGAAAGAAAGAAAAAAACACATTATACACCAAAATAACTAATGTAGAGTAGATGATTAGTAACAACAAGTAGGAGGACGAGTAAGGTTACGACAGGAGTTACACCTCGGACAAATTATACACAAAAATAACTAATGTAGAGTAGATGACTAGTAACAACAAGTAGGAGGACGAGTAAGGTTACGACAGGAGTTACACCTCGGACAAATTATACTCAAAAATAACTAATGTAGAGTAGATGACTAGTAACAACAAGTAGGAGGACGAGTAAGGTTACGACAGGAGTTACACCTCGGACAAATTGTCTTAAAACTACGAATATCTTCAATGTTAAAAGTGTTTTCCAGAGATGAAATGCAGTATTTTCTTATAACTGTTTTAAAATGTTTGAGACTGTTCATACATAGTTCATCGGCCAAGGTGTTCCATATTCTGACTGCTCTTATAAAGAAGGATCTTTGGTAGGTAGTTGTCTTGCATTTGGGAATAGTGTACTTGATGATATCTGTTTTGCTGCTAGATCGTGTGCATCGCGAGCGGTGTTTACGAGGGACGACGGTGGGATTTATGTAATGAGACCATGCTTGAGTTATTTTGAAGAAGAAGACCAAGTCTAAGTAGTCATGCAGTAACAGATTGGTAGCAATGACAATGACTGCCGTCTAGCAGTGTAGCTAACAGAAGTAGCAAAAGGCAGATTCAGTATGTATTTTGTAGCACGCCTCTGAGTTCGTTCTAGTGTTCTAATTAAATCTATATTTTGGGGTGCCCAGACTTGCGTTGCATAGCCTAAGTGAGATCGTACAAGTGCGAGATAGATCATTCTTCTCACTGTCTTGCTATATACCCATGTTGTTTGTATTCCGCCGGATAATATATCCCAAGAGCTTGTTAGCGCGGGCTGACTGGTCCATGACTTGCTTCTTCCAGCTGAGATCTGTGGTTACCCAGACGCCAAGGTCCCTTTCTGCTTCAGTTGGATTGATTCTAGGGTGGTATTCTTCATTCTACAGGTGGTTGTAACTGGTTTGCGTTTAAATTTACGGGTGATTGTTTGCAAACTTCCTTTAGCGATCAAAGTCGTCTAAAATCTTTGTTAAATGGCCGGTGTAAATCTATGCAGCCAACTTGTATTTGTACAAATGGAACATCTCTGTGTTAGTCTGTGTTTGTACTATGTGTTGTTACTTACATCTTCTACTGTTTATATTATAGGCATTTTTGGTGAATTCGAAATGGCCGGTGTAAATCTTAAAGCAGCATGCCTTCCGTCTAAGAATGTAAACTTTGTCGGCCGAACCGAACTCTGTAGTACCGTGGTTTCCTATGTGGAAAAAGGGTATCGTTTGATAGTCATGAGTGGAGCCCCTGGTTGTGGAAAGTCTCAAGCCACTATCAAGATTGGTCATGACATACAGGAGAGCCAAGGCTTTGATGTCTTGTTCTTCATACTTAAGGAGGTCACCACCCTGTATGATGCTTCAGTACTCATCCTCGAGACACTAGGAACAGTTGCCTCAACCGAACCTGTTATTCAACTGCAGCAGTTCTTGAAGTCCTTGTCAAAGAAGACTAGTTTGATCCTTGACAATACCGAGAATGTCCAGGCGAAAGAAAATGCAAAATTTCTGGAGTTCCTGAGGGAGATAGGAGAGTCTGCCATCAACGTGTGTACTCTTGTAACTACTACTGAAGTACTTTGGCAGCCTTTCCATGTTAAAGTCATTCCACTGGAGCCTCTCAATGAAAAAGAATCCATGCTCTTGTTTAAGAAGTATGTGTTTGATATGGATATCCCAAGAATACAAGCAACGGAGTTGTGTAAGGCATGTATGGGAATTCCTTTGTTCTTGGAAATAGCAGCATCTCAAGTCAGCATTGGCGTTGATATCATATCACTGATACAAGAACTTCAATCAAAACCGCAGCTTCTTGTAGAAGAAAACGATGTTTACTTTAAATGCATGAAAGTCTTCTTATCTCGGCTCCCTGAAAGTCTTAAAGATGTTTTGGCACACTTAGCAGTGTTCCCAACAACTTTTACTTTTGATGAAGCAAAGTTGCTCTTTGTCAATGATAACTACCACGACCTTCAAAGCAAAATATGCCAACTTATGGAATATGCTCTTCTGAAGTTTGACGAAGAAAAGAAGACCTACCAGCTTCATGATGTTGTACACTGGTCTGTTTGCAAATCCGAAATGGATGCAGTCATGTTGGAGAGCTACAACAAAGCTGTTCATAAGTTTATTGATTGCCATTTAAAGTTTCTTCAAGAGATAAATGTCTTGTTTATCAGCCACGATGGCAGAAGCGCTCTTGATAAGTATTCTTTGAACAAGAGAAACATCATTCATGCCTTGTCTCTTTCCATTGAATATAAACACGAGTCAGCCATTGACGTGTCCACAGAAGTCGTAAACCTCCTTGCAAAGTGCTTAAACATCGAAGAATTTAACAAGATTTATCGGGGATTTGCTGACATAGCAAAAGCCAAGAATAACATGAAGTGTTACAGTGATTGCCTGACGTCACTTGGGTTCAAGAGTCTTTGTTTTCATGGCAAAGAGAACTCCAACGAAGCGTTTGATTTGCTGTACGAGGCGAATGGCCTAATTATAGAGCATCAGCTTCCAGAAACCGAAGAAACAGCCCACTGTAGCAGTAAGCTTGGTGTGTGCTATGCCAGGCGCGGAAACGCAGAACGTGGCGTGGAAATGATTAAAAGAGGGATCAAGATCAGAAAGGAGCTCCTTGCAAGGTTTGGTGGACCCATCAGAGAAATGCTGGTCTTTGGAGGTCATTGTGACCTTGCAAGTAAGAGGACACAGGATCTGGGGGGCACTTGCTCCCTCTTGTCCCCCTCGCTACGCCACTGAGCTACTGATTAGTTGGTGATTTTGCTTGTGCATGGCAATACATGATGTGCTGTTAACGCAGGGGCATAGCGAGGACCTAGGTTCTGGGGGGCACTTTCTCCAAAAATCGCCGAAGCAAAAAAACCAAAAAGCGCGATATTTGCGACGAAATAAGGAATACAACTTTCTTTAAAAAAAGTGGGGGCACCCAGTACAAAAATAAAATAAAAAAACAAAAAAACAATTACCAAATTACCAAAACTTTTGGGGGGGGGGAGGGCACGTGTCCCCTATGCCCCCTCCCTATGCTACTGTGTTAACAACAATGTATTTAATCATTAAACTTGTCCTTCCCGGCACCAAAACAAAATTAATTCAAACCTTTCCAGTCAGTTCAAAGAAGAAAAGAAGAAGGTAGTAATTGATATTAATTTTCCTCTAGCCTACGTGCAGCCCGACTTTAATTCTGCTCCAGAGTTACCGTAAACTTCTATCACATTGAAGTATTTTTTTTCTTCCCAGTGGCGTACTATACCAGTGGCAACTTCGAGGATGCGGTGAAGATCTTGGAAAGCACTTGTCTGCCGGGATATCGCCGTATCATGAACAACCATCCCTTCACTGCTTCTTTGCTACAGTACATTGGTGATGCCTACCATAAACTAAAGAACTACCAAAACGCAGAAGATTATAAGCAACAAGCACTTGACATGCGCAAACATCTGCTGACCACCAACCATCAGGACACCACACGCTCATATTCCTCCCTCGCGGAAACCCTAGAGAAGCTTGACAAACCGCAAGAAGCAGTGGAAATGTTACAAAGAGCGCTCAGTATTCAATCCAAAGTATGGGCCTCGCCAGAAGATATCTCGGCGACCAAGGGAGAGATTGAAAGAATTCAATACACAGCTCCTGAAGTATGATGGGAAGATGCAGTATCCTTGGTAACAGAATGACTTAATAGATTGATAGTCAATGTTAATAGATTGATAGTCGATGTTAATAGATTGATAGTCGATGTTAATAGATTGATAGTCGATGTTAATAGATTGATAGTCGATGTTAATAGATTGATAGTCGATGTTAATAGATTGATAGTCGATGTTAATAGATTGATAGTCGATGTTAATAGATTGATAGTCGATGTTAATAGATTGATAGTCGATGTTAATAGATTGATAGTCGATGTTAATAGATTGAAAGTCGATGTTAATAGATTGATAGACGATGTTAATAGATTGATAGTCGATGTTAATAGATTGATAGACGATGTTAATATATTGATAGTCGATGTTAATAGATTGATAGTCCATGTTAATAGATTGATAGTCGATGTTAATAGATTGATAGTCGATGTTAATAGATTGATAGTCGATGTTAATAGATTGATAGTCGATGTTAATAGATACACACACACACCTCCCTGATGTACATGTACAATAGACACAATACCTCAGTTGTATGTCCAGCTGCTATCTCCTTCTCGTTCATTGGACGACATCGTACCACAACTTTTACAGACTCTCCTGCCTTTGCTTTAATCGACTGAGCAAAATAAAACATCGAAAATTGAGCTTAAAGTCGACATTTTTCTTTCACAAAACTATATTTATAAGCTTACACTAAATTCAAGCTAACATTTCTGATATGACTAAATATGAAATTGCAGATCTACTATTATTTATATTAAAAGTTATTTAGCTGGTCATTTTTATAGGAAAGAGTGAAAACAAAGATTTAAAATACTCCTAAATATTATAATAACAAACCAAGCGAGGTTTGCTTACCATGGCGACAGCGACCGTTTTTTCTTCTCCACCAAACGTACTTTCGATTCTCACATTGAATTATCTAAGTGTTATTTCAATATATTCTCTTATTTGTTGTTTTTTCTTGCTACATATTTTAGTTTTATGGAATTTTTTTTCAGTAAATATGCCGATTATTTGCCGACTTCGCTTTCCGCCATTTTATTTATCGTCATGGAGAAAGTCGCCATGGGGGATGCCGCTGTGCGTAAGGACTGCGCGAAAGGTTTTCTGGGAGTCAGTTTGGTGAGCGCTATCAAGTCTTGTCTGTCTGTCCGTCTGTTTGAAGCTGTCAAATACAACTGGGTTCCTAAAGCTTTTCCTGAATTTCAAATTCCATGCATTTATTTTCGACAAGAGATGGGTGGAACTCGCATATATAATAGGATGGGGATGGAGGTGCGTGTAGCAACTAATTAACGATTAGTCCTCGAGTCCGAATGGTCTACGAGTCAATAGCCCATGAGGCCGAAGGCCGTATGGGCTATTGACTCGTAGGCCATGAGGGCGAGAGGTCTAATTGTTTTAGTAAAAACCTACTAATCGGTCCAATAAAAGGATGCAAAAAGTTTTGGATTTTGCTTTAAATATATATTTCTGGGTTTTCAAAACCGGCGCTTTTCGCTACTAGAGGTCTATCACTAATAGACCCCTAGTAGCTCAGCCAATCACAGGGCTCAATTGGTGATAGACCATTAGTAGGTTTTTTCTAATGATGGTTATCCCTAAATTTCACCATCCAGTAAAATGATAAATGAGTAAATTGAGTAAAATGAGTAGCTGATGCCTGCAAAAAAGAAAAAAAAATACCACTTCATTCATTCGATTTTGAAACGCTGCTCGTGTTATTCCAACTGTGATCACGTGTTGCACTTTTTGGCACCTCGTGATCAGTTCGACACATAGTCCGAGCACTGCGAGAGATAACGGCGCTGTTTGTCGCGATCGTTGCAACCGTAAGTTTCTGTGCAGAATGCACAACGTTTGTAGGTTGCTGGGAGCTGGTTCGGCGGATAAAATTTAATGTTAAATCATGGCACCAACACTCCCCCGAGAGGCCGCGATGACGTAACGTGCAATCGAGGTACTCCCATTTCTATCCCAAAACTTATAAATTCCCACCCCTTTTGCAATACCTGCGGCCTCAAAAAGGAACCCTTTTCGGGCGGAGCATCCCTCAGGTCCATTATAGGGAGTACCCCCCCCCCCCCCCCCCCCCGGGATTGAATGTTAAACAGACAAAAAGCGACGCAAAAGTCGTGCTTGGGCTCCCTTTGTCCAGGTCCGGTGAATGACATGACTTGATAAGTAGCAGACAGGTTAGATCAAGAGTTTGATCAAGAGTTTGATCACGAGCATGCGCATCATGAAAAGAAAACCGATATCCAACCTCGTCCCCAGGGCCTTCTAACGCGAAGACGCGAAGAAGAGAAGACCCTGGCGTTGGCTGGTCACGTGACACCCAGAAATCCTGGGTGTCACGCAAATTCCGCTGAAATAACCGGAAGAAAAGTTAGCCAATCAAAATCTTTATTTGACCAGCCAACGCCAGGGTCTTCTCTTCTTCGCGTCTTCGCGTGAGAAGGCCCTGGGGACGAGGTTGACCGATATCATGCTTGGCGCAGATGCTTACAACTATTTCGAACCTTGGCAACTAGTATGTTACGGTTCTTCCGCTCTAAGCGTTTGAAAAGCGAAAATACCAGTTGAAGGTAAGCAAAAAGCTAAACGGCTAGCTTTGTGGCTTTGCTTTTTTAAATGTGTAATAAACAAAGTTTCTTAATCCGCGAAATAATGCACACAAAAAAATCACTTCCTGTTTTGATTTCTTTGTGGAATGCTCACCGTTTAACTGAATACTAACCTTTCCATATCTAAATACCACGGGTTCCTTAAATTTTCTCAGTTTCGTAATGACTACGCTGATTATACGTAATACTAGTGTATTAGTACATCAATCTAGAATCTTCATCGACCATGACCATTGATCGCATACTGAACGGACCACTACAATAACCTCATATTATTGGTCATATTTTTAATTTAGTTTGCAGCTAAAAAAAAAACAGTTTGGTAAACTGATTGAGCAATGAGATTTAACCGAGTTGGTATGTGAGCAAATTAAACTGTATCAGTAAAAGAAAAGTTTGAAAACTAATTCCAGACCTGGCTCCAAGTTGCGGTATGCATTCTCCAAACAGATGTAGTGAAGTTAGTCTGGTGGCTGTTCCGCATAAACGTACAATAATAATACCCGTTTACATCAATTATCAAGAGTTAAAGTCAATATACTTTGTCAGATATTGTATCCATAAATAGAGATCTGTCAGTATAATACTAAAAAATAAATTGCAGGACACTAAAAGTTCACATAAGGAAACAAAAATCCTCTAGAAGCACATTAATAAACAAAGGTGCTTCATAAGCATATTCTTGAGTCAACATAAGAGCGGGGGATTCCGCTTTATTTTTGATTGATTATTTCCTTCTTTTATTTTCCTATTGATCTATTCTTGTAAATAGGGCTATATAAATAATAAATTATTATTATTATTAAATTATTATCATTATTATTATTATTATCATCATTTATTTTATTCATTCATTCGGCATTTGTCCAGTTTACTGTAAAATAGCGCGTGTTGTTATAGGCCTTTCTTAATATTTATGCATGAAATCCCAAAGTTGATCAATCGATGTGGTTTTTACCTCTTTTACTGTTTATAAATCGAACAAGAATACTCAAACAAAGGTCAGAAAGTCACAATTTCTGATGCAACTGAATAAGTCTTGTCGGGACGTTTTCAGACAAACGCAAAGTAAATGTCAATTTTCTGAAACTTTGCCAGTCAGAAACAAAATAAGCCCCCAACAAGGTCACCGACGACTCAATTCTGTGAGTAAGATGACTTAGAAGTCGATCATTCGGCACTTATCGTGAGTTACGTGACGAGGGCATCAAGTATTGAAAACAAAAAAATAATTTTACTGTAAAAAAAAATACTAATCTCGCGGACCAAGCAAAAAATGTCGCCCCGCTTTTCAGTGCGATTAAATAGTGTCCTTTTTTAAAATAACTGAGTGAACGTACATCTTTAGCATTTCTTTAAATATATGAAATAAAAAATTGGAGGTCACCGTTCGTTTTGAAGAGATCAAAAGAGTTTGAAGAAGAGAAAAACTTGTTTTTGCCGAGTAATCCAAGGGCACTAGGACAAAGCCGTTTTTTGAATTTGTAATAAATGTTAAACTATTATTGGATAAGGTTGAGCATGATATCGTAAATTATCAAGACCAAGGCCGTGTTATCTGCCGAAGTCGTAGGCTAATTTACGATATCATGCAAAAACCGAATTCAATAATTGTTTTATTATACATTTTGTAAACTAAGAATAAAGATTTAATTCTGCTTTCAAAAAAAAAAGCAAACGTATTTCCATTTCCATTGTGACCTCGAGTGAACTCGACATGGTAAAACCTACAGATAAAACCTACAGATAATAAGTTTATCATGTCGAGTTCACATGATATCAGGGATTGGCTGAGAGCTCTCGGCCAATCAGAAGCGAGATAGTGAGTAAAATGTATAATAATATATGTATTGTACTTATCTGTTGTTCTTTACTTGGAATCAGAAATCAAGTCACCCAATTTGGCTGACCTGTGACCTTTTGGCCAGACCCTCAACCGTGTAGCAAAGTGTATAATTTTTCATTTTCTGTTATTTTTGTCGCTGTAATTTGCACTGTTAGTCTGTATTTTGATATTTGTATTTGTGTGGATACGATATTTTGATTCCAATACATCCTACGTACTTAAATCTTGTACGATTCTTGATTCTGATTCCAATAATCAGGTTGGCCGCACTTATATCCTGATCGACACAAATGCACCCTATGGTGAACTCGTGGATACTCAGATTTGACGCCAAACTTCACTGTTCAGATAATTATTTATTTATTTATTCATTAACTTTACAACCATAAGAGCTTTTTGCGACGTCACCGGTGACGTTGCATGCAACGTCGCACGGATGATCACACGGTGCGATCTCTAATTTTTGCGACGTCGCATGCAGCCAATAGACCTTTTCAGCTTCGTTGTTTGTTGTGCCCATTTCAGACCATGTGATGCCACTCTTGGGAGCTGATTCTTTCATGTGTTAATATTTTAACAAAAGAACATTTCTCAAGGGAATGTCATGTGGTCTGAAATGGGCAATTTGCATACAAAGCTAAAAAGGTCTACTATTGGTACAAATGGAACATCTCTGTGATAGTCTGTGTTTGTACTATGGGTTGTTACTTACATTTTCGATCTGTTTATATTGTAGAAATTTCTGGTGAAATGGCCGATGTAAATTTATCCAGCCAACCATTTGTACAAATGGAATATCTCTGTGCTGCGTTTGTGCTATGGGTTGTTACTTGCATCTTCTACTATTTATATTATACTTCTGGTGAAATGGCTGGTGTAAACCTTAAAGCAGCATGCCTTCCCTCTAAGAATGTAAATTTTGTCGGCCGAACCGAACTCTGTAGTACCGTGGTTTCCTATGTGGAAAAAGGGTATCGTTTGATAGTTATGAGTGGTGCCCCTGGTTATGGAAAGTCTCAAGCCACCATCACCATTGGTCACATACTGGAAAGCCAAGACTTTGATGTCTTGTTCTTCAGCCTAAAGAAAGTTACCACCCTCTATGATGCTTCAGTGCTCATCCTCGAGACACTAGGAACAGTTGCCTCAACCAAACCTGTCCTTCAACTGCAGCAGTTCTTGAAGTCCTTGCCAAAGAAGACTGTTTTGATCCTTGACAATACCGAGAATGTCCAGGCGAAAGAAAATGCACGATTCCTGGAGTTCCTGAAGGAGATAGGAGAGTCTGCCATCAACGTGTGTACTCTTGTAACTACTACTGAAGTACTTTGGCAGCTTTTCCATGTTAAAGTCATTCCACTGGAGCCTCTCAATGAAAAAGAATCCATGCTCTTGTTTAAGAAGTATGTGTTTGATATGGATATCCCAAGAATACAAGCAACGGAGTTGTGTAAGGCATGTATGGGAATTCCTTTGTTCTTGGAAATAGCAGCATCTCAAGTCAGCAATGGCGTTGATATCATATCACTGATAAAAGAACTTCAATCAAAACCGCAGCTTCTTGTAGAGGGAAACGATGTTTACTTTAAATGCATGAGAGTCTTCTTATCTCGGCTCCATGAAAGTCTTAAAGATGTTTTGGCACACTTAGCAGTGTTCCCAACAACTTTTACTTTTGATGAAGCAAGCCGGTTCCTCTTTCTCAATGATACTTACCACGGGCTTCAAAGCAAAATATGTAAACTTATGGACTATGCTCTTCTGAAGTTTGACGAAGAAAAGAAGACCTACCAGCTTCATAATGTTGTGCACTGGTCTGTTTGCAAATCCAAAATGGATGCAGTCATGTTGGAGAGCTACAACAAAGCTGTTCATCAGTTTATGGATTGCCATTTAAAGTTTCTTCGAGAGATAAATGTCTTGTTTATCAGCCATAATGGCAGAAGAGCTCTTGATGAGTATTCTTTGAAGAAGAGAAACATCATCCATGCCTTGTCTCTTGCCATTGAATATAAACACGAGCCAGCCATTGACGTATCTACAGAAGTCGTAAACCTCCTTGCAAAGTGCTTAAACATCGAAGAATTTAACAAGATTTATCGGGGATTTGCTGACATAGCAAAAGCCAAGAATGACATGAAGCGTTACAGTGATTGCCTGACGTCACTTGGGTTCAGGAGTCTTTGTTTTCATGGCAAAGAGAACACCGACGAAGCGTTTGGTTTGCTGTACAAGGCGAATGACCTAAAGCATCAGCTGCCAGAAACCGAAGAAACAGCCCACTGTAGCAGTAAGCTTGGTGTGTGCTATGCCAGGCGCGGAAACGCAGAACTTGGCGTGGAAATGATTAAAAGAGGGATCAAGATCAGAAAGGAGCTCCTTGCAAGGTTTAGTGGGCCCATCAGAAAAATGCTGGTCTTTGGAGGTCACTGTGACCTTGCAAGTAAGTCAATCTAGTCGTAGCTCAGTCAGGGGGGGGGGCACTTGCTCCCCCTTGCCTCCCTCGCTACGCCATTGAGCTCATTAGTTGGTGGTTTTGCTTCTGCATGGCAATACATGATGTGCTGTTAAAGCAGGGGCGTAGCGAGGACCTAGGTTCTGGTGGGGGGGGGGGGGGGGGCACCTCCTCCAAAAATCGCGACGAAATAGGGGATAAAACTTTCTCTAAAAAAAGTGGGAGCACCCAGTACGAAAAAAAACAACAAAAAACAATTACCTAATTACCAAAACTTTCTTTTTTTTTGTCCTCCTCTCTATGCTACTGTGTTAACGACAATGTATTTAATCATTAAGCTTGTCCTTCCCGGCATCAAAACAAAATTAATTCAAATCCTTCCAGTCAGTTCAAAGAAGAAAAGAAGAAGGTAGTAATTGATATTAATTTTCCTCTAGCCTACGTGCAGCCCGACTTTAACTCTGGTCCAGAGTTACCGTAAACTTCTATCACATCACTATATTAGGTACATGGCTTGAAGTAATTTTTTTCCTGATCTCTTCCCAGTGGCGTACTATACCAGTGGCAACTTCAAAGATGCAGTGAAGATCTTGGAAAGCATTTGTCTGCCGGGATATCGCCGTATCATGAACAACCATCCCTTCACTGCTTCTTTGCTACAGTACATTGGTGATGCCTACCACAAACTACGGAACTACCAAAAAGCAGAAGATTATAAGCAACAAGCACTTGACATGCGCACACATCTGCTGACCACCAACCATCAGGACACCGCACGCTCATATTCCTCCCTCGCGGAAACCCTAGAGAAGCTTGGCAAACGGCAAGAAGCAGTGGAAATGTTACGAAACGCGCTCAGTATTCAATCCAATGTATGGGCCTCACCAGAAGATATCTCGGCGACCAACAGAGATATTGTGAGAATACAATACACAGCTCCTGAAGTATGATGGGAAGATGCAGTATCCTTGGTAACAGAATGACATCATCAAGTGACGTATCAGAGATACTGTTCCCCTCGTAGTTATCACACGTTCCATAAACAAGATCTTAATAGATTGATAGTCGATCCTGATAGATTGATATTCGATGTTAATAGATTGATAGTCGATGTTAATAGATTGATATTCGATCTTAATAGATTGAAAGTCGATGTTAATAGATTGATATTCGATGTTAATAGATTGATATTCGATCTTAATAGATTGAAAGTCGATGTTAATAGATTGATAGTTGATGTTAATAGATTGATAGTCGATGTTAATAGATTGATAGTCGATGTTAATAGATTGATAGTCGATCCTGATAGATTGATATTCGATGTTAATAGATTGATAGTCGATGTTAATAGATTGATATTCGATGTTAATAGATTGATAGTTGATGTTAATAGATTGATAGTCGATGTTAATAGATTGATAGTCGATGTTAATAGATTGATAGTCGATGTTGATAGATTGATAGTCGATGTTAATAGATTGATAGTCGATGTTAATAGATTGATAGTCGATGTTAATAGATTGATAGTCGATCTTGATAGATTGATATTCGATCTTAATAGATTGATAGTCGATGTTAATAGATTGATATTCGATGTTAATAGATTGGTAGTCGATGTTAATAGATTGATAGTCGATGTTAATAGATTGATAGTTGATGTTAATAGATTGATAGTCGATGTTAATAGATTGATAGTTGATGTTAATAGATTGATAGTCGATGTTAATAGATTGATAGTTGATGTTAATAGATTGATAGTCGATGTTAATAGATTGATAGTCGATGTTAATAGATTGATAGTCGATGTTAATAGATTGATAGTCGATGTTAATAGATTGATAGTCCATGTTAATAGATTGATAGTCGATGTTAATAGATTGATAGTCGATGTTAATAGATTGATAGTCGATGTTAATAGATTGATAGTCAATGTTAATAGATTGATAGTCGATGTTAATAGATTGATAGTCGATGTTAATAGATTGATAGTCGATGTTAATAGATTGATAGTCGATGTTAATAGATTGATAGTCCATGTTAATAGATTGATAGTCGATGTTAATAGATTGATAGTCGATGTTAATAGATTGATAGTCGATGTTAATAGATTGATAGTCGATGTTAATAGATTGATAGTCCATGTTAATAGATTGATAGTCGATGTTAATAGATTGATAGTCGATGTTAATAGATTGATAGTCGATGTTAATAGATTGATAGTCCATGTTAATAGATTGATAGTCGATGTTAATAGATTGATAGTCGATGTTAATAGATTGATAGTCGATGTTAATAGATTGATAGTCAATGTTAATAGATTGATAGTCGATGTTAATAGATTGATAGTCGATGTTAATAGATTGATAGTCGATGTTAATAGATTGATAGTCGATGTTAATAGATTGATAGTCAATGTTAATAGATTGATAGTCGATGTTAATAGATTGATAGTCGATGTTAATAGATTGATAGTCGATGTTAATATATTGATAGTCGATGTTAATAGATTGATAGTCGATGTTAATAGATTGATAGTCGATGTTAATAGCGGAGCTCCCGCGCGGGCCGAAGGCCCGCGCGAGCGGAGCACCATACTTAAGAAAAAATGGTAACCCATCGACTTGATTTTTCATGGCTTGATTTGTCCATACATACATACATACATACATACATACGTACATACATACATACGTACGTCCGTCCGTGTACCACTTTGCACAGGGTTCCCGCGCGCTTTGCTTACTCACAAATGCACAGAAAAATTGCAATAATGTAGTCAAAGATGGATCAAGAAGTATTTTTTTCTTATTTTTGCAATACGAAAAATACGTTTAATCGAACTCATGTCTGTCTTAAAGTGAACAAAAATAATTTTTCGACTTTAGCGACTTGTTAAAGAAGATTTAGCGAGGGAAGATTCTCAATCTTACGATGAACTAAGTTTCGTGACTGAAACTTCAGTGAGAGAAAAAGTGGCCTGTAGACCAGAAAAACCTGATTATACTGCAAGAGATTAGACTTCATAGAAGGTAAATTCATTAATCTTAACTAATATTTCGTAAAAAATCGACAAGAAATGTGTAAACTAGCTGAAGAAACTCTCAGACAAGCCAAGGACGTTGGTTCGGCAAACATTGTCAGAAAAACTTGGATAGTTTGTCGTTTTTACTGCATTCTAGATTTTTATCATCTTTTTCTTCATTACTTGTGAACCAAAAAAGCGATATTTGAAGCTTTGATTATTTGTTTTTGATCCCATTTCAAGAAAAAAGGCTAAGACTTAGTAAAAAGACTTGGTTCTTTGAAAAAATATATTTGACGGCCAGCG
Organism: Anthopleura sola; assembly: GCA_023349425.1. Taxonomy (NCBI): domain Eukaryota; kingdom Metazoa; phylum Cnidaria; class Anthozoa; order Actiniaria; family Actiniidae; genus Anthopleura; species Anthopleura sola. Next base: position 2,799,925 of record JALHLI010000015.1, on the reverse strand, counting down.
AACCTTACGCGAAGTCAAAACAAGATTCCAGTTTCATAATCATATGAATATTTTGACATTTTTATAGATAATTTATTCTAATGTTGAATGAAATATGAAAAAGGAATACATATCACACCAAATATTTGCTATTTATCGGGCTTTTCCAGCTATTACTATTACACAATCGCAAAAATGATGAGCTTGTTTTTTTTTATGGATAAGTGTTTTTGTAAGATTTTTTGTAAGATTTTTCGCTCGATAATAAAGTTAAGAATAAATCTAAAAAAAATACTTTTCAAAGACCAACTTACTAACAAAGAAAATTATTATCTTGAGTCAACCTTTCTAACAAAGAAAATTATTATCTTGCATTAATGAATATGTCTCTTTTTACGTGTGAAGTTCAAGTGAATGTAAGCTTAAGCTTATCAGTAATATTTTTCGACAATTTTCAGTGTAGTTTACTTTCCACCTAAAAAACTTACAACTTTGATTACTAAGATTTGCTGAATAAAATCCTTCGTTCTATACATGTATTCATATGTTCTACAATCTATAATTATTATTCTTCGAATTGAAAAGTTGTCTAAGGCTTTTGAAGGCTTAAAATAATGGTTTTTCTTTTAGTTTTTCCTTCTGGATTCTGGTAAAATCTAACGAAGTGGTAACGCTATAACCAGCGTTATGCCGCGTCACACAATTGTCACGTTTTTAGCACTAAATATACTATTTATGGGAGCTCCGCTTTTAGGCAGTGCCTAAATCTATATTAGATTGATAGTCCATGTTAATAGATTGATAGTCGATGTTAATAGATTGATAGTCGATGTTAATAGATTGATATTCGATGTTAATAGATTGATAGTCGATGTTAATAGATTGATAGTCAATGTTAATAGATTGATAGTCGATGTTAATAGATTGATAGTCGATGTTAATAGATTGATAGTCGACCTTGATAGATTGATATTCGATGTTAATAGATTGATATTCGATCTTAATAGATTGATAGTCGATGTTAATAGATGGATAGTCCATGTTAATAGATTGATAGTCGATCTTAATAGATTGATAGACGATGTTAATAGATTGATAGTCGATGTTAATAGATTGATAGTCGATGTTAATAGATTGATAGTCGATGTTAATAGATTGATAGTCGACCTTGATAGATTGATAGTCGATGTTAATAGATTGATAGTCGATGTTAATATATTGATAGTCGATGTTAATAGATTGATAGTCGATGTTAATAGATTGATAGTCGATGTTAATAGATGGATAGTCCATGTTAATAGATTGATAGTCGATGTTAATAGATTGATAGTCGATGTTAATAGATTGATAGTCGATCTTAATAGATTGATAGTCGATCCTGATAGATTGATAGTCGATGTTAATAGATTGATAGTCGATCTTAATAGATTGATAGTCGATGTTAATAGATTGATAGTCGATGTTAATAGATTGATAGTCCATGTTAATAGATTGATAGTCGATGTTAATAGATTGATAGTCGATGTTAATAGATTGATAGTCGATGTTAATAGATTGATAGTCGATGTTAATAGATTGATAGTCGATGTTGATAGATTGATAGTCGATGTTAATAGATTGATAGTCGATGTTAATAGATTGATAGTCGATGTTAATAGATTGATAGTCGATGTTAATAGCGGAGCTCCCGCGCGGGCCGAAGGCCCGCGCGAGCGGAGCACCATACTTAAGAAAAAATGGTAACCCATCGACTTGATTTTTCATGGCTTGATTTGTCCATACATACATACATACATACATACATACGTACATACATACATACGTACGTCCGTCCGTGTACCACTTTGCACAGGGTTCCCGCGCGCTTTGCTTACTCACAAATGCACAGAAAAATTGCAATAATGTAGTCAAAGATGGATCAAGAAGTATTTTTTTCTTATTTTTGCAATACGAAAAATACGTTTAATCGAACTCATGTCTGTCTTAAAGTGAACAAAAATAATTTTTCGACTTTAGCGACTTGTTAAAGAAGATTTAGCGAGGGAAGATTCTCAATCTTACGATGAACTAAGTTTCGTGACTGAAACTTCAGTGAGAGAAAAAGTGGCCTGTAGACCAGAAAAACCTGATTATACTGCAAGAGATTAGACTTCATAGAAGGTAAATTCATTAATCTTAACTAATATTTCGTAAAAAATCGACAAGAAATGTGTAAACTAGCTGAAGAAACTCTCAGACAAGCCAAGGACGTTGGTTCGGCAAACATTGTCAGAAAAACTTGGATAGTTTGTCGTTTTTACTGCATTCTAGATTTTTATCATCTTTTTCTTCATTACTTGTGAACCAAAAAAGCGATATTTGAAGCTTTGATTATTTGTTTTTGATCCCATTTCAAGAAAAAAGGCTAAGACTTAGTAAAAAGACTTGGTTCTTTGAAAAAATATATTTGACGGCCAGCGAACCTTACGCGAAGTCAAAACAAGATTCCAGTTTCATAATCATATGAATATTTTGACATTTTTATAGATAATTTATTCTAATGTTGAATGAAATATGAAAAAGGAATACATATCACACCAAATATTTGCTATTTATCGGGCTTTTCCAGCTATTACTATTACACAATCGCAAAAATGATGAGCTTGTTTTTTTTTATGGATAAGTGTTTTTGTAAGATTTTTTGTAAGATTTTTCGCTCGATAATAAAGTTAAGAATAAATCTAAAAAAAATACTTTTCAAAGACCAACTTACTAACAAAGAAAATTATTATCTTGAGTCAACCTTTCTAACAAAGAAAATTATTATCTTGCATTAATGAATATGTCTCTTTTTACGTGTGAAGTTCAAGTGAATGTAAGCTTAAGCTTATCAGTAATATTTTTCGACAATTTTCAGTGTAGTTTACTTTCCACCTAAAAAACTTACAACTTTGATTACTAAGATTTGCTGAATAAAATCCTTCGTTCTATACATGTATTCATATGTTCTACAATCTATAATTATTATTCTTCGAATTGAAAAGTTGTCTAAGGCTTTTGAAGGCTTAAAATAATGGTTTTTCTTTTAGTTTTTCCTTCTGGATTCTGGTAAAATCTAACGAAGTGGTAACGCTATAACCAGCGTTATGCCGCGTCACACAATTGTCACGTTTTTAGCACTAAATATACTATTTATGGGAGCTCCGCTTTTAGGCAGTGCCTAAATCTATATTAGATTGATAGTCCATGTTAATAGATTGATAGTCGATGTTAATAGATTGATAGTCGATGTTAATAGATTGATATTCGATGTTAATAGATTGATAGTCGATGTTAATAGATTGATAGTCAATGTTAATAGATTGATAGTCGATGTTAATAGATTGATAGTCGATGTTAATAGATTGATAGTCGACCTTGATAGATTGATATTCGATGTTAATAGATTGATATTCGATCTTAATAGATTGATAGTCGATGTTAATAGATGGATAGTCCATGTTAATAGATTGATAGTCGATCTTAATAGATTGATAGACGATGTTAATAGATTGATAGTCGATGTTAATAGATTGATAGTCGATGTTAATAGATTGATAGTCGATGTTAATAGATTGATAGTCGACCTTGATAGATTGATAGTCGATGTTAATAGATTGATAGTCGATGTTAATATATTGATAGTCGATGTTAATAGATTGATAGTCGATGTTAATAGATTGATAGTCGATGTTAATAGATGGATAGTCCATGTTAATAGATTGATAGTCGATGTTAATAGATTGATAGTCGATGTTAATAGATTGATAGTCGATCTTAATAGATTGATAGTCGATCCTGATAGATTGATAGTCGATGTTAATAGATTGATAGTCGATCTTAATAGATTGATAGTCGATGTTAATAGATTGATAGTCGATGTTAATAGATTGATAGTCCATGTTAATAGATTGATAGTCGATGTTAATAGATTGATAGTCGATGTTAATAGATTGATAGTCGATGTTAATAGATTGATAGTCGATGTTAATAGATTGATAGTCGATGTTGATAGATTGATAGTCGATGTTAATAGATTGATAGTCGATGTTAATAGATTGATAGTCGATGTTAATAGATTGATAGTCGATGTTAATAGATTGATAGTCCATGTTAATAGATTGATAGTCGATGTTAATAGATTGATATTCGATCTTAATAGATGGATAGTCGATGTTAATAGATTGATAGTCGATGTTAATAGATTGATAGTCGATGTTAATAGATTGATAGTCGATGTTAATAGATTGATATTCGATGTTAATAGATTGATAGTCGATGTTAATAGATTGATAGTCGATCTTGATCGATCGATAGACATTGGAAACTCGTACAAAGCTTTCGTTCTTTATCTCCAGTACATAGATTTGCGTTTTTGGTACGTAATCCAAGACTCCATTCTCATACATGAAGTCCTTATCAAGTTCTGAACGTTTTTAAAAATCCTTGCTATCCATAAAATTAGTGTAAAAAGAAATTAGTTTAAGACTTGAACATTTTAAGCGGTTTTTTTTTTATGCCGTTAGACATTTATAACATCGGTTATCCCACAGCCAATCAAAATGCCGGAAAGCCGTTGTATATTCGTCGGTATTTCACTTTCCTTCCCATCATGCACTGCGCATTGCATCTACGCATTTGTATTTTCTATGGTGTGGGTTAAAATGGTTACACAATGGTTTCTCGTGGCATACCGTGGATATCCCACTCATCACTTGTATTTTCTTTGTACACACACTCGCCTAAAGGCTCGTGTGTATACTAGAAACTACAAGTCACTCGTGGGATATTCCACGGTATGCCACTCGAAACCATTGTATAACTAGTATATACCTTATATATAGTCGTTAGGAATGTAACGCTTTCTATTGCTGAACAGACTAATCATAAAATCGAAAATCCAATCATATTGTAAGAAATCCCAAATTCTTTCAGAGTGGAAATAAATTATGTATAAACTCGGTCTAATATTTACAAAGTATTTCTCCTATATGTACATAAGTACATTATATACTAGTTTTCACAGATCTATAGTGACGCACACTTTTTTTACAGCTGTTTTCGCCTTATTTTTTATTGCTTCCTAACTTTGCGCATCTTTTCCTGCAAACAGAGACGAAGTGGATCTTGGCATGTTTTTTGACAACTGAACAGTCACCAATGACCCATTTTTTTCCCCGATGGAATCAAGGGTGGGGCAGCGGAAGTGCACCTGCTCGGGTTCGATTCCCAGACTCGGCATCACATATAGTATAGTTTTTTAGGTCTCTCCCTTGATTCGAGGGTTTTTCTACGGGTTCTCCGGTTTTCGTCCATCCACAAGACTTTACACGCTAATTTAATTTCATCTGTCAGTTAGCTGTGCCCTGACTCTGATCAGCCCAGAGGTCGTTTCAGGGTTTGATCTGTGAGTTAGCCGTGCCCTGACTTAGATCAGCCCAGAGGTTGTTTCAGGGTTTGATCTGTGAGTTAGCCGTGCCCTGACTTTGATCAGCCCAGAGGTTGTTTCAGGGTTTGATAAAATTTGCAGGCTTTTAGAACATGTTATACCAGTCCCTAAAGGAACGGGTAGAAGAAATCTGACGGAGCTTTTGCTTCGAATGTTGGTCGTGGCTTAATCAAGGTATCTGGTTTAGTAGACACGTCTATAAACTCGACGGAAGTGACCACTTCAAACGTTTGATTCAAGGCTGTGTTACCTAGTTGGCAGTATGGACCAATACACTGAAAAAAATAATAACAGACCGTGTTTGTAAAAAGTGGACAAGATACGTCATGGAGACAGGTATTAAGTATGTCCTTGTAAAAAAAAAGTCTTTCTTTGATATATGCTCGGACACAGAATGCAAAGGTTGCATGTTAAGTTGTTGGTGACAGAGTATTCGTGGGATGTCATTCCATCACCAAAACTAGAAATTAGGAAAAGTTACTTATCATAGGATTCTGATCTACGATACTGTGAACAAGTTACATTTAGTTAGTTGAAAATATCACATTGACAGAAATGTTGTAGGTCGTGTTCACACGATAGAACTTGGTGTGCGAGACGCTACTGAAGTAGATATCGATCCTTGCTTCTGAAACGTTGCGCTCAACATTGCAAGGGTGAAAATATGGTGCAACAGCAGATATCAGAACGTTCTATACATTTGCTGTATTGTTGACCCAAATGCCTCGACTTTAAATAATCTTTTGAAGGCAATGGAGTGTAACTCTGATATCTGCTATTGGGTGATAGTGTATGATGTTGCGCGCAACGCTTGAAAGGTGTGTCGGGTCCTTAAAAGGAGTAAAATCTTAGCTAGTTGTATACCTGATATTTGATGTCTTTAGGGTCGTCATATTTAAACTGTACACCTACAACCTGAATAACAAACAAACAGAATCCATTACATATGCTAAATACTAGTTATACAATGGTTTCGAGTAGCATACCGTGGAATATCCCACGAGTCACTTGTAGTTTCTAGTATAAACACGAGCCTTTAGGCAAGTGTGTATACAAAGAAAATACAAGTGACGAGTATGTGTACAGTATGTGCCCCGCCCTTTTCATGTGCACTGATTGGTTTTTTGTCAGTACAAAACAGTCTAATAGAGTCATTACCCTGGGTTGTGGATTGGCCAAGAATCCAAAGTTTGCGTAGAGGACCTCGATTTTTAAACCCATGACCATGTTGGAACAAACACCGTTTCCCCCATCAACCTGTCGATACAAAAAATCAACTTCGTTTAAATTCTTGGAATGATGCTCTGCGTTGTAAAGCTGATTCAGGAGCATTTTTCGTAAGACGACAGTAGAGATTAACGATATCCAGGTGTCCGGAGCACGCACGAACCGTCCAATCACAGCGCGCTTCGATGCTTAGCCAAGCGGCCCTTGCTCCAAGTCTCTTCCCAATGCAAAGACAACCGTTTCAAAGAATTTAGAGAAAAAAAGTTGAAGTATACGTGTTGTTTAAAGAATTAAAGTAAATCTTTGAGATCCATCTCCTCAAATTCTGTGAGATATATGACTTTTAAGACTCGGACGAGGGCCGCTTGAATTACAACAACAATCCTTTTCGCGCTTAGTTTTTCGTACAGCTGGATAGGCACATATTGTATTTTCATTTTACTCATCGTAACCTGCTGTCTGTTTGCTCCTTTTGTCAAAAGCATCGAGACTACTGTTAGATGCGTTTTCAAGAACTCTATATTATTATTATTATTATTAATAAGATAACTCGGTGCTCCTTTTTTAAAAAATTTCGCACAAGGCAAACGACAAAGTCACGGCAACCGTATCTTGAAATCGTATTCTGAGTTGCGACGTTGATTTCGAGGTATTTTTTTGTAAGACCGTGAGAAATCTTAGCTCACGATCATGGGCGCGGCCTAATTAGCCAAACATGGCGCACAAAATTGCTGCTCATACGAACAGAATGTTGGCATAGGGTAAAGACACCGGCACGGCAATGGCACGTCTGTTATATATTGACAACATCCGTTGAGCCAATCAAGGCAAGCAAGATGACTGATCATTTAAACAATGTTCACACAAACAGCAACACCACAACAGCACGGCACAACATAGAAGGGCAAGACATGTTTGTGATCGCTTCTAGGGACCCGTCAACAGAGATATCATTTCACTCGAAAATACAAACTATTTTACCTTTTGTGTGGGTTTGGTGTTAAGAATCTTGACCCAATCACCAACTTTATTAACATCGGAGTTACCAAACGTTGCTACATGTGTAGGTACACTGCTCAGTAAGGCATTGAGAGCTGTGTTCTGAAGAACCTGACATACAGAAGAACTCGTAGACAAGTATACACTGAGAAATAAATTTGAAATAAAAATAAAAATACTGAACCATGTGACATTCAGATACCCTTGTAACAAGGGTTCCTTGCCTAAAGGGGTGTTAAACGAGTCATAAATTTATCAGTGCTTTATACACTTATATGGTCCCAATATTGTCCCCTGTGGCATGCCCCAGTAAAAGGGATAAAAAGCAAAAGGGAGCCTTACCCCGCAGCTCTTTACACTTCTTGAGGCTTTTACAACACATACCTTATCGTGCAACCAGTTCGGACATCAATACCAAATGAGACTGGTATTCGCTGTGTTGACTGAGTACAAGAACCATCAGCTGATGGCCCTGCTATTGTTAACCATGTAGCTGGGTCAATACTTAACTGTATTGTTTCTCTAGTAGTTGATAGTTACTAAGTTATGGTCCATATACAATCATTTATTTATTTATTATGGAGTTAATGAAAAAATAGAATATATGTTCTGCCAATCCCACATGCTTTATAGACAGACAGGGTTCGAAATTCCCACAAGATACAAATGGCTAAATGCAAGTTGAAAATCACAAATATCGAGTCAAAAGAAATTGAACTCACATTTTCTAGCTAGTTCCCATTCTAGAAAATAATGATAGCAAAGAAAAATATAGTCTTTGGAAAAAAATTGTTTGATGCTTTCATGGGATTCAAATGTACATGTAGGCACCTGTGTCCACTAATTTTACTTTTTATTTATTGAGACTGATTCATAAAATAGCTGGTGGTATCAAGTTAAGTACCCAGCGATCATCGGTAGCTGCCTTCTATTGAGACCCCTGAGGATTGCACAAGAACTATTTCTAAATCAAAGGGATATCCTGAAAAAGGATACTTGTTGGTTATCTCATCAGTTTGTAGTGTACCTGCTACCAGCGGCTTACCAACAATGTAACCAGGGTTACCTGACCTCTGAAATGGCTCACTACCCTCCTGAAGTACATGAACAAAAGATTAGCAGTTCACATCAACCCTTGGGATACATAACAAATTTGAAGAGGACTAGGAATCAAGGGTGGCAGTAGTACACTTGTCTTTCACCTCTGAGGTCTCAGGTTTGATTTCTGAAATCAGCATCATATATGGGTAGGATTTGATAGGTCCCTCCCTTGATTTGAGGTTCTCTTTCTGGGTACTTTTCCAGTTTTCCTCTGTTCACAAAACCTACAATAACATGCTCAATTCTTGTTTGATCATTGTGTTAGCCGTGCCCTGACTTAGATCAGCCCAGAGGTTGTTTCAGGGTTCAATATGTGAGTTAGCCATGCCCTGACTTAGATCAGCCCAGAGGTTATCAAAATTTGAAGAATTGATAGAAATAGTAGAACAAACCTTTTTGAATATGACAGAATACTTCTGTAGAAAAGGCAATTTATTGTCAGAAGACAAAGCGCCCAACACAAATTCTACTCCAACTTTTGTCAAGTCTGTAGTAGTATTCCACTGAAGAGTGTATTTGACCTGAAAAGAACAAATTAAAGAAAATAATCTCTCCAGTCTTCAATATTATCTTAGTGTAAAAAAATTCTTCACCTGGTAATCATAATGATAAAAGGCAAAGGCAATTCATTTTACTTTGAAACCACGGCGAGTGGTTGGCGAATTCTCCCTAGCCAGTGGATCATGTATGAAGCATTTGAAGGTACACTCTTTGCCTGCTCAAACGACCAGTGAGAGCTCCTTATTACAGGTATTTAAAGCAAAAGCTACTACATGTACTACTAAAAAAAATATTCACCTCATGTACAACATTATTACACATCTTCTTCACAGCATCATAGCTAGGATTCGGAGGATCACTAAATCCACAGGCATTCAAAACTCCAAGATCATTCTTGCAGAGAATTGGCTCAGTGACATTCACATCCAGAAGAAGAGTGTCATTCAACAGCCATGTTGTCACAGGTCGTATTGACGTAGTGGTGAAGTTGGTAGCATTAGTTACACTGGTTGAGACGTTCACAGTGTTGGTTGCATTGGTCGTGTTTCCAAAATACAGAGAGGGATTCTGGAAAAATATTTGTAAAACTTGAGTTGGGATTTATTTTAGCAATGGTCCTTCCTTAACTTTGTTAGAGTCAGACAATGGTTCCAGGTTGAGATTGGGAAGTTTTCAAACATTTGTACAATTTATGAAGTGCAAGCTCAATCTTGAACCATTGTTTTATGGAAAATATATTCATCGGAAAGGATATTAAATGGATAGATGACTGGATGGATAGATAGTGGGAGATGTGGGCAGATGGGACAGAAAGATGATGGATGGATTAAAGATAATGAATGAATAATGGATGAAAGGAGTGACTGAGAAAGGGATGGATGGAAAGATGAAGGGAGGGAGAGAGGGCAAAAGGGATGGATGGAAGAATGGATAGAAGGAGGGAGGGAGGGAAGGGAGGGAAGGAGAAAGGGATGGATGGAAGGATAGATAGAAGGAGGGAGGGAGAAAGGGATGGATGGAAGATCACAGATAGAAGGAGGGAGGGAGGGAAGGAGGCAGAGAGGGAGAAAGGAATGGATGGAAGAATAGATAGAAGGAGAGAATGAGAGAGGACGGGGAAAGTAGGCATGGAGAAAATGTGTAATATTGAATATCATAGCAAACCAAAATTATCACCTTGGCAACCTTAAACCCTGTGTAATAGCTCTTTGCTGCCAAGTAAGGTAGACTGTTACATTGTGAAGCCAAGTCTGTAATGATTCTTGTGCACTCACTATTGCCATCTTGTAAATATCCTAAAAATTAGACAAGCATCAATATTGATGACACTCATTATATTGGGAAGCATGGGTGGTGTAGTGGTGAGAACGCTCACCTCTCACCAATGTGACACAGGTTTGAGTCCCACAAGGCTGAGTCTTGTATGTGAGTAGAGTTGCTTGTTGGTTCTCTCCTGTGTTTCAAGGGTTTTTCTCTGGGTTCTTCAGTTTTCCTCCCTCCACAAAAATCAATTCCTATATTCCAATTGGAATTTCATAGGACGAACAGCTACTCTGTAGAAATGCCACTGCTAAATCCCATTTTATATTTTAATTTTTATTGATAGCAATTTTACATGAGCTCGGTAAGATGAAGCATAATTCATGACTCTACTGTACCTGCAGGGTTTTCATCACCACACTCTCTTGTCAACATTGGCTTTGGAAGAGCCAGGAAACCTTTAGCACTATTTTCAAAAACCAGTAGTATAGGATCTCCTGCCTTAAGAAAGATTGGGCAGCTTTTACTTTGAGGTGTTGTCAATGTGAAGAATCATACAAACTTGCCATTGTGACAAAGTTGGGTTTTAGTGGACTGTCATCAATCAAAGAAGTGTTGCCATGACAATGTCAGAAAATACAAAGGGCACTTGCCTATTATGGAATGTCTTGGAAATGATTCATTGACATCCACCAAAACCTACCTTGTCGCAATAGACTATATCACTATCATGGCACACCAATGCATTCTGGGACTGTTAAGTAGTGTGAATGGGGAAAGAGCTCTCTGGTGTGTCAGGGGTTCATGATCAAAAGAAAAAAAAGGAAAAAAAATGGAAGCTAGACCAACCAGACTAGTGGCTACAACCACACAATAATAAAAGATAAGTACAGTCTAGTTCATGTAGGGGCATTTTAGTGCAGGGGGAGGATTCCAGTTCCCCTCCCATTCCTCGTCCCCTCCCCCAAAGCACCACTACACAGGCTAAGCACAGTCTAAAGATGTAGTTTTCTAGTGACGCACGTCATATCACATAAATAAAATACCTTATAGGCAGAGGCGGCTGTAGGCTGAGGCTGTGTGAATCCTTTATTTTCATAAACAGCTTTGGAAGTTTGGCCTTTTAGTTCAGAGAACTCGGCAGCAGTGCTTGCACTTCTGATATCATTATAAACATTTCTAGAGCTATCTAAAAATGAAACATACAGCTGTAGTCTGTACTGTACAATATGGAATACTATAAAGTTTATTCTGATGTTGACATTGATGGGATTTAAATGTTACCATGGTAACTATTGTGTTGTGCTGAAACTTTAATCTGACTGTTGCCATGGTTACCAATGCATTTTTCACTTAAATTGCTAAGAACATAATTATAAAACTTACAATTGTCCCTGTAGATACAGAATAAACCCGAGCCAGTTGCTTTTGTTTTAAACTGTGTGTTTTGTGTAAAGAGGAGGTCTGAGGACACACAGACACTGCTGTCTTGGCTGTCAATAAAAAGAAAAATGCAACTTTTTTAAGATAAGGATCAGGAAATTAAAGTGTGATCAGATTTGATTAAAAGTTAATGTGTGCAAGATGTATTTTATTCCATTATCGTTTTCTGTAGTTTCAATAATTTCAAAAACAGGTATAGAGATTAATGGGCTGACGATTTACAAGTCAAATAAATAAGTCGTAAAAATCAACAAAAATCTACACAAACTTCACATCGGCGTCCCTGCATTCTGTGAACGCTTCCCTTTCCGCTGCAGTGCAGTCAGGATCACAGCAGCAGTTCGTATCGCAAGCATTTCCAGTCAAATCACACGTACATCCTACAAAACAAACGACAGAAAGAGAATTCAAACACCAAAACTACACAGTCCTAAAAAATATTAGGTTTTATTTCATCGTTTGAAAATGCGAGAAAATTTAAAAAATATAAATACCTGAGCTTGAAGAAGGCGAGAAGACGGTCCTGTTACTAGCAGCTGCCTTGCTTTGAGCACAAAACAACAAAATACACAAAATTCTTGCCCAAAACAAAATTACCGCCATTTTGAAAACAAAAATGTTACGCGCAATGACTCGTGGGTAAAACCACAGGAATCCCAAAATTCACTTCTTGATTTTATTTAATTTGAAATGCTTGAAAATTAAAAAATATATAAATACCTAAGCTTGAAGAAGACGAAAAATCGTTCTGTTCATGGAGAAGTCTTGCTTTTGGGGAGAAAATACGAAGATACACAAAATTATTGTCCAAAACACAACGCGCAAAGTCTTGTGGGTAAAACCACAGGAGCCCCATGATTGTACACAGGCTTTGCTCGGCTTTAGTCCACTCGCACGTAAACAAACTCTGATAGGAATTTCTCAAAAATCTTCGAGAGTTTTCTTCGTTTGTTTGGAGATCAAGATGGCCTCTCGGCTCATCTTCAGACAGGTTAGCACATTTACTTTTACTTGATTGAAAAAACTGCTTGTATTTCTTGAGAGATCGCAGATAAATAGTATTCAAAAATTTGGTAAGTTCAAAATGCTGTGTCACTTTGAAGAACGTGCAGGTCAGCATGTCTTGTGAAAGAACACGAAAAACTTTTTGTTAGCTTTTACTTGTAATTGAAAATTAATAGTCTTTTTCTTCTTTGATTGCATTCTATTCAAAATCCGATTTCCTTCTTTCTTTTTTAATAAGCAGCTAATTTATTTATTCTAATATCTAGTAACAAAAATAATAATAATAATAAGGCTTATTAAGCTTACTAGTAATAATTTTTTGGTAGTAATAAGCGTGACTTGATCTCCTTAGCAATTTTGAGTATTGCTCTTCAAGATTAAATTCATACGTGTTATTTATTTACACTCATTCACACTATTGCTGGTTTGCTATCTTTCCCAAGAGAATAAAGTAACCAAAGACATGATGGCCATGTTGGATGATATAACAAAAGAATTCATTGAAGAATCTTTTCTTAAAGTCATCCAACATGGTGGCTATGACGTTACGTGCAAATAAAGATTAGAGATGTTCACTGTAACTTACAAACTTTGTTACAGGAATCATTTCTCATTTAAATTTGCCAAGTGAACCATAAAACAAAAGATATCTTTGTTTTAGCATCCAACAGATCTCTGGCTGGCAGTCATCAATAGGTGATGTCAGCACAAACGTTGCTATGGTATTTTAGTGGAATTGTCTTGAAGTAAACTAACTTCAATACAAATATTCCTATGGATGATAACGCTTTGAAACATAAAGTTTTCTAAGACAGGTACATTTGGAATATCAAGTCCAACAAGATCTACATTAATATTGTTGCAGTGGGAATAAATTATGACATTGATTTTTTCCAGTTGCTAGATTTTGAGTCCTTCACTTTCACATACTTGCTTGGATGCAGCAGAACCAGACAGGCTGTTATCATTGACCCAGTTGATACACAGGTCAGCTATCAAATTAACATTAGAGTATTGGTTAAATGATGTTTGATTTTGACCATGGATCGATCATGTATGGTGTTAATGATGGTGAAAATAGGATCATAATTATATGGTGATGGTGCTGCTGGTGATAATGCATGTAATGGTATTAATAATGTCATAGTGGCTGGATATGATATTCATGAAAATGCATGATGCTGACAGTGATGATAGTACTATATATAGTGGTGCATGACTGATTATCTATGTTACGTACTTGATACAAATGATGTTCCCTGCTAGCAGAGTCTCCCATGTAGACGAATCCTGACATAGAAAATGAGAGACTCAACATGGGAGACTCTGCTAGCATGCAGGGAACAAATGATGATGCATGGTTATATGATGATGATAATCATGCAAGATGATGGTGTTGATGCATGGTGATAAGGATGAAAATGACGATGGTGAAGAAAATGATACATGATGATGATGATGATGATGGATGATAGTTATAATGATGGGGATTCATAGTGGTGGTGTTGATGCATGGTGATAAAGATGATGATGACGATGGTGAAGAAAATAATACAATCATGATGATGATGATGATGCATGATAGTTATAATGATGGGATGCATAGTGGTGGGGATGATGGATTGGTAATGTCATGATGATGATGCAGGGTGATGATTGTGTGGTGAAGATAGTGATGCATGGAGATTGGCTTGATGGTAATAATGGTGGTACGATACCAGTGCAGATGATGCATGATGAAGATGCATTATGATGATAACAACAGTAATCATGGTAATGATATGGTGATGTATGAATCTTGGACAATTAATTTTGAGTAATCTATAATATATATTATATAATATAGGTCAAGCGGGATTCAAACCTCATAGATGAAATGGATCTCAAATTGATATATGCAGGTACATGCACATCATAATATTATAATATGCTTGATATTTTAAAATTCCATAATATAAATTATTTATTAACTAATAATTTATAAATAAATTTGAAATTTCTGCTGTTGAGTGTTGGTGTTAATTCCTTTATGCTTTCTATATTCTATAAGAATTTAAAAAACATGTTTATTTTGCCAAGAGAAAAACTCTAGGCCAGACTAGTAACAATCTTGAAGCACAGCTAAGAACATGATTATCAACTCACACACCTTACACCTACCAAAGAGTTTGAAGGGGCCTATAAAGGGGGGTTCTGGTGTCGCTTTGTCGCTAATTTAAAATTCTCGTGTCACCTTTGACTAGAGTCGAAATGTCGGTGTCGCTTTTTCGACTCTTTAACGAATGTCGCTGTCGTTGTAACATGAAATAAAGGTAATTTTCCTATTCAGATTAGCTTCATAATACCGTACGAAAATTACAATGGTGGGTAAAAAAGGTCTAGGGTTCAAAACTATAACATCTGAGTTCGTTAGCGATAGGCCCAAACATTTAAATGCATGTCCAATACGTGCAGTCGAATCCACACGAATAATGTATTTGGTTCACGATCCATAAAGTTGGTGAAAATCATTTATATATAAAGGTGCATATGATAATTCTTACTTCTACACCGATAACCGGAACCGTATAGCACTGAAGTCCAGTAAGACTGATCTCGACACCAACTTTGGATTCCAGAGTAACACAGTAACCAGGATGGCAGGATTCCAACACTTGTTTATTCAAGTTATTAAACTTTAACCAATACAAATTCTAGCCAATGAAGAACTGATATTATGCCGAGATAACATGATATTAATTGCCGCATTAGTTGCCGCATGCTTTAGTCACGCTGTACTTACAGAAATAAGATCATATATACAAATCACAATGGTTTATTGTTTTATATATTGTTTGTAGGTTCATATTTTAAAGTTATGTCGCCGTCACAAACACTTAAACCGGCATGTCGCTGTCTACATTGTTCATTTTGTATGTCACTGTCACAATTTTTCGACAATCATGTCGTATGTCGGCTTTAAGAAATAAGCATGTCGCCATTTTTTGAGGCCATGTCGCATGTCGCCAGGACCCCTTTATAGGCCCCTTTGAATAGAAATCAATACATACCTGTAGTAGCATGTATATAGCATGTATAAGAGTTAAATTCCCTCGTAGTCACTACAATGACGTCCCATTCAACTTCTGATTATATTACAAACTTTTTACTAGATGATTGTACATTGTATTTCTTGGTTTTCTTTCCTTAATATGATTGTAGTCAATACCCATGTACATGCAGACCACATCACAGGAACAGGGATGCTTAAACAGTTGACAGGATGCAAGAGCATGATCTCCAAAGACAGTGGGGCCATTGCTGATGTTCTCCTCAGTGATGGCGATGACATAACTTTTGGAGAAGAAGTGAGTATCTGATGGCTTAATGATGACTTAACCAGTGAGTATGTTACCAGCTTAATAGAGATTCACGATTTTTCAACAATCATTTAAACCTTCAAATTTTATCAAACCTGAAACAAACTTTGATCCAAGTCAGGGCTTGGCTAACTCACAGACCATACATGTATTGGGTCTCAATATGTTGGGTTTCATTTTGTGGAGGGTGGTTAAATAAAAACATACTGAGGATCCCCGAAATCAAAGCCTAGAATCAAGGTCTGAAGAGGTTAACAAAATATTACTCACATTTCAGTCTTTAGAGGCCAAATCAACACCAGGCCACACAAATGGTAAGTAACTCACTGTATCCCACTTCATGAGCCATCATGAGCCATCATGAGCCATGAGCCCAAGTTGCAAGGTAAACTATAATAGCTAAGTACTCTACTTACTAAGACTTGACTAATGAAATCAAGGTGGGAAACCATGCCAAAAGCTTGAGAGGCTCATCATGAAATAGATTATCATTTCTCTTACATTTTTTATTTGTGTGTGTGTGTGTGTGCAGTGCATGTGCGTGGTCGTGTATGTGCGTATGTGTGTGTGTGTGTGTGTGAGTTAGGGGGTGGGAGGGAGATCCTGTTCCATCAAGGGCCCTCCCCTCCTACAGTCCCATTGGTATTTTAGGCTATAGATCTGCATGTATCTTGGTTTAAGTCAGGTAGCTAGTTGCATATCATTATCCTTGCTTATGTGGTTTTCACTTGGATGTAGGCTGTATGACATTCATCAGCCATGCCAACAAGATGGCTTTTACTGGTGATGCTTTGCTGATCAGGGCATGTGGAAGAACAGACTTTCAAGAAGGTATAGTGAATATACAACTAATGTACAATCAAACAATCAAACACTGATTTAAGGCAATGAACAGATGGAATTTAACTTGTTATGTTTTACGGAGGGAGGAAAATTAGATAACCTAGAGAAAAACTCTTGAATCAAAGGAATGAGAACCCATCGAGAAACTCTGCTCACCTGTACATGTTATACCAAGTCAAGGAATATGCATGAATGTTTATTTTATATCCCTCATGTCTCTTTTATCTCACAGGCTCTCCTGAAAGACTGTATGATTCAGTTAAGAGTAAAATCCTCTCTCTTCCTGGCGATTTTATTCTGTATCCAGCTCATGACTATAAAGGTATTTCATTAAAAAAGTTCAAAATTTAAGTTTAAATCAGATTAGATAAATGTTCAATGACAAGGACGTAGCCAGGGGGAGAACCCTGGGGGATGGAACCCCCTCTCCTTCATCCTGTTGGTAGTTGTACTGTAGATCTCAGCAGCTGGCGGTATCAAAGAAAACCATTGATTTGATCTTTAGTTTAAAGGTTTTTTTGTTTGGCCACTTTTTGATTTTGTTGTTTTTTTTTTGTTTTTTTTTTTTTTGGAAGGTTTTTGGATGGCCGTTTTTTTTGTGTGTGTGTGTTTTATTTTGCAGGTTTTTGGTTAGCCATTTAATTGAATTCCCGCTTTGCCCCTCCCCCCCCCCCCCCCCCACGCCACACCCCTGAATGATTCTAAATTGGAGCTAATATGCTAATATCATATCCAATGTTAGGTCTGACGTCCACATCTGTAGAAGAGGAACTAAAGCACAATCCAAGGATGACAAAGAGCAAAGAGGAATTTATAAAAATCATGAAAAATCTTGGACTCACCAAACCAAAAAGAATAGGTAAATAATTATTAATTGTTGTGCAAGATTATGTTGAAAAGCTATTCATTCATTCATTTATTCACACATTGACTCATTCATTCATGCGCATGCAGTTCTTATTTCCTCATTCATGTCATCCATCCATTCATCCTGTCTCATCCATCCATTAAAAGAAATTATTAAACGCGATTTTTTCCCGATTATATTTTTACCTTTTACTTTTATCTAAATTGGGCTCCCTGTGTAAAAACTCTGTTTATGATTTTAAAAAATTTCCATAGCTTCAGTTTTAAAGATATAAATATAAAACTTTCAGGGAATACTTATTTTGACATGCTTATTTGGGTTCTGCCATTATTTTTGAGCTACTCTTAGATTTTTTTGATTGACAAGGTAAATAAATAAATTAATGCGATTAACAGTGGAATCCACAGTGTGGCTATTCCTCCACTGCATTCCAATTGGAATTTAGAAGTTGAAGGTCAAGTGACCAGGTCCTGCAAAGGGCCTATTCCAATGCTTTTAAATAAGGTAGTTTAGCATTGGATCTTGAAATAATTTTGTTTTTAACTAGATGAAGCTCTACCAGTCAACATGATGTGCGGCCCAAGTCAACTCGGCACATATTATGAAAGAATGGATGAATAGAAATATGAAATGGAATGACCAAATATCACATCCTGAGGAAAGCAGATGGAACTTGTGATTGATAGCTGGGAGAGTATATTTAATACTTAGAGAATACATGGTAAGCAAAAGGTTTGCCTTGTGTAATGATTTAAGATCAAAATTCATTTTTATGCTTGCAAAACAAGGAAGAAAAGAATAAGAGATAATAGACCTCATCGGCTTGGGTGTAATGTTGTCCCATTTCAGACCACGTGTCATTCTCCAGAGTATCATTTCATTGTTTAACGGTTGCGCATGAGAAGACACATGAACATGGATACAACTCAAAACAAAGAATCTTATTCTAAAGAGAATGACACGTGGTCTGAAATGGGACAACATTACACCCAAGCCAATGAGGTCTATTGATAAGAAAACCTAAAATGGTCAAGATTCCAGTACTGTCAGTAAACTAAAACATTGGGAAAGTAAGACAAAAAATAAAATCTATTGTTTCTTGTACTTCAGTCGTATGAATACTTAATTATCTTGAACTTAGATGGCTTCCATATTATCTGCTTGTCACCTACAAATTAATTGCTGCGCATTTCAGAAGATTTAAGCTTTGCTTTTCCAAGACTTTATGCTAAAGACCATTGATTCCCTCTTCAAACTAAACTGAAAGCCATATGGGATCTTTTCTACATTACTTTTACCCAAGAGATTCCCAAAGTCTGCCCTACCCAATGAACAGTAAATTACAGGGGGGAGGGGTGCTCCTTAAGAGAGTCGTCAACAGGTTTGACCCCTCATTTTGTAAGAAATTTCTGCGATAGATATTGAACAATACTGTTGTGCCACTGATGAAAGCTAGGGAAGAAAACAAATGTAAAAAAAACTTTTTCTCATGAAATATATTTATTCTTAATAAAAGTCAATAGTATTTAAAACCTGGGTAAATAAATCGCGCATGCATAATATTCTAATTCAAATAGCGCAAATGTGTTTAAACAACAGTAAAAGCATAGCAAGCACTTAAAAACACACAATTAAATGTATAATTCCATATTGAGGCATAAGAAATTGTTGAGCAAATGTTGATATTCTACGCACACATAAGTTAAAAAGAATTCAAAATATGATAAAAATGAATACAATTATAAATAAAGCAGAAATATTTTTTAACAAATTATGTAGGTGAATATTTTGACATCCATATAATTAATAACCCCTTGCAGCACTTCGGAATGCAGCTGAGTTTGGAGGACAAACAATAGGTTCCAGTTCTCAGGAGATTGAAATTCTTTTGTTTTGTCCTCTAAATTAAGCTGCTTTGACGTCACGTACAAGGGGTATATAGATGAAGTAGATTTGGTATGACTCAAAAGTTATGACATAGCCCCGTCATGGTAACGAGTTGACGACTTCCGTCTAGCCAATAAGCGCCGAGTTCACTTTTCATCCAATGACTAACGCAAGGTCAAAGTACCATTTCGATCAAGGCACGGCACGGCGCAGTGCGCCCATACTAAGTCACATGAAATCTGATTTATCCTACGGTACGCGCACATATTTACTAAAGGATGATATATCAAAAGCAACATTATAACACACTAAAAACTCATATCTTGGTACTAAATTATAATAAAACCTTTAGGCGCGCGCGGATAAATATTCCAAATAGTTGCGCACGTGAAAGTGTTATATACAGTTCAATAAAAGAGTATATCAAAAATTATCATAATCACACCAAATAGTTGACGTTAAGATAGCCTTTTGCGCACGCGTATCAAAAATTCCAAACTATAGTTGCATGTGCAATCAGGATAAATATAAGAAACTGTAAAATCAGTCTCAACACGAGGGCTGTCGCCTATTATGACAGACAAGATAGAAACTTTCAACCATCAAATTTTATCAAAGCCCTAAAACAACCTCTAGGCTGATCTAAGTCAGGGCATTACTAACTCACAGATCAAACCCTGAAACAACCTCTGGGCTGATCTAAGTCAGGGCACGGCTAACTCACAGATATTGAACCCTGAAACAACCTCTAGGCTGATCTAAGTCAGGGCATTACTAACTCACAGATCAAACCCTGAAACAACCTCTGGGCTCGCTGATCGATCTAAGTCAGGGCATGGCTAACTCAAATATTGAACTCTTATACGACTCTGGGCTGATCAACGGTAAGTTTTGCGGAGGGAAGAAAACTGAAAAAAAAAAAAACGAATCAAGAGAGAGACCTGACAAACTACATTTACATTCCTTGTTCCTAAGATTGATGACGGGCCATTTTGTTGCTAAATTCAGTAGCAGAGTCAATAGTTGCAGGTGTTTTCATAGCTGTGTAGAATCATTCCTAGGAGTAGTAACATCATCTATGGCAACATCAGCGTAATGAAACGCTTTTTTATTAGTTGGTGGCGGAGTGGCGCTGTTCTGGTTCTGGAATGTACCAAGAGTAGAAGTATTGTTGGGAACCAGACGTTGATAAACACGGTTAGTATTGCTGTCGCTCTGTGGATCTGAGGCATTGGGCTCCCTTAACTCGATGTGGCTTCCTCGTTCATATGCCGCGTTAGATACTGCGCTAGTGACCACCGTGTCGTTAACAACTACTCTCTCCAGCTCGACGTCTTCTCTCTCTGTTTTGTTTTCATGATGCATTTCTATAAGAATCAGATACAAAACTGCTCCAAGTACTCCGCCTAAAAGACCTCCTATTATGGGCACCCATGCCCAGTGATTACCAGCCCTGTAAGAACAGAAAAAGTTTGTTTTACTTCTATCTTGGATGGAAATTATTTTTTGCGCAAGTGTCAAAAGTTCTTCGCAAGGAACATTTAAATCATCTGATCTAAATTACTATTCTAAGAGCGACTGTCAGACTGACAGTTCCGTCAGCCACCATTCTGCCCTTGGAAGGTATCGCCGATGTCAGGGGCGGATGCAGGGGAGGGGTGCAGGGGGTGCGCACCCCTCGGAGCAGCTTTGTCCCCCTATTTTGAAGATACCCAATGTTTTCTTTCTTTAATTCTGAGGGTTGCACCCCCTGGGTTGACTTTGTACCCTGCACCCATCCCTGAACAAAATCCTGGATCCGCCCCTGGATGTGATCATAACAGTGACAAATTTTGATTAGATTTTAATAGATCTTGAGACGTTTCGGAAGGTGACAACCTTCCTTCATTTTTTTCTCTTTTGAATGAAGGTTGTTACATTCTGAAACGTCTCAAGATCTTATCAAGACATACCACTCTGCAAACAGGTATCTCACTAAGCTTTACTTGGTAAGAGTTTCAAGCACAGAGTAACTAAAGTTCACAGAATTAAATTATATTTTTTTCCATTTTGATATAAATATTTTAAGTTACTTACGTAAACACGCCAAATCCCCAGCCCGCAATGGCTGTAAAGATTCTCGGTCCCAGATCTCTCGCAGGGTTGATTGCGTACCCGCAGTTGAAGCCGAATGTAGCACCAATAACGAACACAACAAGGCCGATGAGGACCGGGGCTGTACCTTTATCAGGCGCGTTGTTGTTCTTGTCAACTATGGCAAAAACACATCCCACAAGTAATGCAGTACCTAAAATCTGCAAAACAATAAAATTACATTTTAATCTAAATTAATGATTGAGTGCCTGGATGTCGCAGGGATGCAACACACACACACACACACACACACACACACACACACACACACACACACACACACACACACACACACACACACACACGATGCGATTTTCTCCGATCGTCGGTGTCAGCGTCGCAAAATTGGCCGCAATATTGAAAGCAGAAAACATATGTTATCAAATATTTGATACAATACGCAACACCAAAGCGGCTGCGCTTATAGACATGTATTTCGGAGCTTATTTTATTTATCTATTTAATTTACCTGGTCCCCAAAGCCATTCGCCGTGGATAAAAATGGCTGAGGGTAGGTGGCCCATATTCCGGCTGTGCCGTTAGGACCCGTTATCTGACGAACACCACCATCGAATGCGTTAAGAGCATCTTAAAAAAATGTATATAAAAGAACGATGAGCGCTAGTCTACGTTACGATTCAATGCAATATGTGGGAGAGTGGAGATTTGAGAGAAGAAAGATCCCCATGCCCTTTAAGTCGCTACACAGCATAGATGAGCACTTGCAACATAAAGCACTGAACAATTTTGAAGATAGATATGAGTCTGTGAGTCAGTCCTACCCTAGATTTAGATCAGCCTAGAGGTTGTTTCAGGGTTTGATCTGTGAGTTAGCCATGCCCTGACTTAGATCAGCCCAGAGGTTGTTTCAGGGTTTGATCTGTGAGTTAGCCATGCCCTGACTTAGATCAGCCCAGAGGTTGTTTCAGGGTTGGATCTGTGAGTTAGCCATGCCCTGACTTTGATCATCCCAGAGGTTGTTTCAGGGTTGGATATGTGAGTTAGCCATGCCCTGACTTAGATCAGCCCAGAGGTTGTTTCAGGGTTCAATCTGTTAGTTAGCTGTGCCCTGACTTAGATCAGCCCAGAGGTTGTTTCAGGGTTTGATCTGTGAGTTAGCCGTGCCCTGACTTAGATCAGCCCAGAGGATGTTTCAGGGTTCAATCTGTTAGTTAGCTGTGCCCTGACTTAGATCAGCCCAGAGGTTGTTTCAGGGTTCGATCTGTGAGTTAGCCGTGCCCTGACTTAGATCAGCCCAGAGGTTGTTTCAGGGTTGGATCTGTGTGTTAGCCGTGCCCTGACTTAGATCAGCCCAGAGGTTGTTTCAGGGTTGGATCTGTGTGTTAGCCATGTCCTGCGGACTTTGATCAGCCCAGAGGCTAATTTAGGGAATCATAACTGAGTTGGTTTATGTTTGAATCATCTATAAGACTCGTTTATACTATTCATGTTGGCTTATTATTACTGTCGTTTTCCTACCGTAATATACGCCATAAACACAAGCAGAAGCCACGAATGCTCCCACCATTTGTGCGGTGCAGTAGAAGGGGAGTTTCTTCCATGGTAATCTGCCAACCACGGCATTAGCAAGAGAGACGGCTGGATTCATATGTGCACCTAGTAAATACAAATTACAACACTTAAAATTAATGCGACTTACAGTAACTTGGTAATTTTGGATGGCGAGGGTAGCTCACAGGAGGTGATTGACAGAAACTGTGTAACTGTTTTATAATGGTAATTGAACTGAGTGGAGTGCAATTTGGTTTGAAATCAAACAAGTGATTACAAAATTGCACGAACGCGTAGCGGGAGTGCAATTTGTTAATCACGAGTTTGATTTCAGACCAAAATTGCTCGACACGAAGTTTAATTACCATTCAATTATATCCATTTTGAAATCACTACTGTAGGAATTTCAAATTTAATTCCAATTTTTCATTATCACCCATTTTCACCTAGAAAACCTCCTTCAAAAATTGATCTCATGCTTTGAATTGGCTTTTGTTTTCTGTGATCTGATTGGTCAAATTTAAGGTTTTCTGCAATTTTATTGGCTCTTCAAAAACAGTGCGATTTAAAACTCAAAATGGTGCGATTTGTGAATAAATCGCACTGCTGAGAACCAATCAGATTGCAGGATTTGCTAGTGATTTCAAAATGGATATAATTAAACTAGTAAAAGATCATTTTAGTTTAATCCAGCAATACTTCAATAATCAATCTTTTAAAACATGTTAAAATGTATCTACCTTGCCGGTCTCAGCATTACAGCTTTTTAGGTGACTAACTTTGTTGAAATGTGCATGCTCAGGGGATTAAGAAGTGGGATAATATTTTGTAAAACATGCATTTTTTTGGTATATTTGACTCAAAATTCGCTTAACGGTACGTGATCTTGAATATTAAATGAAAATTGTGTTTGACAAGAAAAATACAACTAAAATATAACATGTTTTACAAAATATTATCTCACTTGTTAATCCCCTGAGCATGCGCTTAGAGCAGTAGCGCGGAATGCTTGATGCGTATATACCGTGACAATACTTAGTGTATCTTAAACTTTGTACAACACCGGCATTAGCTTCCTTACGCTGCTGCGCAGCGTTACTAGGAAGGTTGCAAAAACCCTTATCACTAGTGTGAACTTGTGTGTGAAATATAAAATAAACCGAGGTTGGTTCTAGACATATTTCGGTAATTACCTGACACACCGCCGGCCCAGTAGCATCCCATAGTAACGCCAACACCCCAGCCGAAGTTGATGGAGAAAAATGTACCATTTTGTTGCTTGCTGAGTACCGTTTGAGCGACCGACCCAACACCAAAAATCTGCAAAATTCAAGAAAGCTAATTGTTCAGTTTTTTGCATCCGTGAGGTGCTGATAAACCCCCCTTAGAGGAAATAGAAAACGCGCTCGCGTGCGGCATACAGTCATAACGCATGCGGGCAGGGCGGATTCAGTGGGTGGATTGGGTGGCTAGCCATCCATTTAACAAATAAAACAACATTTTCCGTGCTCCTGTGCGCGAGTACTATCTAATAAACATCATTAGTTTGGATAGTACAACGATTGGTCGACAACTGGCTTTATTAGTTAACTGAATTTAATTACTGAACGGAGGACGGATGAATTTTTAACCGCTCAAAAAGCTGCGCCATACACACGTGACAACATTGTGCGCAATATTCCAGGCAATGTTGCTGAAGTAGCTAGGATCGTTCCTCGTTTTCCAACTTCAGTAACATAGCGTGCAACGAATTGTGTCGGTTGAAATGGCTCTCGACATCGATTGCTTGCATGCATTATTGCGCGCAACGTTGCACCGTGTGTCTGTAGCTTTAGGCATTCCGAACAACATGTTAGATATGTAGCTGCACAAATTAAAGAGAAAGTTCCGCGTAAATGATATAAACTGGTCAATCTTTGAACGGTCAAATATTCGTTGGTTATCGTGTATAAGCCCACCCAAGATATAAGATAATATGTTTGATATTAAATAATATGTGAATTGAAGTGAAGTGCACTTCTAACGTGTTGCCCTCAAGTATGTGATTGTGCATGGTGGTGACATACAGTGTCACTATATAACCTGATCTGATTTGACAAACATTACAAGAACTGATAACGTACGATTAGTATAAACGTGGATATGAACTCAGCCAAGAACTCCTTTCCAAGCTTTGACAGATGTGGCTTCATTCTCTTGATGTCTAAATAAAAATATTTACACAAAAAAAAATTTTAGAGTGATTTTATTTAGCCTGTGAAAGAAAGATGACTACTTAGTTACCCGGCGTGTGCAATCGATAAATTCGTTAATCGATAGCAATCAATAACAATGGATAGAAAATTAACTAATTGTATCGGCCAACCGATAAAAATCGATAGCGAAAAAAGTTGTGAGTTAGTACTAGTCATAGTTAATCGAGTTAATCCCCTCGATTAACTATATACTAGTTGAAAAAGAATAAAAGAAAACAATGGATTTAGAGGGTACTACTAACTATTAGTTTGCCAATTTGACTCACGGATAAAGTAAAATTGCTCTATATTGGATATATTTTCGGGATTGGTGCAGCAATGAAAATACACGGTTGAAACGCTTCCTTCTAACTCGTAGCTTACTCTTAACTTAATTGTTTAAATTACGTGGAGTAGTACAGGGCTCCTTTTGATATCAGAGGCATATTTTAAAACTACTGACTGGACTACCCTGTTGTTTTATCCATGTTTAGATAAAGGTATCCATCTACTTCATTATCGTACTTTGCGCTGCAGGTTTTTTGAATAATTCAAAGAAGAGAGTAAAGCCCCTTGCGCCTTCCCCGCGTCTTCCATGGATCGTTAATTTACTCGGTATGTGAACTGCCGCACGAATTCCTCGTACAGAACATAAACAGTTTATGACGAGATTTGATAAGTGCGCGACCTAGAAGTAGTAGTCCGAGATCGTGGTTTAATTCCCCGCTGTTCGAGTATGCAGAAAGCGCGTTGAATAACTGCCTAATTGATTATTATAAGTAATAGCATGACTTGAGGGTGATTAGTGATTAAATGTCCCCGAAAGCCGAGGGAGGTTTTGTTGAAGTCCCGACGCCGAAGGCGGAGGGACTTTAACTAAACCTCCCGAGGCTTGAGGGGACATTTAATCACTAATCACCCGAAATTTCATGCTATTAGTTTGTAATATTATGATTACCAAGGAATAAAACTGCTCTTAGGAAATATGTTAGCTTTCGTACGATGCATAAATTACAAAGTTTTACAAAGCTGTTGATATGCGGCATACTTAAGGGAATTCGCCTTTGTTAAATGCGACAATGGCGAATTGAACCAGCATTCATTCATTCGTGGTGCTTTATTCTAATTCACTTTGGTTGGCCTAAAGCGGTATTAATGAAGTGTTTTGAAACCGTCTTGATTACGTCACAAATAGTAAGAAAAATTCTCGGCTAGTCAACGTATGCGCAAAGATTATTCAATGGATCCCACAAGTGCTGGGGTGTTCAATAGTGTGTAGTCCAGAGTCATTCCGCAAAATTTTCGATTGGGTAAATGCTACCCAGCCATGGTCCGGTGATTGTCATATGAGGGACCATGCCTCATGGATAGTGATGAGGGATATTTAGACTAAATATCCCTCATGATTATATTCATGAGGGATATTTAGACTAAATATCCCTCATGATTATATTCATGAGGGATATTTAGTCTAAATATCCCTCATGAATATAATCATGAGGGATATTTAGACTAAATGTCCCTCATCACTATTCATCCAGGGGGATGTTAGACCTTAAACATCCCTCTGGAAACAATGGATCCCGAGGTAATCATGATATTATTGACAGATAAAGGGCAAAAGGAACACGTTGCCTGCCGCTTTTTTATAAAATAAAATTTTCTAATGCACGTTTCTTTCCATTTCCGTAACTCTCCTGAAGTGCTTTGTTTACATAAGTTCTAATTAAAGGCACTTCAGCATCATTAAGCTACCTTCACGTTTTTGCTCAAACTCTAAGCAAAATATATTCTAAGATCTGGTTAACAACTGAATACCCGTTCGAGACCATTATATTAGTCGACATTGTAGTCTCCTTTGCAGCCGTTTTTAGTGTCGGTCTCGATTTCGAATCACCGACACTAAAAACGGCTGCAAAGGAGACTATCGACATTGTCGCTGTTTCTTGATTGAAGTTTAGAGTGAAAACACCAAACCCGTGAAATAGATATTAGACTAATACACTTTAGTAGACCCTAATTCCATTGTTTTCTTTTGTGTCTATTTGACTATTACACTTTAACAAGCAATTTTTATTCCACGGGTTTAGGGATTTCACTCTAATAACTTGGTTTGTAACATATAATATCGATAGAATATATTAGTTTGGTATGATAACAAGCATGCTATACTAAGGCAATCAGTTTTACGTGATCAGCTTAGAAAACACGTGCACACTTTAAGTAGCATTTCCTTGGATTAATACAAGGGGTTGATGGCCGCCATGTTGTAGGTCAGGCACAGGCAATGCAAGATATAAAAAACTTTCATGACTAAATTTTTATTGTTCACCAAATGAATTATTTATTATTTTGCCCTACAACATATATGCTCTGTGAAATCCCTCTATATACCCCTTGCATGTGACGTCAAAGCAGCTCAATTTGGAGGACAAAAGAAAAGAATTTCCATCTCCTGAAAACTGAACCTATTGTTTTAAAAAAAGTAAAAAAAAATCCTATCCCCTCCCCACTTGGGGGAGTATTCTGGGTGCCTGAGGATCCGCCCCCTCCCTTCTGTGGCGCTATGGCTCCTCGGGTTTCTTCTGTTCATGAAAGAAAAAACTTTCAAGTACCGATAAAATATATTAAAACTCCTTTAGTGATATCACTTTTGGTGTGAGAATGACAATCATAAGTAATTCTAAGGCTTGTATCTTTCAGAATTACAGAATAACTGCCTTATTTGTGTTGCATGTCAGTAAATGTCGTAAGCACTAAAATTAAGCTGTCAGATGGTTGATCATAAGAGTGTCATAAGTAAATGTAAATCCACGTTTCTACTGCCACAACTAAGGGTAGATTCTACTTTATATCTGGGCAAAAAAGACCACTTAGATGCAAGGAGCAAAAAGGGTCGCGATAATCTTATCATAACAATCTTCCAGCAAAAGGAAAACGAAAGAACTTACACATGAAACGGCTGAACGATAATCACTATTCAGGATCAAATTCTAGCTCTTGTATCAAGATTTCAAAATTTTCGAATAAAATAGCAAGCTAGAAAGAAATTTAAACAACTTACCAGGCTTTTGCCAGTTCTCAATTTTTGTAACTTTGTTTTTGTTCCAAGCAAATTGTCGCAAAGTCTTGACCCAAGGGGCGTCTTATGAACCTTCTGACTAAAACAAGCTGTTCTTGTCGACTTATAGGTTTACAGATTAATATCCTCAAATTACTGATTGACGAACACTCTGCTACGGTCAGCT
Organism: Anthopleura sola; assembly: GCA_023349425.1. Lineage (NCBI taxonomy): Eukaryota > Metazoa > Cnidaria > Anthozoa > Actiniaria > Actiniidae > Anthopleura > Anthopleura sola. Next base: position 2,770,859 of record JALHLI010000015.1, on the reverse strand, counting down.
AGGACTGGTGTCGGGAAAGTGTTAACAGAGGTAAAACAAATGTCCTTGTGTTTAACAAGATAACTCAGAGTAGCACAGATCGTTATCAGATGATACGCTTTTGTTATGGTTTTTGTAATCAGCGCACACACAGATAACCTAACCTAACATAACCTAAGCTAATGATTTCTTTCTATTTGTAGTTCATAGCCTTCGTTGGAACAAATTAGATTCACGATAAGATTGAATATCACAAGACTGAGCGATTTTCGGTAAGATCGTTGTCACTTGCGGAGGATGGAGAGAATTTTCAAGGAAAATTTTATTGAATAAAAATGTCAAAAATCTTGACCTCTTAATAGAAACCCCCCATGCAGCACAAAGTCCTATAAACCATTCCAAAGAACGCAAAAATATACATAGCAATCCTTCTTTGCATTCTTCGAACATTAGAGACACTAAGTCATCTTTTTTGAAAGATCTTGTTCCTGTTTCCTTACAGTATATTATATTTTTTTAAATTATTTTTTTTATATACTATAAAAAAAATTATAATTGTTGTAACGGCGCATTTGAAAACAGTAAGTTGATATATGCGCACTATCAATGAATAAATTATTATTATTATTATTATTATTATTATTATTATTATTATTATTATTTTTTTTTTAGATTCTATAAATCATTAGTATCTTTATTATTCTTCAAAATCACTGTTAATATTTTCGTGTCTATTTTACTATTGTCATTATTATTGTGAATAAAGTTTACTTTTATTTAAAAAAAAAAGAAAAGAAAAAAATATTATTATTATTATTATTATTATTATTAATATTATTAAGTAGAAATATTTGTAAACTGGGCTATCATATGGACGCGAAGCTTTCGATGCATTTCGAAAGTATAGAAAGTGAGATTTATTAATATTGTTATTTGCGTTTGAAATCGAACTTATGCACATAAAAGTACCCCAGCTGGCGCACATCCAAGAACCACGTGACTAGGCCTTGTGACGTCAAGCTAGTGTGTTGGCGTCAGTTCTAACTGACTCTGACCGAAAGCGACCTCTAATAGATAAGCATAAAAAGCCAAAGATAAACAATCACGTTCGTTCTTTTTAATATCTTGCGGAAGGCACGTTGTTATTATTATCTTCTATGTCGACGACTGATACAATCAATAGACCTCAATCATGATGACGTTTTACACCTACAATTCACATCCCAATAATTTCGAGTGCATGGTATTCTCAAAGGCCGTTTGTTGTTTGTTTTTTTTTTGTTAAAACATTTGAATATGAAAAGAGATTTCGAAAAGGATTGTGTTGGCTTAGGTACGAAACGTTATTACAGCTAGGGTAAAGTAAAGTTTAACCTTACTTGTAGGAATTATAAACAGTCTACCATTATGTTGGCCCTGAAATGGACCCTCTTTTCAGTCTCTTCTTGCACTGATACAACATTCCTTAAAATTTAATTAAACATATGGCAGGGTAATAAAACATTTCTCTCACCCAGCTCCCCTCAGCTGGGAATCACACCCAGTCCACAAAACTACACCCACAGAGTGCTGGCATACCTGCAGGTTCGTGTAGTTATGCGTGCATTCTTACACCACTGAGTTTGGTGGGTTGGAGGGTTAAGAGAAATGCACTAGTTAGAGCAAAAAATAAGCTGTATTGTTAATTGTTATAGGACTTAAGAGCCAATTGAGACATTATCTCTATCCATATATATATATATATATATATATATATATATATATATATATATATATATATATATATATATATATATATATATATATATATATATATATATATATACTCTATCTATATTACGCAACACGCACCCATTTGCGCAAACCGCGCGCACCACTCATACAATCAAAATTAAATTGAACGGTTATTCGTAATAACTGCCATAATGTGACTACCAGCATAACTTTACTGCAAAAAATTGCTTTGCTTTTGAACTTTTAAACTGATTTTAGATCTTCATAGCATATAAATTGCTTAATTTCCCAAGTCAAATGGACTAAAGTTTTTTGCTGAACTGAACAAAAAATAAGAGCCAAACAATTTCAAGTTTACTGGTTGCCATGACAATTACTTCCCCGCTACGCCACGTGGAGGCTACCGTTCTTCGTAGCGGTTTTCCCGCTCTGTATAAACCACAGAGGGGTGTCCAATTGGGGTGTTGTGAAGCCGACAAAACACATGCCCTATATAAGGAATTTAGAGACAAGGTCTAAAACTGCCGAAATGACACTAAGTTTTCAGGGGATCAACGCCATTAAGCTAATACAAGCGGTATCAACTAACAGCGGTAAGGTAGGGGTTACTTCACAACAAGCACACTCACTCAGAAGCGCGCGCTGCCGCAAACGCTGTCTTTATTTCATTTTTATTCAGTAAAATTATGATGTGTAAAAACCCTGAACCCATATTATACCCAGAGCGAAGAGTAGGGGAGGAACCACGAAGCCATGGAGTCCCTGGGAACTAACAACTGCCTGATTACAACCATTCTAAACTGTATACACTGTCTAAGCCCCCCCAAAAACATGCTGCCGAAACAGCAATACATATGCTACCGAAAATCAGCCGAATCAAGTCCGAAGTAACTCCCGAAAAAAATACTCTGAGATTGGAGATATCCGAAAGATCTCCGAATACTGAAACAAACAAGACCTAAAGCCGAATCAGACCTAACTCATTGAAAACCCTATTACTTACAGACTGTGGAGATATCCGAAAAAAATCTCCCGAAAAAAGCTTAAAACAGCCTAATGAAGAGTATAGCGGGAGATATCCGAAGATCTCCAGATCGAACCTAAACAAACTGGCAACGAATCAAACCTGTGACTACGACTGGCGATATCCGAAGCATCCCCAGTTAAAAGAAATTCTTATCCTGAAGCCGCACATCATCACGAAAATACCAGATATTGAAAAAATCGCAACCAGAATGAAGCAAAAATCAAAAGACTTCCGAAAATCGTCGAAATCCAAATGAAGGCCGAAACAGCAACAATAACATTAAACTAGAACAGACTCACGGTTGATTTGATTTAAACTCCTCGCAGACTCGATGACCAGACAGGAACCATTAAGGTGAATATATAGAGGTTCTGAGGAATATAGAGTTCTGGTACACATGTACAGTTCATTGTCTCTGATACTGGAACCATATGGTGAGTATATCAATATATCAATATTCCATGTTGACAAGTGTAAATTCCATGTATCGTGTCCAAGGGATGACCTAAAACACCAAGATTCATAGGATGAGTGATGGTGAATACAAAACATTTTTCAAAACAAAACTTGAGACTTTTCTAAATTATAGGTTGGGTATGGTTGGAGAAATTCCTGCTGTCCCCTCAGCGGAGCCAGAGGCACATAATATTTTTTTAAATTTTCTAATCTTAGCCCCTCCACACTTTTTCCCTTAAATTTACATACTAGCCCCCTCCAAAAATGTGCTCTGCCCTCCCTGCCCCCTATTCCTCAGCGACCCCTACATTGATTCGTATTGCCCCTCTTGATGCGAAACATTTAAAACTACACATTCCTTCTAAACAACTGTAAGATCTATACTTACATTGATTTCCATGCCAGAAAAAAGGACTTCATAGGTGAGCCATTCTCAGTGGTATAATTTGATAACCTAATGATAAAATTAGATGTTACTGTAAATATATATCATACAATAACAATATATATCATACAACAACAACAACAAGATGACATACACCTACTTGCAAGAACGTTGTCATACAAAATTTGAACATTTGTAGTTTAGTGGATTAGGAATAAATTAAAAGTACAAAAGAAGATCATTGAAGCAGAACTCTTTCTTTTGTACTTTTAATTTATTCCAAATCTTGAAACTACAAATGTTCAAATGTTGTATGACAACGTTTTTGCAATTAGGTGTAATTCTAACAAGAAAAAAGTTGTTTTCTTACCTCTTCAAATATCAAAGGGACATTCAATGTATCCACTTCACATTCCGTCACTCAGTCATTTTTCCCATCTGAAAAATGAAATATAATACTAAGTTCCCTCTTTCTGTTTCCAGCAGTTATCCATTCCTAGCTGTATGAATCATGAAATGCAAAACATTACATATTTAAAATAATACAATTTCCTTACCTCAAAAGTTAATGGTTCAACTTTTTATCTAGGATGAATCTTTAATCTGAAAATAATCAGTGAAAAGATAATATCCAAGAATAGAAACAAGCCCATAATTCACCCTGGGTTTGAATCCAAGTTGCCATGGTACCTGAATAGCATTGTCAAATACATATGCCTGGTACTTGACTACTCAACACTCTGATAAATAAGGGTTTGAATCCCTCATTGCTATGATGCTTCAAATACACTTGGTACTTGACTACCCAACACTCTGATAAATAAGGGTTTGAATCCCTCATTGGTATGGTAACTGAGATCCATGCTCACTGTCAAATACACCTTGTACTTGACTACTCAACACTCTGATAAATAAGGGTTTGAATCCCTCATTGGTATGGTAACTGATGCTCACTGTCAAATACACCTGGTACTTGACTACCCAACACTCTGATAAATAACGGTTTGAATCCCTCATTGGTATGGTTACTGATGCTCACTGTCAAATACACCTGGTACTTGACTACTCAACACTCTGATAAATAAGGGTTTGAATCCCTCATTGGTATGGTTACTGATGCTCACTGTCAAATACACCTTGTACTTGACTACTCAACACTCTGATAAATAAGGGTTTGAATCCCTCATTGGTATGGTAACTGATGCTCACTGTCAAATACACCTGGTACTTGACTACTCAACACTCTGATAAATAAGGGTTTGAATCCCTTATTGCCATGGTACCTGAATAGCATTGTCAAATACACCTCGTACTTGACTACCCAACACTCTGATAAATAAGGGTTTGAATCCCTCATTGCTATGGTAACTGATGCTCACTGTCAAATACACCTGGTACATGACTACTCAACACTCTGATAAATAAGGGTTTGAATCCCTCATTGGTATGGTTACTGATGCTCACTATCCAATAAAACTGGTACTTGACTACCCAACACTCTGATAAATAAGGGTTTGAATCCCTCATTGCTATGGTAACTGATGCTCACTGTCAAATACACCTTGTACTTGACTACCCAACACTCTGATAAATAAGGGTTTGAATCCCTCATTGCTATGGTAACTGATGCTCACTGTCAAATACACCTTGTACTTGACTACTCAACACTCTGATAAATAAGGGTTTGAATCCCTCATTGGTATGGTAACTGATGCTCACTGTCAAATACACCTGGTACTTGACTACTCAACACTCTGATAAATAAGGGTTTGAATCCCTTATTGCCATGGTACCTGAATAGCATTGTCAAATACACCTCGTACTTGACTACCCAACACTCTGATAAATAAGGGTTTGAATCCCTCATTGCTATGGTAACTGATGCTCACTGTCAAATACACCTGGTACTTGACTACTCAACACTCTGATAAATAAGGGTTTGAATCCCTCATTGGTATGGTAACTGAGATTGAAGCTCACTGTCAAATACACCTTGTACTTGACTACTCAACACTCTGATAAATAAGGGTTTGAATCCCTCATTGGTATGGTAACTGAGATTGATGCTCACTGTCAAATACACCTGGCACTTGACTACTCAACACTGATAAATAAGGGTTTGAATCCCTCATTGGTATGGTAACTGATGCTCACTGTCAAATACTCCTGGTACTTGACTACTCAACACTCTGATAGATAAGGGTTTGAATCCCTCATTGGTATGGTAACTGATGCTCACTGTCAAATACACCTCGTACTTGACTACCCAACACTCTGATAAATAAGGGTTTGAATCCCTCATTGGTATGGTAACTGATGCTCACTGTCAAATACACCTGGTACATGTCTACTCAACACTCTGATAAATAAGGGTTTGAATCCCTCATTGGTATGGTAACTGAGATTGATGCTCACTGTCAAATACACCTGGTACTTGACTACTCAACACTGATAAATAAGGGTTTGAATCCCTCATTGGTATGGTAACTGATGCTCACTGTCAAATACACCTGGTACATGTCTACTCAACACTCTGATAAATAAGGGTTTGAATCCCTCATTGGTATGGTTACTGATGCTCACTGTCCAATAAAACTGGTACTTGACTACTCAACACTCTGATAAATAAGGGTTTGAATCCCTCATTGGTATGGTAACTGATGCTCACTGTCAAATACACCTGGTACATGACTACCCAACACTCTGATAAATAAGGGTTTGAATCCCTCATTGGTATGGTAACTGATGCTCACTGTCAAATACACCTGGTACTTGACTACTCAACACTCTGATAAATGAGGGTTTGAATCCCTCATTGGTATGGTAACTGATGCTCACTGTCAAATACACCTGGTACTTGACTACTCAACACTCTGATAAATAAGGGTTTGAATCCCTCATTGGTATGGTAACTGATGCTCACTGTCAAATACACCTGGTACATGGCTACTCAACACTCTGATAAATAAGGGTTTGAATCCCTCATTGGTATGGTAACTGAGATCCATGCTCACTGTCAAATACACCTGGTACTTGATTACTCAACACTCTGATAAACAAGGGTTTGAATCCCTCATTGGTATGGTAACTGATGCTCACTGTCAAATACACCTGGTACTTGACTACTCAACATTCTGATAAATAAGGGTTTGAATCCCTCATTGGTATGGTAACTGATGCTCACTGTCAAATACACCTGGTACTTGACTACTCAACACTCTGATAAATAAGGGTTTGAATCCCTCATTGGTATGGTAACTGATGCTCACTGTCAAATACACCTGGTACTTGACTACTCAACACTCTGATAAATAAGGGTTTGAATCCCTCATTGGTATGGTAACTGATGCTTACTGTCAAATACACCTGGTACTTGACTACTCAACACTCTGATAAATAAGGGTTTGAATCCCTCATTGGTATAGTTACTGATGCTCACTGTCAAATACACCTGGTACTTGACTACTCAACACTCTGATAAACAAGGGTTTGAATCCCTCATTGGTATGGTAACTGATGCTCACTGTCAAATACACCTGGTACTTGACTACTCAACACTCTGATAAATAAGGGTTTGAATCCCTCATTGGTATGGTAACTGATGCTCACTGTCAAATACACCTGGTACTTGACTACTCAACACTCTGATAAATAAGGGTTTGAATCCCTCATTGGTATGGTAACTGATGCTCACTGTCAAATACACCTGGTACTTGACTACTCAACACTCTGATAAATAAGGGTTTGAATCCCTCATTGGTATGGTAACTGATGCTCACTGTCAAATACACCTGGTACTTGACTACTCAACACTCTGATAAACAAGGGTTTGAATCCCTCATTGGTATGGTAACTGATGCTCACTGTCAAATACACCTGGTACTTGACTACTCAACACTCTGATAAATAAGGGTTTGAATCCCTCATTGGTATGGTAACTGATGCTCACTGTCAAATACACCTGGTACTTGACTACTCAACACTCTGATAAATAAGGGTTTGAATCCCTCATTGGTATGGTAACTGATGCTCACTGTCAAATACACCTGGTACTTGACTACTCAACACTCTGATAAATAAGGGTTTGAATCCCTCATTGGTATGGTAACTGATGCTCACTGTCAAATACACCTTGTACTTGACTACTCAACACTCTGATAAATAAGGGTTTGAATCCCTCATTGGTATGGTAACTGATGCTCACTGTCAAATACACCTGGTACTTGACTACTCAACACTCTGATAAATAAGGGTTTGAATCCCTCATTGGTATGGTAACTGATGCTCACTGTCAAATACACCTGGTACTTGACTACTCAACACTCTGATAAATAAGGGTTTGAATCCCTCATTGGTATAGTTACTGATGCTCACTGTCAAATACACCTGGTACTTGACTACTCAACACTCTGATAAACAAGGGTTTGAATCCCTCATTGGTATGGTAACTGATGCTCACTGTCAAATACACCTGGTACTTGACTACTCAACACTCTGATAAATAAGGGTTTGAATCCCTCATTGGTATGGTAACTGATGCTCACTGTCAAATACACCTGGTACTTGACTACTCAACACTCTGATAAATAAGGGTTTGAATCCCTCATTGGTATGGTAACTGATGCTCACTGTCAAATACACCTGGTACTTGACTACTCAACACTCTGATAAATAAGGGTTTGAATCCCTCATTGGTATGGTAACTGAGATTGATGCTCACTGTCAAATACACCTTGTACTTGACTACTCAACACTCTGATAAATAAGGGTTTGAATCCCTCATTGGTATGGTAACTGATGCTCACTGTCAAATACACCTGGTACTTGACTACTCAACACTCTGATAAATAAGGGTTTGAATCCCTCATTGGTATGGTAACTGATGCTCACTGTCAAATACACCTGGTACTTGACTACTCAACACTCTGATAAATAAGGGTTTGAATCCCTCATTGGTATGGTAACTGAGATTGATGCTCACTGTCAAATACACCTTGTACTTGACTACTCAACACTCTGATAAATAAGGGTTTGAATCCCTCATTGGTATGGTAACTGATGCTCACTGTCAAATACACCTGGTACTTGACTACTCAACACTCTGATAAATAAGGGTTTGAATCCCTTATTGCCATGGTACCTGAATAGCATTGTCAAATACACCTCGTACTTGACTACCCAACACTCTGATAAATAAGGGTTTGAATCCCTCATTGGTATGGTAACTGATGCTCACTGTCAAATACACCTGGTACATGACTACTCAACACTCTGATAAATAAGGGTTTGAATCCCTCATTGGTATGGTAACTGATGCTCACTGTCAAATACACCTGGTACTTGACTACTCAACACTCTGATAAATAAGGGTTTGAATCCCTTATTGCCATGGTACCTGAATAGCATTGTCAAATACACCTGGTACTTGACTACTCAACACTCTGATAAATAAGGGTTTGAATCCCTCATTGGTATGGTAACCGATGCTCACTGTCAAATACACCTGGTAAGTGACTACCCAACACTGATAGATAAGGGTTTGAATCCCTCATTGTTATGGTAACTGATGCTTCTGGTAATAGATGAATTGGGTTTGAATCCCATTGTATAATCTGAAAAATCAAAAGAAGGTTAATCATATTAATAAATTTAAAGTTCTTTAAATTAAAACTAACATTATTCAACGTTTTCTCCATCATCTATCATACTGTAATCAAAAGAATTCTGAAACGAAAAAAAAAATAGATTTATTACATTATAAAATCTGTATACTGGATACACATTTCAAAACGAAATAAGTGTGTTATTTCTTACCTTTATATTTTTACATGTTAAAAAAAGTGTTTTTATCCTCCACACGAATTAGTTCTTTTTTGAAATAGTCGAAAGCCATTCAGTCTTAGACATGTATACACAAAAAGTATCGGTCGTTGAAAACGTAGTCATACAAAGAATATACATTAAAAGACCTCTTTAAGATATCATGTGATATGTAAAAACCCATGGCTCAATCTCTAATCAAATAAAAAAAACAAATAGCGAAACTATATAATACAGTGGTTAGGAAGGTATAGTTCTATACAAGTGCAATAAAGAAGTTAATTGACATGGAAAAGGTAAATATGCATGTCAGAAACCTTTTTCAGTAGCAACATTATAAATGTAGCTTGCAGATAATTATTAATCATTCAACATAAATAGAGTGCGCAAATAATTATCAGTCATCGAACATGGGAATATGCATCGGAACTACATGATAAACTACTATGAGATAGTACGGATCTACATAAATAGAGTGCGCAAATAATTATCAGTTATCGAACATGGAAATATGCATCGGAACTACATAATAAACTACTGTAAGATAGTACGGATCTACATAAATAGAGTGCGCAAATAATTATCAGTTATCGAACATGGAAATATGCATCGGAACTACATGATGAAGTACTATAAGATGGTACGGATCTACATAAATAGAATGCGCAAATAATTATCAGTCATCGAACATGAATATGCATCGGAACTACATGATAAACTACTGTAAGATAGTACGGATCTACATAAATAGAATGCGGAAATAATTATCAGTCATCGAACATGAATATGCATCGGAACTACATGATAAACTACTGTAAGATAGTACGGATCTACATAAATAGAATGCGGAAATAATTATCAGTCATCGAACATGGAAATATGCATCGGAACTACATTATAAACTACTATAAGATAGTACGGATCTATATAAATAGAATGCGCAAATAATTATCAGTCATCGAACACTAAAATATGCATCGGAACTACATGATAAACTACTATAAGATAGTACGGATCTACATAAACAGAATGCGGAAATAATTATCAGTCATCGAACATGAATATATATCGGAAGTACATGATAAACTACTGTAAGATAGTACGGATCTAAATAAATAGAATGCGCAAATAATTATCAGTCATCGAACATGTAAATATGCATCGGAACTACATGATAAACTACTATAAGATAGTACGGATCTACATAAATAGAATGCGCAAAAAATTATCAGTCATCGAACAAGTAAATATACATCGGAAGTACATGATAAACTACTGTAAGATAGTACGGATCTAAATAAATAGAATGCGCAAATAATTATCAGTCATCGAACATGTAAATATGCATCGGAACTACATGATAAACTACTGTAAGATAGTACAGATCTACATAAATAGAGTGTGCAAATAATTATCAGTCATCGAACATGGAAATATGCATCGGAACTACATGATATAATACTATAAGATAGTACGGATCTACATAAATAGAATGCGCAAATAATTATCAGTCATCGAACATGGAAATATGCATCGGAACTACATGATAAACTACTGTAAGATGCTATACATCTACATAAATAAAGTGTATAAATGTTTATCAGTCATCGAACATGGAAATATGCATCGGAACTACATGATAAACTACTATAAGATAGTATGGATCTACATAAATAGAGTGCGCAAATAATTATCAGTCATCGAACATGGAAATATGCATCGGAACTACATACATCGAAGAATGATAGACTTATAGAAGATAATAAGGATCTGTATGAATGAAGTGTGCAAAACATTTGAAGTTTTCGAACAGTTAAATATAGATTTGTGTTATATGATAGACCTCAGTCAAGCACTGTGATAAATATAAGTACAAATGCAATAATATTTGGCTTCAAGGAGATAAATAGGCATCGGAGCTTTATAATAGTTATTATCTATCAGCTTTAAAAAAAAAATAAAAATAAAAATAATTATGAACTTAATTATAGGCAAAGTTATAAAAACATTAGCCAAATATTGAAATAATAATGGCAATTTTTGTTTAAAAAAACGTTCCAGTAGATTAGGATAGTTTCTAAAATGTTTTTGTGTGTTCGTAAACGCCTTATTTGTTTAAAAAAAATTGAGCTGGTTGAAAAAGCATTATTGGGATATTTCTTAAGAAAGTTAAGAAAAGCTGTAAGGAAATTGTTTCAAATATAAAAAAAAATCTTTGAAATTTAAAAAGAGAAAATTATATTTTTTCGCGCCAAAAATGTCACCTGATTTTGCTGCAGCCTTTTTACACCGAATCCTATGAAAAACCCTGAAAGAAAAAGAAAAGAAAAATTAAAAAGATGTAATAAGAGAGCAACATATGATATAAAACTGTAGAGAAGTTTTTACATATTAGAAGATTATTTATTTTTTGACATTTTCAAAATTCGATGAAAAATGAAAAATGAAAAGAGCGGGAAAATAAAAATATAGGAAAAAGTAAGGAAAACTCAAAAAGTTTACTGAATTACTGAAACATTACATTTTCATTAAGATTAATTCAATATTTACAAGATTGTTATTCATTCTGGGTTCCCCAACTTCAACGCTAAATTGCTCTGAATGAGCTGAAATTAGTTCGGGAAACTTCGGGAAAAAGTACAAAAAATAACTTTTGTGTACGAAATATAAACTTTAGTACGTATATACATTGATAAATTTGGCTTGAAAGGTTTTTTTTAACAAAAAAACGAGCAAAATTGTTCCAATATGTTCAGCTTCCCACGTGTGGCCTTCGAAGGCGACCAACTTTCTTCTCACATTTTTCAGCTGTTTTCGACAAATTTCTTCCTTTTTAAGGCTAAAAATGGGCTTAAAACTTTCTTTTCCAACAGTTCTAAGCCGTTGTTGGTAATTCAGGTTCTTTTTGAGGGAAAAACAGTTGTTTTTTAGCAGTAAAAGTTATCATTACTTACCTAGTCGACGAACAAGCAGCAAGTGAGGGAAAAGATTTGAAACACCTTGAAAACCCTTTGCTTGACAGCGTGATCGATCAACCAATAGGAAAGCTCGTCAGAGCCGATTATGTCATAACTAACCAATAAGAAAACGCTTCAAAATGATGGCTTCATAACCAACCAATGAGAACAATTGACTCGTGTCAATCAAAATTCGCACGTTTGTGCTTTGATTTTTCACGATTCGTTAACACTCACTGTGAAGACGTGCATGAGAAGTATGAATGAAATTTTATTTTGAAAATTATTTTTGGAGAAAAAATGAAAGAGTCTGTTGTCTTTAGAATCCTTTTATCATAATAGTGATTCGAAAATTCATTAAAACAAGCTTTAAGACCATTTTCCCATTCATAACAGAGTTGCAAACACGGCTTCTGTTTCACGTGATCAGCTCGTGTTGTGTTCGGTGCACACTACTGGACTAAGGGGGGAGGGGAAGGGATGCAAAGACAGCAAACATGTTTGTCTTGCAAATTAAGAATAAAAAGATTTTTTTGAATTGAAAAAATCTTGATATGCGATGATTGTATAGTAGGCATTAATCATGTTCTTAAAACCAGACAAGATACAGTCAATACGCTGCTGCATAAGCATTTGGAGGACTTGGAATAGCCTGAAAAAGTTCGACCTTAGGTTCCCTCTTAATGCATCCCTCCCCCTTACCAACAACAGTCAATGTGCATGAGCTCGAAATTCTAGCATAAAGCATGATGGGAAACTGAGTCCTTCAGCTTTTTTGGCCCCTCTAATAATTCATCTGATAATTTTTCCATCGATATTTTCTATGGAAATGTAAGTGTTTCAACAGAAGAAAATAGCAGAGTAATTTTTTCCTGATATTTCCTTCGATTTTCCTGTTTCTTTTTTGCAGGACACATTTTCCCAGAGTGCTTTGTGAGGTTTGATGCACATTGTACCCAGAGCCCACGTTCCTCTTGGTCAGCACCTAGAAAAAACGAGAGCATTGTCCTCCTATCCCTCCCAACCTTAAATCAAAACTGCGCTCTGCGACCACTATAAAAATATTAAAAAACAATGAACATTCGACTAAGGGATACTATATCTTTATTTTATAGAGTGCTTGCAATATGTCCGTGAAACAGAATCAAAGTTATTTGTTGTTAACTAATTGTTAGTTAGTAACTATGAAGCTATGGACACACGGTGCAACATTGCGCGCAATGTTGTAGGCAATCGATGTTGCGAGCCATGCCACACGTTGCAATTTGTTGCACGCAATGTTGCTCAAGTAGATAACGATCCTACTCGGCAACATTGCCTGCAATATTGCGCGCAATGTTGCACCGTGTGTCCGAACCTTTAGTCACTATTACTCAACCAGAAAATTCAAGGGGCAATACATTGTAATCTCCGTGTAATCACTCCTTTATTTTGAAGAATGCCCGTCATGTTATTTGAAGCTAGTTTTTATATATTCTCTCTTATTCTGGGTTCTATAGACTCCAGTGTCTTTCACTCGCAGTAATGGTTTCCGGCCTTTTTGCGTCACACTAGAACTGATAATATTTCTATGAACGATTTTAATAATCTGAATATCGCCTCCAAATTTACAGTCAAAACGGCTCAAGCGTACCCCCTAGGCTCTATTAATGATTTCATTATTCGAATATAGAGTTGATTATTCACTCTGAGTTTTCATTAATAAATCGAAGACTCCAAACTTCATATTCATTTCACAACTAAAATTCTAAGGGATGGCCTTTCTGGGGAGTTTTTCTACCTTGGCATGGCAATTGCTGAAGAATCCAATCAAAACTCAAGTAGTTTATCTATTTTCAAGTTTAGAGTCAGAGTGAATAATGAACTCAATATTCGAATAATGAATTCATTAATGGAGTCTAGGGGGGGGGGGGGTACGTATGAACCGTTTTGACTGTAAAATTGAACTACAGTGTTTTTGGTTATATGAATAACTTTCATATTTTTTATGCTACCGTTTCTCATTTCTCATTCATCTTTTCACTTATTCACTAGGTAGTGGTCGATATCCTTTATTAACGTTCTTACTGTTTCCTGCCTCATCCACGATGTCTTCAAAAGACTCGTTATCTCCTGATTTGGCATCAGCATCGTGTTGTAACTCAATCAGGACCATGTAAAACAATCCACCTGCCACACCTCCTAGGAGACATGCCACGACAGGAACCCAAGACCAGTTGTTATAGGCTCTGGAAATGCAAGTATAGAGCGGTTTTTTTAATAATGGAGCACATTTAGTAGCCTCCTTTGCAGACGTTCTTAGGGTCGTCACGTCGCCACGTAATGTTTCTGGAGAGAGAAGTATTGCGTGACGACCCTAAGAGCGTCTGCGCAGGAGGCTACACTTTTAGCTGATCTGGAAAGGTGACGTAGAAATGACGTCACTGCAAAACTGAGGTGTCATGAAGCCTGCGAAAGTTGACTCATGAAAGTTTATATCTGAAATCAATCTAGATTTTCAGGAGAGGTTTTTTATATATTTTTAATACATTTACTATGATACTCATTATTGAGTGGGAAAATAAAATAAAGAAATAACCTTTAACGTTTCCCGAGTCGCCGGGCTACTTAGAATGACATTCGCAATACTATTGGTTACTTACGTAAACACTCCTCCGCCCCAGCCTGCCATGGCCGTGAAGATTCTAGGTCCCAGATCCCTCGCTGGATTGATAGCGTAGCCGCAGTTGAGTCCAAAGGTCGCTCCGATGATGAATACAGTCAGACCGATGAGGATAGGGGCGATGCCTTTGTGAGGGGCGTTATTGTTCTTGTCGAGAATTGCAAATATACACCCGACAAGCAAAAATGTTCCAAAAGTCTAGAAATAAACAGAGATTATTAACTGATTGGTCATTGATTGAAGGCTGATCACTTGCTTTTAGGGATGCGATGGAGTGGATTTGATAGACTGCAGGGGTGGATCCAGGATTTTGTTCAGGGAGGGGATGTAGGATATAAAGTCAGTTCAGGGAGTGGTGCAAAACTGTATTTCGTATAGGGGGCAAAGTTGCTCCGGGGAAGGGGGTGCGCGTCCCCGGAACTCCCCTGGATCCGCCCCTGGGTTGGAATGGTGTGGATGAGTTGGGTGGATCAAGTGATCAACGCAGGGATTGATGAACAGATGGATGGATGATAAGGATGGATTGATGAATGGGATGGGTAGATGGATGGATGGGTAGATTGATGGATGGGTGGATGAAATAGATGGATGGATGGGACAGGATGGGAAAGGATCGATAGATAGATGGATGGATGGATGGGAAAGGATAGATAGATGGAACAGCGAGAGTACTACAGCTCCAATACCTGGTCTCCAAATCCACTCTTAATGGACAGATATTCCTGAGGGTAGGTGGCCCATATTCCTGCTGTAGCATTTGGGCCCGTGATTTGACGAACACCACCATCAAATGCGTCAAGAGCGTCTGTTGAATTTGAGATAAAACAAAGACATCAAACATAAGGGTTGCCATCGAATCAATACGACAGATTGTGTACCGTGCCGAGAGAACTGGCTGCGCAGAGCCACTGTGAATGGATAGAGCAGATCTCGAATGAGTGTGAAAAGTCACGGCACGGTTACGGCGCGGCGCGTGCACGGCACGGAGCTGACACGGTCACGACAATGCGCGGTCGTTTTTATAGTCATACGAAAACTGCTAAAATCAGTAACGTAACTCGCGCGCTTTGATGAAAAAGGCAAACATTTCCAGCGTTTTTGTCGTTAAGATTAATGCTGTGAAAAAATGACCAATGATCTCGCACTTTTGATGTGAATAAGCAGATTGTCTTTGCCTTGGCCGTAACCGTTTGATTTTTGCTATTCTGATTGCGTTACTATTAGAATGAGACACGCGCTTTTCTAAACACCGTGACTGTTACTCTGACTTTTAGCACATTCCCCAGACACAATACCTGGCCGTGCCATTGTTTCGTCCTTTAGGGCACGCGCGTCTCTCAGCACCGTGAATGTTTTCATACACGGCTCGTCACTGACACGGTCACGGCAAGGCGCGGTCCGTTCGAAAACTGCTCTATCAGGTGCCATAGCTTGTGCCTTTTCCCAAGGATCGAAAAAGCACCTGTAGCTGTGCGGTGAATTTTTAAGATCGCATAGAATATGCTTTCTAAGAAACTATAGGTGAAATTTTAATTTCAAATTATGAGACAATTCAAAATTATTCATAGACCTCTCATGAGAGAATTGGAAACTTATTATTTTGTCCTCCAAATTGAGCTGCTATTCCTGTTAATTTTTAAATAAATTCACGAAATGATAAAAAAGGTAGAATTCTAAATGTCTACAAAAATCCTCTGCTTTATCTTGCTTTATGTTGAAATTTTCTTGCAAAAAAAAAACAATCTGTAAACAGTGTTGCAAGTTTACACTACACAGCTTACGTCAAGTGTTTTTTTAAATTTCAAAAGGTTTTTCCATAACAATGAGAAGTTAAAAATAATCTTTTTTAAAACAAATTTCACTAAAAAAATTCTATAAAGCATCTTTCCTTCTCAGGTACTAAATGCTAATCATTGTAATATCAAAAAAATACAAAACTAAAATACAAATTAAATTTTAGAAATGAAAAAAAAAATACAATTTTTTTTCTTCAAAAATTACAAATTTAGATTTATTTCATTAAAATAAAAATTTTGAAGGCCCCCGTCTTTCTTTTACCATTTCTTGAAATTATTTGAAAATTAAATTTTTCCCTCTAGTTTGTGAGATATTTTCAAGAGCTTATGATTATAGGTAGGAATTACGAAAATTCTCTTTCCTTCTTTCCTTCGGATCAATATGAAATGAAAGACAGTTTTACCTAAGTAAACACCATAGACACAAACAGATGCGAAGAAGGCCCCCAGCAGCTGAGCAACCCAGTAGACAGGTACTTTGGTCCAACATAGTTTCCTAGCAACCGCAAAGGCAAGGGTGACTGCTGGATTCATATGAGCACCTAATGAAGAAGAAAGACACAACAGAGCAGATTCTTTATGTATATCATCAGAATAAGTTATCTTTACTGTCTATGTAGGTTTAATGACTATTTATTAATAATTTTTACTGGAAGTAAAAATGGCCTTGATCTTTAAGTGAAAAAAGCATAAGAATCAACTCATTCCCTGAATTCAAACTTTCTCCTGAGCATGCAATAAATAATGGATATAACTAGGTTCTGTGATAATTTGTATGGTAAATAATTCATGCACAGGATCGGATCAATTGTGCCTCCTTAGCCAGAGGCTGCTCATTATACTCACAGATCAATTACACAACATACAATGTTAAATATTTTTTTGTGGGGAAAGGGAAAGGAAAAAATAGATAACCCAGAGATCGAGAAATGCGAGAACAAACAATCACAACTCTATTTAACTCACATGATGGGAACCAGTCCAGGGAACAAACCTATAACAGAGAACACCATCCAACCTTTATCAAACCCTAATCAAAGCTGTATATACTCACCAGATATTCCCCCGGCCCAGTAACAACCAAGAGTTATTCCAATACCCCAACTGAAGTTCACTGAGAAGAAAGTTCCTTTGGTTCCATGACTCAAGACCATCTGAGCAATTGAGCCACATCCAAAAGTCTTAAAAATATAAGCATTATTTTGGTCTCTCTTTATGTGATAAAAATCAAATATTCTGGAAAAGAGATCAACCTATATATTCAATCCATCAACTTATGTTGCTCAAGCTCTATATATCTATTGTAGAAATAAACAAATTGGGCAGAACAATTCAAATAGCTGGTCCTTAAACTCTGTATATGTTATAACTTCCATTAAAAACATGCCTAAAATTTACATGTGGGAGGTAATGAAATTTAAGAAGCTGGTGTAGATCGAATGATGAAAATTAAAAGAGCATCTTATTTTTCAAATAATATTGGCAACAATTGTACTTCATATACTTACGCAAAGTATAAATGTTCCCAAAAACTCGGCTATTGCCAGCCGCAGCATCTCTGGTACTTTACAACTTGGAAGACTTGCCATATTGTTTACGATTCACTCAGAAAACTAGGAAAATGGCAAAAAGATTTTTGTTAATATGTACCCAGCTGTATACATGTATGAGTTGTACCGTACATACATATTCTCTTTTTTACGAGATTAGAGTAATTTCAGGCAAGTAGGATGTATACAAATACTTGCTGCAGTGTGAATTTGAAATTGAAATCACCAAAATGGTTTGAACAATAAATGAATTCTCATTCAATTTTTAATTAAAATATATGCATTTGGCAAACAATATAAGAATATAGGAAGATGACTATATACTTCTAAACCAAATAGATTATTAGTACATATAAGCTAAAAGTTTGGGTCAATGAGAAAATTTACCTGATATTAGCAAAATGTTGGAAATTAGCTACTTAAATGCTCATCTTGAATTGGCACACCTCTAGTCCCTTAAGCCTCCAGCTATGACTGACTTGGTTTTGATCAAATCATGGACAACCTAAACAAGGGGGGTGGGGTGGGGTCAGGGGAGAAGTTTTTTTCCACTTTTGATAGACATCTACTAAATCTTCATTTATCATCCCCTCTCCAGTAGGTTTCCAAACCTCAGCCCTACTCCCCCTGTTTCAAGTTTGCACTTGGCTTGCGGTCCTTTTAGTAAAAGCACAGGCAACCCAAGCTCACTACATTTATAAGAGAATGAATGGGGATTTAGAATATGCTGTATTTTATTTTGAAAAACGTAAATAAAAAATTGTCGACTTATCTGTTGTGTTATTCTGTTTATTTTTGACTCGTGTATTCAGCGAATTTTGAGCGTTATTTGCTGAGAAAATCAATCACTACAAGATATAATGATATGATTTTAGTGATGGATTTTTTCAGCAAATACTTCTCAAAACTCGCTGAAAATGCATACAAGAGTCAAAAATAAACAGAATAACGCAACAGTTAAGTCGACAAATTTTTTATTTACGTTTTTCAAAATAAAATACAGCATATTCTAAATCCCCATTCATTCTCTTATAAATGTAGTGAGCTTGGGTTACCTGTGGTAAAAGTTGCTTATAGAAACCGAAATTCAGACATGCTATTTCAAAACAACGTTTGTTTTAAAAGCGCAGTTAAACGAGTAATCTTGGCCAAAGTGAGCTATTCTATACTATTATACACTGTTCTATATGAATGAAATCTGAAAAATATAATTGATGTGAAATATGTTGTTGATTACCCAAATCAATGTTATCACAATGTTCAGTTGAAGCGAGAAATTACCAATAAAAACAACTGAATAATGTATATTCCGTGGTATTTATGACCAAAAAAGCGTCTTTAACCTACATAATATCCTAGGATAGTAAAAACAGATGAAAAGAAATACATTTACAAGCAAAAGTCTTAAACGACTAGCCTTAAACAAATAAATTTGCCTCGGACGGTTACGTAACCTGGGATACATGTTTCCAAGTTACAAATTTAAACTCGACTACTTAAATAGAATATTTAAAAAAGATTACCTTTTTTGTGTACAACTTTTACCAGGTTTTCAGGTGAGACTTATGATCTTCAGAAGATATTTTGTTTACCGAATATTGTTCAACCATACGTCAAGAGAACTTCGCGCGCAAATGCTTGACAGAGCACGTGATTAGTTATTTATGTTAATTATTACCATTTAGAAAAAACTGCGATAAGTTCAGAAAAAATCAAAATATTTATTTAGAAGACAGATGATTATTCATAATTTTAAAAACTAAGTGACTAGTGGAAGATTTATTTACGATATTTTAGAATCATTTTACAAGTATAAGATCTTCAACAGGTGGTCTAAGAGGTTTTTCTGTCTGGTCCTGTCATTTGATCAATCGCATGAACCATTTTGTGACAGCAGATCCAAGCGCCTGATTCACAAATGATGAACCCAAATAGGAAATAAAAGTATAAAAAAAGCCCAGATTTTATTAGACTTACTCGTGCGCGCAAGAGAGGGGGGTCCGGAGATGCCCATACCCTTGAGGCTCTCACAAATGCAATTTCTAGTGTTTTGAGGGGCAATCGCAACATGTCAAAACAGAAAAAAAAATTTTGGCTAAAAATGTGCCGGGGGGACAACACTAACAATAGCGAAAAATACCAAAGAATGTAATGAACTAAACAAAGGGTATAGCACAGGGAGCCCACAGCCAATGATATCAGTGTTTAAAATAAAATCTATCATGCGTAAAAGCTCGTGCTCCAACACGAGCTCGGGGGCGTTTCCGGATTGGTTAAAGTTCAAGTCTGAATATATTATCAGCTGCTTAAGTTCCTAGTGTAGAATATAATGACAAGGGACGAAACTTGGCTATAGGACACTTACGGGACAAAAGAACACTAAATGTACCAAAATACATGAAACAACTCATTCAGATCCAACAAATGAATTAAGTAACGGTCCTAGTAAGAACTAGGCAGGCAAACGGCAATGGAATGCAGAAAGGTGCTAATTGTGTATTGTCTAATCCGTCCATCTCATTGGTTAAAACATGAAAATCTGCCATAATTTCAAAACTAAGCGGATTTTTTAATATTTTATTTTGTTATCTGATTCCCTTTTCATCTAAGATTTCCTGAGCCTTTATATATCAACATTTCTATGTGGGGAACATATCGAATTATAAACGTCTTTTGGCTATTGTTTTGAGCACTTATGATTGGACAAGATCTTTTAGTACAAAGGAAACTTTGTTCCAAAACAGAGTTTTTGCACATTTTATTTTTAAAATGTGTTACCTATAGGCTGATATACTTTCAGTCTGAAAACTAAGACATTCTGATGTGGGGAAGTTGCTATTGCCGCAGAACAATAGAGAGTTGCCTAGTTCTTACGCGCATTGTTACTTAACGAAATCTGCAAGTGACGTCAGTTGCCTAAATCGTAATGCTTATTAAGTATTTTCCATGGTCCCGCAAAACCGCGACTTTGGACATCGCATTATACCAAGAGCCTCAATTTCTAAATTTTCAGGGGGATTGGGGGCATCAGCCCGGATCCCCAGATTAGCCCTCCCCCCTGCCCTCCCCACTCAAAACTATGCTTTGCGGTCCCTTTGCGGATAGAAACAGTCGAGCAATAGCTCAATTTCGATATTCTGGTTGAGTGATCACGCACAAAAGAATTCAAGACGAGGCTCCGGGGAAACGATGGAGTAATCCTAATATATCCTTTGTTTCCCAGGAGCCCCGTCTTGAATTTCTTTGTGCATGATCACTCAACCAGAATATTGAAATTGGGCTATTATCGAGCACTTCAAGGAGCAAATGCCGCGGGATTGGTACTTCCCTGTACAACGACTTTGACCTATAGATGACGCCGCTATTCGGTCGTTATTGTTTTGATCATGTCCTTGATTAATCATATCCATTTTGAAATCATAAGCAAATCCTGCAATCTGATTGGCTAAAAAGTGCGGCGGTTTAAGCATAAATCATACTCGTGATTAACAAATTGTAATTTTGTAATCACTCTAGCGATTTCGGCCCAAATTGCACTCCACCCAGTTACCATTATTAATTGCACTCTAATTAGTCACTACCAGTAATTACACGTCCCTAAAAATAGCACTTTTGGTTAGCCCGATTAGCCAATCAAATCACACATTTTCGGTAGACTTTGAAAGAAAAAACACTGAACAAAAACAAAACAAAACAAAAATAGCTTGTACATCTTACTTTGTCGGCGCTAGTTTTAAAGCCAAGGGTCTATTAATTAAGTGTAAATAAAGTCTAAATTTCTTTTCTTTGGTAATGAAGTTTATTCCTGGTCATTATTTTTAATATTTTTAGAACAAGTGTAGCTTTGTACAATAGTTTCCATTTCGGTATTATTATATTTTCGCGCTCAATCTTCGGTTTTGTAAAACATATAAATGGTTTTTTAAAGATTCATAGTCCAAAATTTACATTATTTTACAAAGTATTTTTCGAATTCGTAAAATACCGCTGTCTTCCTTGACTACAGATTCATTTATTTAGGGTTAACCTCGACTTTGTTTAGAATAGTCATGTGTTTCAGTGAAGGTCTGTGGAATTTCAAAGTGTTTGTATTGTTGAAGTGTTGCATTCTTTACTTTACCGTTGGTATTTGTGAATGTTTTGACACTGTACTGACGTTAAACCAGCATAAACGGATCTGTAGTCAAAAAACACAGCGGTATTGTACGAATTCGAAAAAGGGCTATTGCAGATCATCCTATAAATGAAACAGGCTGTAATATCAACATAATTTCCCAAGAATTTTTACAATGAGGACACTCGAACCGTGAACACTTTGAGGTTTTTTCATACTTTTTTTCTTTCTCCTTTATCCCTGGTGTCAATCAATTGGAAATATGATTTATTTTCAACAATAAGATTATTTGAGTTCAGTGCTTTATTTTCAGAAGGTTTGAAGCAGTAGAAAGTTCATAAAATAAAATATAAAAATATCAAGTGTTCATGGTTCGAGTGTCCTCACTGTAGTATATGAATAAATATTTTCATTGTAGAATTATATTACATTTATGATAAGAATTAATGAATATGATTTTAAGAATATTACGACTAAAATAAAAACAATTTTCAACAATTTTAGCTCATTTTTTTAACAATGAATAATGAAATAGCTATTCTTACTAATTAATCAAAAGATGTAGTCCAAAGTCAGTACCAGCCTCGTTACTGTGGTAGCCTCAACACCACAACCTTAAACCAAGGTAAAACCGAATTGGATAATATCAACGATCTTCTGCATGATTACTCATACCTCTATTTACATTTTTCTAAATTTTTAGATTGCTTTCTTAATCTCTTTGGTTATAATAAAACAAAATGGCCGCCATATCCTTTTTCAGCTAATTCGATCCTCTAACGTACGTATCTAGTATAATTCTAACATTTTATAATATTTCCCCTCTAAAGACTGCTGGCTTCGGTGTTCTCAGAGGTTCAGTACCATCTGAATATCTTGGTTCAGAATTTGCATCCACTGTTTTTTCTCTTGGCAATCAAAGTCGTCATTCGTTACCGTGGCAACAAGATTGACAGGTTCCTTTGAAAGTGGCGGCAATGGAAGTAGTTCTTGGGGAGAGCTCCGAATGGTTTTCTTTGAATTCCTTTTGCTGTTTGAGGTTATACTGGTTGATGAAGTTTTGAAGATACTTTCCAACACTGTTGACTGCTTTTTACTCATCGTCATGGTTTTGTATTGAAAATTTGGACACTATAGAAAAAAACAAGAAATGGAATAAATAAGAAATGGTCACATTAAGATGTTTATATATATATGGAGAGAGAGAGAGAGAGAGAGAGAGAGAGAGAGAGAGAGAGAGAGAGAGAGAGAGAGAGAGAGAGAGAGAGAGAGAGAGAGAGAGAGAGAGAGAGAGAGAGAGGCTGCCCTTACCGGACAAATTTTCAACCGTTCAAAACGTTGCACGTGCATATAGAAACTGTGCTATCCCGGCAAAAAATTCAATCGTTAGTCATGCAAATTATAGAGACGGTTCCGTGTAAACTTGAAGCATTTTTGAACGGTTAAAAATTCTTCCGATCCGATCCCACGTAAGGCCAGCGTGAATCGACTTAAAGCATCTTTTAAACTCAATAGTCCCTTTCACAGTTCTCTGCGCCATTTTGAAACGTAGCCGTGCCTTTACATCGAAGGGAGACGAACGGTGACCTTGCAATGATATAGAGACCTTTTTAACGTCTTGGACAATTCTTCACATCCCTTTATCATTGCAAAGTCACCGTCGTTCGATGCAAAGCCACGGCTACCTTTCAATGTGGGGAAGCGAACTGTGAAAGGGATAGTCACTATTGCAACAGATGCCGTGGCCGTAAAGCAAGGAAAGCTCATATTTCTTTGTACATTATATAGAAACAATTACAATCAACCAAGACGAGTTTTGAAATTAATTTCTAAAGAAAAGGGAACAATATCTATTCAGTTCTGTAATCAGCTCAAGTGACAATAAAAATACTCGAGTTTCTGTATTTCTGTCCTATACTGCCGTTTGCCGGTTAAGTAAAAATAAAACCTAAGATTAAAATCATCAAAAAAACAAAGAGTAAATTAACCGCTTCAAACTATTTCCGACGTGGTTTATGGAATGTAAACATTATTTTGTTATTATTGATACTTACATTAAATTTTTGAATATCCGTTTATCCGAAGCAGTCACCGAGTTTGATGCTTTAAGTGATGAACGTGATGCACAATGGTTGGGACCAGTTTTCACCGCTTCCTGCAACGACCTTTGCCTTGGATTAAAAGACTCGATCGAGGGCTGTCACTTTTATATGCATCACATTATACAATTAGAAATGTCTTAGGAATAACGTCATTTTATCTCGTCCAATTAGAAATGTCTTAGGAATAACGTCATTTTATCTCGTCCAATTAGAAATGTCTTAGGAATAACGTCATTTTATCTCATCCAATAAGAAATGTCTCAGGAATGACGTTTTTTTATCTCATCCAATTAGAAATGTCTCGGGAATGACGTCTTTTTATCTCCACACCCTCCGGTTTCCCGTACCTCGCAGAGGTTTCGAGCTTTTCTAAAGACCGATGTCTTGTTTCTCAAAGACGTTATTCTAAACTAGTAATAGCTAATTCAGAATGAACTTTATTTTTGCACGCTATTTTTTTCTCTCGAATGAAAAAAAAAACTAACTACTGGCCAGCGTTGGATATAATGATGATTGTCCCTCCCCTCACTTGGGAAAGGGGCCCTTAGCTACACAGTACGATCCGGCAAAAATGATTTGATGACACGTGATTTTCAGTCACCTTCGCAAGGCATGGTTGGTTCAGCGGGGCGTAAGCCAGTTGAAATTCGCAAAACCAAATCCCTGATATTCATACGAGGACACGCGTTACCATAGTAACCATGACGTAGAAATACCCCAGAACCATAGCAACAAGGAAAGGGTCGTGCGTTTCCATAGTAACAATCTTTTTGACGTAAAGAAATCGGGTATCGCCAATTAATGATGGCCGACTCTAATAAAGACAGAATTATTTTTTTTATGATATATCAATCAGGGTTAAGTCTAATGATATATACTTAGCGGTGTTTGCTCATATAATATTGAGAAGAATTCTCAGGACTAGTACTAGTAAGAGAATAACAACAACAAGGCAAATATGAAAATCTGCATGCACGAGTATCCTGAATATCGTTAACATTATATTAACTAAATATATATCCTTGGACTGCTTTTACCACCAATTTCATTGCTACGCACCCGACTTTGTTGTGCGAGTTTGCCGATTCTCTTCCGTCAATGAAACCGTTCGGAATGTTCGAGTGTTTAACTTCAAATCTAGGTCCGACAAAAAATTATTTTGGGTTCTAAGATGCTTTACTAGTAATCAGAGCATCAAAACTAAATAAAAAACCATAAAGTAGCAGTATTTTTTCCTCAATTTTCAATATAATGACACTAATATTTCTTCGAGTTTCCATCCAAAAACTCGGCTTAATAATAAATAACAGTTTGATTGACGGAAGAGAATCAGCAAACTCGCACAACAAAGTCGGGCGCGTAGCAATGAAATTAGCTGTAACAGTAAAAGGATTGCAGATGGCCAAATGATCTGGTTTCGCAGTACAAGTTGAATGAACCATGGAGGCAATTAAGTCTCAGATATAAAAACTAAGCTTTGAAAATAAGCAAAAGCAAGCAGAAATATGCGTTTTTGGGAAGTTTCATTCAGTGCTAAAAATAGAATAGTCACTTTCACAGTTCCCTGTGTCATCTTGAAAGGTAGCCGTGTCTTTGCATCAAAGCGAGATGAACAGTAAGCTTGCGATAACAGACACCTTTTTTAACACCTTGGACAATTATTCACCTGTCTCTATCATTGCAAGGTCAACGTTTTTCTCGCTTCGATGCAAAGGCACAGCTACGTTTCAAGATTGTACGGGGAACTGTGAAAGAGACTATTCCAGTGACTGTATTACTTGAAGAGACACTAGAGAAAAACGTTTACGCATGCGTGCCTTTCAGCACGCTTTCCAAGAATTTACAAGAGTTTTAGTGAGAAAGTAAATGCTTGTTTTCTCCAAGTTTACAAAACAATTCGCGGGTTTCTCACGCGTGTCACTTGAAGATAAATTTTCAAATCCTGAAAATTAGCATTTTCGTTTTTTCCCCCTATTTCATTCATTCTTGAACCTCTCATTAGTGATATAATAAATCATATTCGCCATGACAACAACCTTTGGCGGACACCTTTATTGTTAAATCATTAGAATTATCTTGGGAACGATTTAAAATCATCTACAGTGTAAGTATTTATAAGCACATATTTGCGTGCACTGTATCTCATATTCGTAATTCTATTTCACTTGTTTCATTAAATCTTAACATTTTAACACTCGAGATAACAGTGATAATTGTATATTGAACTAGAAGCTGCCATGGCTTAATATAAGCAAGCTATAATCGAGAATATGCACCAACAGATCACGTGATCAGTGTCCGCCATGTTGGATGCCAAATAAGGAAGTTTCAATAGAGAATATGCACCGACTAATCACGTGATGAGTGTCCGCCATGTTGGATGCCAAATAAGGAAGTTTCAATAGGGAATATGCACCAACCGGTCACGTGATCAGTTTCCGCCATGTTGGATGCCAAATAAGGAAGTTTCAATAGAAAATATGCACCGACCGGTCACGTGATCAGTTTCCGCCATACAAGCCTCATTCCGATTCTAACTTCTCATTACACATACTGTACGTACGTAATAAAGGTAAGTGAATGATTGACAGCCATTGTTAACTCGATTCTCTTGTCTATGCTTATTTCGTTCTTTGCGTTTGAAGATATCATTTGCAGCGCTAGCTTTCGTAGTTAACCGCACACACACACACACACAAAGCAAAGTAATAAAGGTAAGTGAATGATTGACAGCCATTGTTAACTCGATTCTCTTGTCTATGCTTATTATTTTGTTCGATACGTTTGAAGATATCATTTGCAGCGCTAGCTTTCGTAGTTAACCGCACACACACACACAAAGCAACTTAGATATTTCGTTGATAATTATGTAGTAAACAGAATATTACATAAACACGTAGTCTCGAGCTCTCCTACGCATCCACCAGTAGTGTCGTCACGCAACGTTCTCTCTCTTCTGAGTAGCTATAGGTACTAAGGGAGAGAGCGTTGCGCGACGAACGACACTAATAGCGGCTGCGTAGGAGACTAATGGTCACGCGGAGATACGAATTTTATAAGTTTTAGTGTCGAAAAAATTAAATCTCTCACATGTGAGCACAGCAGACGAGTGACAAATCTTTCCTACATTCGTCCCCCCGCACGCCCGTATATTAGTCTCTATTTCAGCACAGACAGCCCAAGTTAATATACAGTCCAGTGTCAAAAATATCGTAAAATTTATTTTTGATAAACTTGGACTAACCTTTGTTTGTAGTTGTTTTGATAGTATGTAGAACCTTTCTAACTAGATTTTTAGCCGTTTTAAGTGACTTTTCCTATATTTCCCCAACAGTAATGATATAGGCACAGCTTATAGGATCAGATTTCCAGCCGTCAGTCAGGTTGGTTTCGTACGCGCCCGCGATACTCTAAAAAAAATGAGAAAAAGTCACTAATACAGGCGCAGGAAAAATGGTTACTTGAAACAGCTAAAAACCAGCCAGAAAGGTTAGTTAAGGTTTATTACAAAAGAATTTTACGATATTTTCGACCCATACATTCACTGTATATAAGCTTACAAGACAATAGACCATTTCACGGTTGTCGTCGATCAACCTCATCCTCGATAGTGTGTAATATATTTGTTTAGAATTTGACTACAGCTCACTGTAATTTAAGGAATGTATACATTATCAAACAATAGACCATTTTCGAGATGGGAGAACCTACATAGCACTCAGTTGATGTAATGTATTCTATTGTATGAGGTGTGATGTATTGTATTTTTATGAATACATTACATCAACTGCTTGCTACGTAGGCTCTCCCTTTTCGAGATACACGAAAATATCTATTGAAACACTTAAAACTTCTACGGACTTACATAAATTACACACTATCGAGGCTGAGGTTGATTGACGAGAACCGTGAAATGGTCTATTGCTTGGGCTCCCTGTGTTTTGAGTTTATATTGCGCTCTCTACTTCAGTACGACCCTGTTTGCCTTTGGTTTCAGACTCAGGAATCAAACAGGGATCTTCTTCATTATTCCTTGAGCCAGATTCCTCGGCCTCTTCACCCTGATCTTCCTTGATGGGATGATGCAACTCAACCAAGAAGATGTACAGCCCCGCGCCCAGTACCCCGCCAAGAGAACAGGCAACACAGGGAACCCACCACCAATGATTTCCAGCCCTGAAGTTGAAACATGCAGTCATGATATTAATATAATAAGATAATCATTAAGAATTGCGTTTCCCCCACAAACGGCAGACATAGCCAAGTTTTCATCGTTTCCCTGCATTTTACTTTGTAAACCTTGCCACCAACGAAAAATATTATAAAATTTATCTACCTAACCTAACAAAAGAGATTCTATACTATGGGCAATATAATCAATAAGCAAGTTCTAAATGATGAAATGTTACTACTACGCGAGTATATCAAAAGGGGTAGCACAGGAAGCCCAATTTAGATAAAAGTGAAAGGTGAAAATAAAATCGGGGGAAAATCGCGACATAAATCTACACATAGGATACCACGCGCGCGAAAAAATGTTTTAGTGCGTTTTTTACTGATTTTTTTGCTCGTTCGTATTATAGAGGACATTATCTTGACCTGGAATAAAAAAAATAATTAAACGCGATTTTCTTCCGATTTTATTTTCACCTTTTACTTTTATCTAAATTGGGCTCCCTGTGGGGGTAGCTACCGAATTCATAGAGCCGGATTCCCAGAGTCTCAAGCATTTCATCAAGTATGCGCAGTAAGAATGAAAAGGCTTTGGGGTCGAGGTTGTGAACCAGTTCCAGGACTCGAGACCGTCAGGGCCGATTTACACGGTATAGTTTTTGCTTACAACTGTCGCATGCAATCTGATTACGTCATGCTTAGAACAGGAATTGCGTCGTGTAAATCAACCCTATAATTTACAACAGTTGTGAGCAAGTTGTAGGGTTTATTCACACAAAGTAATTCGTGTGGCGTAAGGAGATTGCATGCATGCCACAATACTCCAGTTTCGAGTTCTCTTTTACGCTGTGTTAGCCTCAATTGTGCATAAATTATGCATAAATTTAGATCAAACTCGTGAAATTTCAAAGTATTTATATTGTCTTCTTTACACACAGATCTCTTGAATTTCCACGGGCTGTTACTGAATAAAAGAATTTAGTATAAATACAAAGGTGATTATACAAAATCGCGCGCTCTGATTGGTTTTCCATCTCGGATTATCAGCCGATAATCACCTTTTCGGACAAAATGGCTGTCAGCAAAATCGCGCGCTTTTAAAAAATGAAATATTTTCACTTTCAATGTTGTTGCTTCTTTCTTTTTTGAAATAATCACCTTTTTATTTATACTAAAACAATTATTCACCTCAGGCTCAGTGATTATTGATGAATATTTACCTCGCAGCTCGAAGACTCGCCGCTCGGTAAATATTCATCGATAATCACTTCGCCTTCGGGGAATAATTGCTAAATATTACACGGTTTTGAGGCTAACACAGCGTAAAAGAGAACTCGAAACGGGAGTATCGTAGGTACAACAATAATGGTCTTATTAATATCAATAGTATAAATCTTATTAATTAATATTAATAAGATTGAAAAACGAAGTTTAACATTAATATTTTAATATTAAAATATTAGTATTGGATTAATATTAATTAATATTAATATTAAATTATTTATAAAAAACAATAGGATTATTTCTACTCACGTAAACACTTCAGATCCCCAGCCCGCCATGGCTGTAAAGATCCTCGGTCCAAGATCTCTCGCAGGGTTGATTGCGTAACCGCAGTTGAAGCCGAATGTAGCACCAATGACGAACACAACAAGGCCGATGAGGACCGGGGCAATTGTCTTGTGCGGACCGACGTTGAACTTGTCAACAATGGCAAAGACACAACCAACAAGAAGTGCGGTGCCAAATAACTTTATAAACAAAAAATCAAGGGCGAAAAGTTTAGGCGTAATTTTTTTCATGTCATTTGGATTTTTCACTGAACATTTTATCCGACCCCGAAACAATCTCTGAGCTAATCTAAGTCAGGGCATGGAGAACTCAACGCTCAACGATAGAACCTTGAAACAACATCTGGGCTGATTAAAGTGGGGGGATGGCTAACTCACGGATCAGTCATACCTGATCAGCAAACCCGTTTCCAGTGGACAGGAAATCCTGGGGATAGGTGGCAAATATCCCTGCTGTTGCAAGTGGTCCAGTTACTTGTCGAACACCACCATCGAAATGATCAAGCGCGTCTGAAAAATGAAATTAGAGATGCTCAGTACATCCAATCCCGACTGCTACTGCTACTGCTACTGCTACTGCTACTGCTACTGCTACTGCTGCTGCTACTGCTACTGCTGCTGCTACTGCTGCTGCTACTGCTGCTGCTACTGCTGCTGCTACTGCTGCTGCTACTGCTACTGCTACTGCTACTGCTACTGCTACTGCTACTGCTACTGCTACTGCTACTGCTACTGCTACTGCTACTGCTACTGTCCTTTACCGTAGTAAACGCCATAGACACAAGCAGAAGCCACAAATGCCCCAAACATCTGGGACAAACAGTAAACTGGGACCTTCTTCCACGGCAACCTTCCACTAACGGCGAATGCAAGAGTTACAGCAGGATTCATGTGGGCACCTGTGAAAACAGCAAACCAGGATGTCAGGCAGTTATTCAGCTTCACGATAGCCATGTTTGTAAGGCAAAACAATAGAATTTTGATGTTCTTGGGTTATGAAATTTCTTGTCGTGCAAAAATTTTGCATTGTACCAAACGCTCATTAGCAATAGTCCCCTTCACTGTTCCCTGCGCCATCTTGAAAGGTAGTCGTGCCTTGGCATCGTCACGCGCACTTCCTATTGCGTCATTCCTATTCAAAATACAGGTAATTTTGAAAAAGAATTCGTGCTTTGCCGGAGCCCACGTGCTTTATAACTGCACAAATCACGAGCACGCACCTTCTACTTAACCTCAATAAGGCTAGGCATACCTGACACACCGCCGGCCCAGTAACATCCCATTGTAACGCCAACACCCCAGCCGAAGTTGATGGAGAAAAATGTACCATTTTGTTGCTTGCTGAGTAGGGACTGGGCAACAGAACCGTCACCAAATACCTTTCAACACAAAAGAGCAACATCATCAGAAAATGAGAAGCAGGGACCGTGGAGCATAGTTTAAAGGGGGGGGACTAATCTGGGGGGTCCGAAGAAGGGCCTCACCCCCCCTGAAAATTTAGAAATTGAGGATCTTTGAAATGCAAATTTCCAGTGCCGCGGTTTTGAGGGGCAACTGCAACATATTTATATTGCATTAAAGTCATGTCAAAGTTTTAGGAATTCATAACAGAAATTCATTTTTGGCTTAAAAACTTGGATAGGGGGGAGACTTACGAGTAAAATAAAAGTTGCAATGAATTCTGCGAGTGCTTCACGCGCCAGAGGCGGTAGCCTTCCTCGGATCCGGCCCAAATCCATCTTTAAAAACGTGATGCGTGACATCTTATGTGACAAATTGATCCTAAAAAGAACAGCAAATTTCAAATATTAGTATTAGGTTTGTTGTAGAACAGATGTGTATTATTGACATGCGTAACAAGTCAAGGACACTGGTGTGTGACATCGAATATGACATCAACATGCTAAACTTGTGTGACATAAGCATGTGTGAATGAGGATACGTCACAACCTTGTGTTTCATAAGTATGTGTGACATAAGAGTCTGTGACATCGAATGTGACATCAACATCTTAAATTTGTGTGACATAAGTATGTGTGAATGAAGATACGTCACAAGTTTGTGTTTTATAAGTATGTGTGACATAAGAGTGTGTGACATAGAATGTGACAACAACATGTTAAATTTGTGTGACATAAGTATGTGTGAATGAAGATACGCCACAAGCTTGTGTTTCATAAGCATGTGTGACATAAGAGTATGTGACATCGAATGTGACAAAAACATGTTAAATTTGTGTGACATAAGTATGTGTGAATGAAGATACGCCACAAGCTTGTGTTTCATAAGCATGTGTGACATAAGAGTGTGTGACATAGAATGTGACAACATGTTAAATTTGTGTGACATAAGTATGTGTGAATGAAGATACGTCACAAGCTTGTGTTTTATAAGTATGTGTGACATAAGAGTGTGTGACATAGAATGTGACAACATGTTAAATTTGTGTGACATAAGTATGTGTGAATGAAGATACGCCACAAGCTTGTGTTTCATAAGCATGTGTGACATAAGAGTATGTGACATCGAATGTGACATCAACATGTTAAATTTGTGTGACATAAGTATCATGTGTGAATGAAGATACGTCACAAGTTTGTGTTTCATAAGCATGTGTGACATAAGAGTGTGTGACATGAAAATGTGTCACATGTGTGACACAACTAATGTATGACGTGAAATTGTATGAAGTAAGCATTTTCATTCAGTTATCCTAAAAAAAAGAAAATTGCGAATAAATTTCGCGCAATCATTTCGGGAAATAATTTCGTAAAACAACTTACAACATTCCTTAATTAGATATATCGAGTAAATATTTTAAATACGATTCTTACCGCGAGAAAAGATCGCAAGCTTGCGTACAATTCCCGAATGTTTTCCGAATGGAGTCCGATAGCCTTCCGAACGAGGGAGTGCCGTTTGTGAGTCAAAAAGTCACAAAAAATAAAATCAGCAAGATATCCGCTAGATGTTATCGAGATAATTACGCACGCTCAAATCAACCCTCTGACCTACTTTCCAGACAACAACATCATTAGCATTACGGTGTATATGTCTCGATAAGCATCACGAAAATTTGATTCGACTACTTTAAAATCACCAAAAAACCCTAAAACATTACTAATTCTCCATTGATATTCTTCACAGTTTGAAATTAAGGATTCTGTCTTGAAGTAAGTTTAAAATGAAAGGTGTTTTATGCACGACAAGTTGTAAATTAACGCCCGTCAATCTGTTCTCGTAATGTTTTGAAGTAGTCTTTTTTGTGAGAAGTATAGGGCGTATTCAAATTCGTTTAGAAAAGACTCGCTAAGACATTGAAAGTATTTTTCTATCCCGGATATACTCGTTAAAGTAAATTGGAAATGACAATTTGAGTTTTTCCTTCTCTAATTTTGAATATTATAACTTGTGTCAAATATATTTGTTTCTGTATGGTTCTTGGAAATGTCATTTTGATGAATGTCTATTTGATGAGCGCAGTGAATCTATTGGCAATGCGACAGCTCGGAACAATATTTATCTCCGCTCTTCTTCGAAAAGCGCTTTTATGTCTATGCTACATCGAGTTGCGATTGCTCATGTTCTCTCGGGCGCAGTCATAATGCCTAGCAGGTGAAAAACATCTTCGATGCATAAGAGAAATTAAAGCGATGCTCGCTCTGACATAAGATCTGAGTAATAACATAAGACCATAGAATATCTTCGGATTATGAGGGATTCCAATACACTCTGCAGGACACGAAGTAAAGCCTTTACCAATAAATAGATGGAATATAAACACGGCTTAAATCGAGAGAGAGAAAAAAGATATCATAAGCAAAAACACTGTTCAGTAGCTACACCCGTAGGCTTGGAAAATCTTTCCGAAATTCAAAACAACAGCCTCTCCAAGCGAAAAAATAATACTACAACCCGAAACGACTTACCTTGAGCGCTTGAGTAGTGAATAAGCAGTTTTATTCCTATTCGAGGTTAGGTGTACTGGAGAATTGAGACCTTACCGCGAAATTTTAAAGACTGAGGTGCTCTGCTACCGAACAATTGGGCGAAACCTTTGCGGATAATTCCCAGAGCTGTATTTTTACATACATACATAAATTACTACCACACTACAAATCACTATTGACCTCGTAGCCCTGACAAGTATACTATTTCACATGCCTAGGAGTTTAAGCCTATTCATACGCTACTCAGGCTACCAGCTACGAAATCGTTTTTAGTCTAAAAATTATGTGAAAAAATAATGATATTTTTATGATAATTTTCTTAGTATACTAATAGATCCAAAATCTGAGATTGTTTTGTTAATGTTCAATCAAATTTCCTGAAGTGTATTTATCCTTTCTGGGCAAGCCACTAAACCTTACTAAGCCATTAAACCCAGACCAGAACCTGCCAAAATCATCCTTGTACGACAGCTGCCAATCACGTTATTATAATTCAGCCAATCAGGAAGTTTATCGTGAGGACAATTAACCAAAGGTTGAAGGGGAATTTCAAATATTCATTAGTCTTTGAATAATGAATTTTGGCTTGTGTGCTGTTGATATGTATATTTTACACGTTTTATGTTTCATCTCAGTCGGGTCTACGTTTTTTTCTCCGTTGAGAATAAAATTTGTCCAGATGGTGAACTGAGGTTAAAACCAGCCCAAATACCGCTCTTTTCATTCTCGTTCCTCACCGCTGTAGTCACCAGCGAAACCATCAAAGCCATAACAAGCGCTGATAGGTTTTTTTTTTGTGTTTTTCTGAAACTAGATTTCTTTATTTCGCGATATTTTCTACCACGATTTTTCTTCGCTACAATAAAGAGGAATTCATATTCAACCAGTGTGGAGAAATCTCATGAGGATTATTGGGTGTATCCGGCTCCTTTTTCCCCATCTTAATCGAAAATTCTTGGCTACGAAGTACAGCCTAGGGCCTCATTTTGGCCATGTTCAAGATATTGAAATTCTAGCACGATACCTAGGCTCTCCAGAATAAAATGTACAAGATTGCATTAAGCCTCAAAAGGATCAGTAGATGTAGTGCCCGGATGTAGTGCTGTAGATTCAATTATAATGTTGTTGAGTTGAGAACTTACTAGCATTTCTACCAAAATTTTCTTATTATTGTCAAAGGTAGGAACGTCGTGTATGGACCTTATTTTATTCCTACCAATAAATATAATTGGTGATTCACGTGTTCGTTCCATACATGAAGTACCATACGACTAAAACCTCGCAAATCAAGTCTTGTTTTTAAGCTATCTAACGTGGCCTTCGAAATTGATAAAAATTAATTTATCTTCAAAATCTTAGTTTTCCAATTTTTTTTTAGACTTCCTCGATTAAGAGTACAAAGATAACCCGCCTCGTTTCATCTTATTGTTATAAAATAGAAAAACAATTTTTTTATAATTTATGAACCCCAGGGGTCTGAATATATATTGAAATTTTACGGAAAAACTGATCAGAAGCGTGTTGAGTGCGTTTTTGGTTGCTTCGTATACTAAATATGCTTTATACAGCTTTTTCAAAAAAACGTTGAATACTGTATAATAATAAATAATAATATGAAAATTTGTATAGCGCATATACAAGTCTGTTCTATGCGCTCTAGTATAACTAAAAAGCTAAATTAAACAAATGAGTTTTAAGTTCTTTCTACTGCATACTGAATAGTGCATTGCAAGACCAAAGAGTATTTTGGGTCTGTTGAATCTTAAAAATAAAAAGTAAATATACAGCGATTTGCTCTCTATATGTAGCTAGTATATTGTTTCGGATGGAATGCACTGAAAATAAAAAAATAAATTATTATTAATTTTACTTTAGACAATATTACATGACCCAAAATGCATTTCGGTCTTAGAATGCACTATTTAGTATGCAGTATTCAGTGTTCAACGTTTTTTGAAATAGCTGTATAGGAAGAATATATATAGAGATAGATAGAAATTTTATTTACCGTAGCACATGACAGTATACGATAAACAACTGATAACCTAGCTAGTGGCTCTGATAACCTGTAGTGGCTTCCTGCTTTGCAGGAAGATGTGATGCTGCGCATAAATCCGATCTAATGCAGAGTCAAGGCTCTGTACTTGGATTGAAAAGAAGTCAAAATGCTCGAACACTGAATTAGAGTGAAGCAAAGATGTCCTCCTTTTTTCAGTTATTTTTACTGTTGCGTTGCAATATGCCCGCCACCAATTTCTTTTAAAATATTTATGTAATTACCAGAGTGTTTTTAGCAGTTCGAAAAAAGGTAGAAAGGTTGGGGAAGCAAAAATATCTGTGTAGTGCAACTGATCAATGAGCGGTTGAAAATTGAATTGCGGCTTTCACTGTCAGAAATAACTGAAATGTTATGAAAATGTGACAAAAGGGAAAGGATGGAGAACAGTGGCGTAGCGAGGGGTGGCGGTCGTCCCTCCCCCTAAAATTTTCGGGTCGAGACTTTTTTCTTTGATGTATGTCAATAATGCCACTGGCGCACGGAGGGGGAGGATTTTTTATTAATTAAGTTTTATTCTACAGTTTTGTTCTAGGCGCCTTCCCCAGATCGAAAGAAAGAAAGAGAAAAAAGAAAGAAAGAAAGAAAGAAAGAAAGATAAGGAGAAAAAGGAAGGAAAGGAAGAAAAAAAACAATAATAGTACAATATCAAATAATTTTCAAGCCAACTGATAGCAAAACTCTAGCTTGGTACTTTTTCTTCAGACAGCATAACTCTTCAATTGTGAAAATTCTATCAAGGCGCGCGGTAAACAGCTGCCGCAAACGTAAATTCAAACTGAAATGCAAATTGAAGTTAAACAAAAATATAAAGTGGTTGTAATTAAAATGCTTCCAAATCAACACTTCAGTAGAATCAAGGAATAAATACCGCAAATTAATATGATTTTGTACAGACCGCAGTTATTACTTTCATCAATATTTTAGTCAAAATTCCCTCATAATCGCAGAGACGTCGGAGAGTTTTTGAAGTGGGGTGGGGGTTCGATTGCGCCACAAGAACCCACTGTAAATTTTGCTTCGGAGGACGAACATGAGTTTTTCGTAGTTCAGTACCAAAAACAAGGTAAAAGTAGGCTTGACTTCGCCTTCTTGTCACAGTGGAATTGTTTTATAAATTAATTATTTTTGTCTGGTGTCCTTAAAGATGTGTTTTTTTTTTTGTTTTTTTGTTTGTTTTTTTTTTGTAATTTATTTTATTTTTTGTTTTGTTTTGTTTTATTCCTCCTTCCTGTGGCTCGGTTTTACACAACAGCTCTCGACTTCTCCCAAACTTCCCTCGTGTTTTATATCAGGCTATGTAAACACGGCAAACGTTTTCTATTTGTTTTATAAGATATTGACATTGCCGTGTTTACATAGCCTCATGTGTACACTGCTATCAGCCAATCAGAGCGCGAGTTATATCTGAACTATTTTATGAGTAAAAATAAATAATGTTTACAGACGTTCATCTTCGGCCGAGCATAATTATAGTTTCAATTTTATATTTTTATATTTTATATATATTTTTTTAATTTTTATATTTTAAAGAAAGCTTGAAGTAATCACCTCTTGCCCAGCAAAATGCCCTAAAAAAGTTCCTCAATGCACTGCAATCCCAAATCGGGTCAGTTTTTAGCCTGCGTAGCGGCGCATTTTGTTTTTTTGGGGGAGGGGGGGGTGGAAGGAGACTGAGTCTCCCTCTTTCTCTCCCCACCCCCTCCCCCAAAAACCCCAAAAATGCGCCGCTACGCAGGCTAGTCAGTTTTTTCCTCAACCTTAATTGGAAACGCTAATATCATTCATTCTGCATCTTGTCCTCTAGGGCCAGTTTGGTCAAGAGTTAGTCAGCTCTAACTGGGATCAATGGTCTAGTCCGACGATAAGGCGGCCAACTTGGTCGGGGGCAAATATTCAAAGCTTTATAACCAGCATGCAGTAATGGCGTACCCTGGCTCCATCCATTAACACTAACTATTCACTACAAGACAACTTGACAAAAGATTAACCGCATGACGTTTCATATCTAAACTCAGTACCACGATCAAACCACAATCCTTTTCGTATTCAAATGTTAAAACTCCTTTGAGAATACCACAGGTAGCCCAAGCTATGGTTCTGGATAACTATATACAGAGCTAGAGAGAATGTATGGCAGATCATAAAATTTCTATAAAAAAAAAAAAAAAATTTATCATTTGTTTTTTTGAAGTCAAGACTTCGTCTTTAGGGAGGAGATAAAATTTCCTAAAATCACCTTAAAATACAACCAAACTGTCAGGAAACCACAAAGCATAAAACATTGATATACAGTCAAGAAAACAATAGATGATGAAATATATTTAATTTTAAAGACATTTTATGATCTGCCATACGTTCTCTATATATAGCTATTCAGAACCATAGCTTGGGCTACCTGTGGTAAAACTTCATTATGCTTGAGGCCTATTCAGAAGATGGACATGAAAACAAAATAAACGACACTCTCCCTACATTATCCGACATATCTGTTTTGTTTTTTCCCCTGGACGCCCCATAATGCCTTACGATTCAAGATGGCCGCCGCATCGTCGAAGTAGTTTTTTGAACAGTTTTGGAACAGCATAGACTTAGTTTACGGAGATTTTAAACAATTATTGGATGAGGTTGAGCATGATATCGTAAATTATCAAGACCAAGGCCGTGTTCGGCCGAGGTCTTGATATTTACGATATTATGCGAAAAGCGAATTCAATAATTGTTTTATTATACATTTTGTAAACTAAGAATAAAGATTTAATTCTGCTTTCGCAAAAATAGCAAACGTATTTCCATTTTCATAATTGTGAACTTTGAACTCGACATGATAAATGTATTATCTGTAGGTTTTACCTACAGATAATACATTTATCATGTCGAGTTCACACGATATCAGGGATTGGCTGAGGGCTCTTGGCCAATCAGAAGCGAGATAGTGAGTAAAATGTATAATAAAGTTGGTTATATGTCAATGCCTAGAAATCGAGTTACTAGTACACCTATGGATAGAGTAGCACTAGTTTCACCCGTTTTCATAAATATTTAAGCCAAAAATACAGAGAAACTTGCCACAATTTAAGGTCTGGCTTCTGTAAAATTTATTTACATCACGTCTTCGGAAACTGTTCGGAGCCTTTTTAAGAATACGAAACTTTATGAAGGAAATGCGTGATTTGTCTAGAGGAAAGCCATTGCCGATATCTTTGGGTAGATTTGTATATCTTATTAGTTTGCCCCCCCCCCCCCCCCTCCCGATACACCATTTGAAAGCTCTAAATTGAAAAAAAGTATCTAGCATTCTTTTCTACTTCAGAGACTGTTTGGCAAACAAGGTGCATTCTTGACTAGCTTGAGTGCATAGAACACTATATAAGACATGATGACGAAGAAGTCTTACTGACCCAAGCTAGACCACGATGCATCAAGTTTACCTTCTCAAGGTGGGCTTATGTGTAAGAAAAACTTTTTGCACCCAAGCTAGACCAGAATGCACGATGTTCACAATCTCTGGAAAGGCTTATATGAATGTAAAAATATTTGTACCCAAGCCAGACCAGAGTGCATTTTGATACCAACTCAGAAAGGGCTTATGTGAAAGTAAAAATGTCTTGCACCCAAGCTAGACCAGAATGCACGATGTTTACCATCTCTGGAAAGGCTTATATGAATGTAAAAATATTTGTACCCAAGCTAGACCAGAGTGCATTTTGATACCAACTCAGAAAGGGCTTATGTGAAAGTAAAAATGCCTTGCACCCAAGCTAGACAAGAATGCACCACATTTGCTTCTATTCTATGGGCTCTTTGATTTCGTTCTAGAAAATATAAGACTGCATGGTGTTGAACCTTACTAAAAAAAACAAATACACCCTCCCCCTACCCTCCCCAAATTAATCCTCAAAACTACCTAATCTAAACTTAGTTATCAACTGTGTTTCCCTTTACGAGCTCTCTTAGCAGGTCTAATAAAAGGATTGTCCGTGACATCAGAGACAGTGACAGACTTGTCAGCCTTTGAATTGTCACTTTTGTCATCACTGTTTTTATCAAAGTTTTCGTTTTCTTCACAGCCAGTAATGGCAAGAAGATACGGTAGAGGTGGAGGAGGGTCCATTATTACTGAAAAGAAATGTTAAGAAAATGAGTAGTTAGATTCTTTAAAAAAATCTTTTTGAGGGCTTTTAGTTGTTGGAGGAAAAGCTGGGATTCTTCATTTGCTTTTTTTAGTCCAAGTTGGTAAGGGGCACTAAAATTCGCAGCTTTTTAAATGAAGTTATATATTGATTACTTGTTGCCAAGAGACCATGTTGCCATTTAGTTCATTATGCAGTTTTCTTGTCTGTCGCTTCAAATCGCTTTACGCATTTCTTTTTTGAGATATTTATGTAATTTAAAAAAAAGTTAGTCTAAAAATAATTAGCCTTACGGTTTCTTTGAATTCTTTGAATTTTGAAGTACATAGTTTAATGAAAATTGAAATTAAAGACAGTGCGACGTTTAGGTGTCAATCGGACACCATTACAGACACCAATGACTTTATGAACACTCCCTTGATAATGGTGTTCGGTCGACACTGGAACGTCGCTCTGTCTCTAATCTTAATTTTCATTAAAATTATTATAACGTGAACAATTTCTCTCCTCTCATAAATAACAAAGAAAAGGGAAAATGAAAGGGAAAGAATGATGAAAGAAGAGAAAGAAAAGGAAGGATATTAGATGTGTATTGTGGAATTTTTGTGAAAAATCTTGTCCCCACGACAGAATTTTGTTCCTGCTACATGTCACACAATTTCAAACTGGTTTAAATTCATGTGACCTGTTGAAGCAACAAAATGAGTGAGAGTGGCGTTGTCGCATTCATTGTGTGTACACATGGGGGTATTTTTCTCTGCGTCATATTGCAGTGACTTGACACCTGGTGTGTGCTGGCCTTCATTTTTTTAAAAAGCTAAAATAAAAGAATCTTACATAAACATGCAGGATCGTTTTCAAGACCAGGACAGACTGCTGCCTTTTGTTCTGCTGTCTTTGCAAGAAATCTAAAACAGAAATAGAGTTTTTATAAAAAAAGTTGTACATGTACATGTACAGTAGTTCTCTCTACAGTTAGCCATGCCCTGACTTAGATCAGCCCAGACCTTGTTTCAGGGTTCAATATGTGAGTTAGCCGTGCCCTGACTTAGATCAGCCCAGAGGTTGTTTCAGGGATCATTCTGTGAGTTAGCCATGCCCTGAATTAGATCAGCCCAGAGGTTGTTTCAGGGGTCAATCTGTGAGTTAGCCACGCCCTGACTTAGATCAGCCCAGAGGTGGTTTCAGGGTTTGATCTGTGAGTTAGCTGTGCCCTGACTCACATCAGTGGTTGTTTCAGGTTATCAATAAAATTTGATGAAATACAGTACTGTGTAGATTAGATAAGTGTCATACTTAGCTAATCCTTGTTCTATTTCTTTACGTTGACTGGCGTATCTTTCCCTTACAGATTTATATTCTTCACTTGTTTGTCGAACAGTCTTTAGGAAGATAATAAAAGCTCATCAATCTATGTACACTACAATTGGGGGGGGGTCACCTTATGTACACAGGGAAGGGGAAGGGGAGATTCGCCAAAATGGAGATGGTGCTGGGTGGATTACTACAGGTTACTATTGGGGAGCTGGAGGGGGAGGTGTGATTTTGCCACACTTGTAGGAAGAGGTTGGGTGATCAATGACCACACACACCAAACCTGGGGAGGTATAGACTTTTTTCAAAAAAGGTGGTCACAACTTTAAATTAGTTAAAATTCAACTGTGTAAAATACCAATACCAGTACTAGAAAGAGCACCTTTATTTTACTGTAGTAACCCTACGAAAATACATTATGAAGGAGGTTATGTTAGCTGCACAAAAGTTTTTGAAAATCAACAAATTTACGGAATTTTACACATATATGGCTGTGGGCATAACATATATCCCTAACCATACAAATGTATGTAAATTTGTCCATGTTGGAAAAACGTTTTCTCCACTGATTTAACATTAGTTGGTGTGATGTCATAAAACGTAGATGCAGAAGTACAGTACACTGTAGATGTACTGTAGATGTACTGTAGATGACCACCTGATAAAATGAATCGTAGTAGGGTTACTAAAGTAGGTGCTCTTTCTAGAATTGGTATTGGTTTATAATTTGAACTCATTTGAATTTTTAGCCATTTTGAATTTTTTTTTTTTTTTTTTTACTTTCAAAGCTCTACAGAGAGATTTGGGGAGATTACAACGCAAGGTCCAACTGTAGATGATGAATTATAAACCCTGATTGGCTCTAGTATCACTCTGGTTAATGATTGGTTGATTGTGTAAGAATGCTCCATATCATGTACCAGAATACTGATAAATAAAAAAGTTCAAATTGATTCAAACTTACTGGTGTCTTGACGTAAGAGTGTGGATCAGGAAATGCTGGTAAATGTGGAGGGATGTATGAAGGACGAGGTTGTTTTTGACCAGCTTCTAATGCTTTTGGGGTTGGTGTTACTCTTGACTTTAAAGCTGAAACAATTACAAAAATATTGTGTAATTATTTCGTAGATATAGTGTTTATCAAGTACTTGCCTCTCACCCATGTGACCCTGGTTAAATAGACCCCTTACAGCACATCGGAATGGAGCTCAATTTGGAGAGCAAAACAATAGGTTCCAATTCTCAGTAAATTTAAATTCTTTTGTTTTGCCCTCCAAATTAAGCTGTATTCCAACGTGCTCCAAAGGGTCTATTTAACCAGGGTCAGTGTCAGTGGGTGAAGTTGCTTGTCAGTTCTCTCCTGTGTTTCAAGAGTTTTTCTCCAGTTTTCCTCCCTCTACATACACTACATACAGATAATTAGCAGCTCATATTGCTCATATTAACACCCTATGACAGCAGATATCAGAGTTACACTTCAATACCTTCAAACAACTGTTTCAAGTCGAGGCGTTTGGGTCAACAATACAGTAAATGTGTAGAAACTAACCCAAATGCCACGACTTGAAACAATTGCCCTATTTCATTATGGCATATGATATTTTTCTCTTAATTCTTTATTCTATTATTCACACCGAACGCATTTCACTTCACTAGTATTATCCTCAATTGTGCATAAATGTTTACAGTGTTCAGCTTACCCATGAGATTAATATTGCCCTGGACCCCCACAGTTGCCACATATACAACATTGCCTGGCTGCGTAACCAGCGTGGTTGGTCCTTGTAGTGTAGTGGTTAACAAGTCGGACTAGTATACTGAAACCGTGGGTTCGAGTCCTGCCAAGGGCATATGGTATTTTTCTCTTAATTCTTTATTCTATTATTCACACCGAACGCATTTCATTTCACTACTATTTCACTATGACATCATAGCATCACTATGACATCATAGCATCACTGTGACGTCATAGCATCACTGTGACATCATAGCATCACTATGACATCATAGCATCACTGTGACATCATAGCATCACTATGACATCATAGCATCACTGTGACATCATAGCATCACAGTGACATCATAGCATCACTGTGACATCATAGCATCACTGTGACATCATAGCATCACTGTGACATCATAGCATCACTGTGACATCATAGCATCACTGTGACATCATAGCATCACTGTGACATCATAGCATCACTGTGACATCATAGCATCACTGTGACATCATAGCATCACTGTGACATCATAGCATCACTGTGACATCATAGCATCACTGTGACATCATAGCATCACTGTGACATCATAGCATCACTGTGACATCATAGCATCACTATGACATCATAGCATCACTGTGACATCATAGCATCACTGTGACATCATAGCATCACTATGACATCATAGCATCACTGTGATGTCATAGTAAAATAGAGAAAACGTTTTAAGGCAATGGAGACTGTGTAACTCTGATGTGTTATTATATTCAATTGCAGAAGTTTTCAAGCGTCTGCTTACTTACGATTTGATAAATGGAGCCTATGATGTCTTTTAGCATAAGTTGGAATAGAATCAAGATCTGCCCCTAAACACATTAAAACAGTAAAACAGTCAGAGTTTTATGATAATTTTGACAGGATAATATATGGTCAATAACTATGGCCTGTTACAGGGTATGACAGGGACCGCAGAGCAAGGGGGGCTGGGGGGCTATAGCC
This sequence comes from Anthopleura sola, assembly GCA_023349425.1. NCBI lineage: Eukaryota > Metazoa > Cnidaria > Anthozoa > Actiniaria > Actiniidae > Anthopleura > Anthopleura sola. Next base: position 2,726,360 of record JALHLI010000015.1, on the reverse strand, counting down.
CCCTCAATAATGGGAGCATGCCCCCAGACCCCCTAGGTCTTCTTGTATTTGGTGGTCGTTAGCCCCCCCAATCAAAATTACACTCTGCGGTCCCTGTATGACCCCAATCACGAGTACCACTAAGGATAAGTATGAACAGAATCAAGATCAGCCCCTAAACACATTAAAGCAGTAAAACATTCAGAGTTTTATGATAAGATAATAAATATATGGCCAACAACTGTTGCCTGTTTCAGGGTATGACCTCAATCACGAGTACCACTAAGGATAAGTATGAACAGAATCAAGATCAGCCTCTAAACATTTCAACAAAAACAGTTAATAAATGATGTCAAATTCCAAACAAAGGCATCTTCTTTTCCAGAGCATTTCTTTTGGCTTTTATCAAGAAACAAAGTTCAATGAGTCTTGTTAAATCCAAAAACCAGAACCAGCTTTTCCCTGGTTGTAGTTTAAACAATTTCCTAGTATAGAAAATGTCCATACCCATACCATGGGCGGCATCGAACTTCTTACCCCCCTCGCCTTAGGAAACCCTGAAATGATACAAGCCCCCTGGCCCAAGGAATTCCATACTTGTTTAACCCACGCCCCCTCCCCTCTGGGATTCTATATCAATATATATTCTCTTAATAGCTTTCTAGACAAAGAAATAATTGCCATTTTCATGCAAGACGAACTGGATATTTTCTGAAACTACCTATTGAATAAGCCAATCACAAAAAGTGGCTGTTGGATTGGCATCTTCCATTCGTTCCTTGTCAGGGAGCTCAAAAGAAAAGTGTGATCTGAGACAAGAATAAGGCATGTCCTGACTTGGATAAACTGTATGTTTTTATCAGAGTTTTTGATAATTTTAACAGGACAATCTATGGTCAATAACTATGGCCTGTCATGACCCCAATCAGGAGTACCATCAAGATCCAACATATCTGTTTATTTCTAGATTTAATAGCATAAAGCAAATAGGAGTACATCAATAGCCCTACTATAGATATAGGCTATAGTTCCCTTTGACATGACATCAAAGCATCTCAACTTGAAGGACAGAACAAAACTGAATTGGAACCTATTGTTTTGTCTTCCAAATTGAGCTGCATATTTCTGACATGCTGAAGAGGTTTATTAATCTGTCGCAGGTCCCCCTACCCCCTGCCAGCATTTTCAAACTACCCCCGACAACTTTGGGGTACCCATTTTTACATCTAGGTAGAGAGATTGACTGTGTTGGTTGTCCAGCCTAGTGATTTCAGTTGAGTGAGAACAAATTATACACTCGTCAGGCTAGATAAACTGAAACTCAACAGTGACTGCTTAATAACCATAGTTTAACCTCCTGGCCACAAGCCTGCAGCCTTAACCTTTAGCCTAACACGTCTCTCCCATGTTGAATAGTAACAGACTTCATAATTACACTTACCAATATCAATGAGAGCCATTCTTACATCTCCTAATGTTGGTTTGACTCGAGTTGAAAGTTCACAATGCGTCTTCGCACTACGAGCTAATTCTGATAAATCTGACGAAAAAATTCAACGACAAAACTTAGCCTTAATAAAAATACGAAACTTAACAATTAGACAACTTGTTTTCACGTTAAAACAATCACATATTTTTGTCGTTATAACTCTAAGAGTTTGTTAAATTTGAGTTTGTAAGTCTCCACTAAAGAATCAAAGTTCACTGTCAAAATACTAAAGAATTACAAGAGCGATTGTCGAATTTTACTTACAACTTTGAAGCATTTCTGTCAATGATTCTATTGCGAGTCTAGAAGCCGAAGAAAAGCCTTGTTCTCTGCAGATAGCACTGACCGACATTTGGAGAATACTTCTTTGTACAGAACCATTTTCGGCCGCCATCTTGGATTAGGAACGTCACGTGGTTGAGCCAGGCTATCACGGTTGGTAAATTAGGACAGACAGACACATTGAAAGACACGCAGGCAGACGACACATAGACAGACAGACAGGTTTCAAACAGGCAAGGAAGACAGGCAGCTAGGTAGGAATATCAATCCCTGAGAAAACTCTGGGCTGATCTAAGTCAGGGCATAGCTAACTAACAGATTCATTTAGCACAAAGACAGACACATAGATATGCAGACACACAGACAGACAGACACACAGACACACAGACACACAGACACACAGACAGAAGTTCCAACCTCCTCTAGTTGCGACTCTAAAATATTGTGTCAAATTGAATCCTCATTTTTAAGGTCAAATAAACCTTTCCCAATCAGCTTCACTAATCCAATTATCTGACTTCGTTCGTTAGTTCAGCCGTTTCTAGCGAGCTAACAAAGCCATTCAAAAAGACAAATATACAGTGAGAATGAAAGTCAAATTGCAAATGAAAGATAGACGAGAGTCGGACGAAAGAAAGAGATTTGAAAAAAGGTTTGACCAGCTTGACTCATTGGTCCTGAAAAAAAAAACACGTTCGAAGCAAGTGTGACCGGTCATTATTTATCTGAAGGGGGGTGGGGTTGATTTAGTTTAAAAGCTCATGACCATTTTACCCACCCTACCCCTCCAATAAATAAAAAACAAAAATTAAGTGACGTGTCTCTTGATGAACCTTTACTTTGAGGAGTATCGTAGTAACTTTCATAGAGGCTGAGGCACCTCAGTTTTACCAAATAAATTGTAATACAGTCAAGAAAACTTGAAGATCGTAATTTAATCTCGTGAGAAGATTCTGGTTTCTAGGTTTAAGGGAGCTGAAGCCGTGGAGGATGGGGGGGAGGGGGGGGGGGAGGGAAAGTAGTTGGAAAACCGATAGATATAATAGCCCACTCTCGATATCATGCATGGTTGAGTGATCACGCATAAAGTAATTCAAGGCGAGGCCCCGGGAAAATAAAAGAATATTTAAGGATTACTCCATTGCATCGTTGTTTCCGCGGAGCCTCGTCTTGAATTGCTTTGTACGTGATCACCATGGACCGCGGAGCACCCTAAAAAGTGGTGGGGCTGGAAATTGGAAATATCGCCCTACCAGCCCCTCCCCTCGCGCGGTCCCTGATCACTCAACGGTACCAGAATATCGAAAGTGGGGTATTATGCACTGACGGTTGCTTGGGAATTCTGAAAAAAAAAAAAAAATTGAAGTGCCATATTTGAAGTACATGCATCTTGAAAATTTAATATTTGAAAATATATGAGTATCTCCTCATTAAGATAGATAGTCGGCAGCTCGTAGTACGCAGTAAATACGGTAAATTCAGATAGATGGGTAGATTAAAAGAAAATCGAATTTGCCAATCAAATGTGTTGATTAGTTAAATCCATCCTAGCTCAGCTGAATTGATAACACTTGAAAACTTTTTGTGCTGTAAAAACATAGAGACAGTTAAATACAATTTAAATTTAATGATCTTTTTTGTAGTTTTTTCAGCTGATCATGAATTGAAATAATAGAGGATTTAAAAGGTGGTGTTTTAGAACACTTTCTTCACTCTTACTTTGGCTCTGAGAAGTACTGAACAATGGGTTTTCTTCAGGTTATCTTGGTGGGACTTGGTTGCTTTGCCATCACCGTTTCAGCAGGTTAGTGCCTCTGTTCTGAATTTTACTTTTATGCACGCGATATATTATTTCTTATTTCTATGATATTATTTCTCATTAAGAAAATAGACGGCCACACAATTATAGTCTATCATACTAGCTCAATCCACTACCACTCCTGGGTTCAAACCATTTACTCTCATACTAGCTATAGTAGGCATCAAGGGTACGTGGCATATAGCGTCAGTGAATTCGCCTCTCACATCGACCTGAAGCCTCGGGTCCCCCTGGACTCTCAAATCATATGGGATCATTAATTTCCCCGGGCCCTCCGGTTTTTAACAATTTCTCCCTCCGCAAAACCTAACATGTTAAATTCCAATTCTCGCGATTTATCATGATTTAGCCGTGCCCAGAATTTTATCAACCCGGAGGTTGTTTCAGGGTTTGATCTGTGAGTTAGCCGTGCCCTGACTTAGATCAGCCAAGAGGTTGTTTCAGGGCTCTATCTGTGAGTTAGCCGTGCCCTGACATAGATCAGCCCAGAGGTTGTTTCAGGGTTCGATCTGTGAGTTAGCCGTGCCCTGACTTAGATCATCCCAGAGGTTGTTTCAGGGTTCCATCTGTGAGTTAGCCGTGCCCTGACTTAGATCAGCCCAGAGGTTGTTTCAGGGCTCTATCTGTGAGTTAGCCATGCCCTGACTTATACCAGCCCAGAGGTTGTTTCAGGGTTGGATCTGTGTGTTAAGTATGCCCTGACTTAGATCAGCCCAGAGGTTGTTTCAGGGTTGGATCTGTGAGTTAGCCGTGCCCTGACTTAGATCACCCCAGAAGAAACCCCTCGAATCAATCAAAAGAGACTGACCTAGACCTTAGCCAGCGCGACTTGGCGCAACTCTACACAAACATAAATTGTTTGATAAGCAAATTTGATTCATATTGTTTGTTCTCAGTTCCTGGTGACTGCTCGTTCGATGTTGACCTGTGTGGATACCAACAAGATATCAACGATCGGTTTAATTGGACCAGACAAGTGGGAAGTACTCCTAGTTTTTACACAGGGCCACAAAATGACCACACGACTGGAACAGGTAATATAACATGAATGTCAACTGAAGTATATTATTGGTTTCATTATGCGTACAGTGGCGCGTGTGTCTCGGTGGTCGGGGAAAGAAAGGGCCGGGAAATGTAGGCAAGCTTGTAGCCAGATAGGTAGGTTGCAATTGGTAAGTAGGTAGATAGGTAGGTAGGTAGGTAGGTAGGTAGATAGGTAGGTAGGCAGGTAGGTCGGTAAGTAGGTAGGTAGGTAGGTAGGTAGGTAGGTAGGTAGGTAGGTAGGTAGGTAGGTAGGTAGGTAGGTAGGTAGGTAGGTAGATAAGTAGGTAGGTAGGTAGGTAGGCAGGTAGGTCGGTAAGTAGGTAGGTAGGTAGGTAGGTAGGTAGGTAGGTAGGTAGGTAGGTAGGTAGGTAGGTAGGTAGGTAGGTAGATAAGTAGGTATGTAGGTAGGTAGGTAAGTAGGTAGGTAGGTAGGTAGGTAGGTAAGTAGGTAGGTAGGTAGGTAGGTAGGTAGGTAGGTAGGTAGGTAGGTAGGTAGATGGGTGAGTAGGTAGGCAGGCAGGCAGGTAGGTTCCAAGGGAGGGAGACAGGAAGGGAGGAAGGGAGGAAGGGAGGAAGGGAGGAAGGGAAGGAGTTAGGTAGACCCCATGCTATTCCACTCTGTAATCGGATTATCATTCCCTCTCTCTCTCTCCTTTACTATATTATTATTATAAAAACATTTTCCATCAGAGACCAACGTTTCTAGCTTCTTTCTTTTGGTTTCCATTTGCTCGACACACTAACGGGCTTATCATTGTAATACTTGGGATCGAAACACCCGATACGCAAAGTAAAAGATTCCATTTTTCTCTCTTTCTCTCAAAGGATCATACATTTACATCGAGACATCATGGCCTCGTTTAAACAAAGAAGAAGCACGCCTGATAAGCCCTCCAATCTCGGACACCAACGGCAATTGTCTAGCATTCTTCTTCAGCATGTATGGCCTCAATATAAGACAACTCAATGTCTATACCCAAGAAACCAGTGGTTCTAGAACACTAAGGTGGACTTTGACGGGAGATGAGGGATCGAGTAATTGGCAATTCGCTACTTTTTCGCTGCCTTCTTCTCGCACGAATCTTAGGGTATGTATGAGAAGGCTAGTGTTTATTACTACATTGAAGGTAGCACGCTCTTTGAGTTCTCTCTATCCTTGGTAGCTCGAGCTTTGAATGACCTTAAAACAGAGCACTGATAGAGAGAGGGGAATACAGTGCGCACCGCTCTTCGAGTTCTCTCTATCCCTGGTAGCTCGAGCTTTGAATACCCTTAAAACAGAGCACTGACGAAGAGAGGGGAATAAAGTGCGCACCGCTCTTCGAGTTCTCTTATCCTTGGTAGCTCGAGCTTTGAATGACCTTAAAACGGAGCACTGATGGAGAGAGGGGAATAAAGTGCGCACCGCTCTTCGAGTTCTCTCTATCCTTGGTAGCTCGAGCTTTGAATGACCTTAAAACAGAGCACTGATAGAGAGAGGGGAATACAGTGCTCACCGCTCTTCGAGTTCTCTCTATCCCTGGTAGCTCGAGCTTTGAATACCCTTAAAACAGAACACTGACGAAGAGAGGGGAATAAAGTGCGCACCGCTCTTCGAGTTCTCTCTATCCCTGGTAGCTCGAGCTTTGAATACCCTTAAAACAGAGCACTGACGAAGAGAGGGGAATAAAGTGCGCACCGCTCTTCGAGTTCTCTCTATCCCTGGTAGCTCGAGCTTTCGAGTTACCAGAGATAGAGATCGATGTTGCAAGTTGTGGCTGCTTGTTGAAAAAAGGAGAAAGTGCCTCTACTTTTTGCAATAAATTTTGCAACTTGCAACATTGATTTTTGTTGCGTGACAAGTTCTGTTGCACAACATCGCTCTGCAACTTGCAAAACAACAATTTTGTTGCTCGCACCTTTATGGTTGTTTTCTGAAAACTAACAAGGCAATACTATTCTAAATGAGTTTTCCTGGTTGTTTTTCTTGTTAGATTGTCTTCGAGGGTGTGTCTGGTACAGGATACATGGGCGACATAGCTGTGGATGATGTTAAAGTCTATAACAGTCCCAACTGTGCTGTTCGTCCTCAGAAAGCTATTCCTCAGACTCCACAACCAACTCAGCCTCCACCTCCACCTTGTGGGTTTTCTCGCTATTATTGTTATTTTTTCCTTTTTTTGGTTACTTTATGGAATGATAAGCATATCCTGTTAAGCTTATGGAATGACTTAGTGCATGAGGTGAAACAAATAATAAACAATTATTGGATGAGGTTGAGCATGATATCGCAAATTAAGCCGTAGGCTGAGGCGGATAAAACGGCCGAGGTTTTGATATTTATGATATCATGAAAAAACCGAATTCAATAATTGTTTTATTATACATTTTGTAAACTAAGAATAAAGATTTAATTCTGCTGTTGAAAAAAATGCAAACGTATTTTCATTTCCATTGTGACCTTGAGTGAACTCAACATGATAAATGTATTATCTGCTACAGATAATACATTTATCATGTCGAGTTCACACGATATCAGGAATTGGTTGAGGGCTCTCGACCAATCAAAATTGAGATACTGAGTAAAATGTATAATAATAGAAATTATGAATTTTTTTGCAGTGGGTTTTGTTCATTTTGGTCAAACGATTTATCTCCTTAGTAGATTGTACCCGTCCCCCCTTTCGCCTAGATGTAATGATTTCCCATTAATTTAGACCACGTCTTTTCCTAGAGCATCATTTTTTGTTCAACGATTCTGCGCGAGAAGACAGTGTCTACACACCATACTAATCACTTCTCAGTTTTGTAGAACGCATAAATAGAGCAATCCTTTTTACAAATTCATGGCTTTTAAAGCATTTTTTTTCTTTCTTTTAATTTTACTACTCAGCTGTTCCGAACTGTGGTATCAAACCACAGGGCAATAGGATAGTCGGTGGTAACAAAGCATCCCCAGGGGCGTGGCCATGGCAAGCTATGCTGATGTACATGACAAATACTGGCTATTGGAAGCAATTTTGCGGTGGGACACTGGTTAAACCTCAATGGGTGGTGACAGCTTCTCACTGTATCAATGATATCCGTAAAGAAGACTACGCTACTCACAGAATAAGGTAAAAACAATTTATCAGTCTTGCACGGCTAACGCATAGATCAAACCCTGAAACAACTTCTGGGCTGATCTAAGTCAGGGCATGGCTAACTCACAGATCAAACCCTGAAATAACCTCTGGGCTGATCTAAGTCAGGGCATGGCTAACTCACAGATCAAACCCTGAAACAACCTGTGGGCTGGTATAAGTCAGGGCACGGCTTAGTCAGAGACCGAATTAGAAATTTAATTACTTAGGTCTCGCGGAGAGGGGGAAATGGGAAAAAAATCTTGGATCTCGAACTATCCAACTCTCTACTCACGTGGTGCCCAGTCCAGGAATCGAACCCGAGAACCCAGAGGCGAGAGGTGAATGCACTACCGCTACGCTACCCTTGACTCCCAAATGAATCGCAGTGAGAATGCTGTCATCAATATATGTTTGTTTCTATAACTAGGATGGGAGCGCACTATCGCAATAAGACAACAGGTACAGAACAAGACTTCGACATCGAACGCATCTACATGCACCCCGACTACAACCTCTACCCAGCAACATACGACCATGATATCGCTCTCATCAAGCTAAAAAGACCCGCAATGCTGAACCAATGGACCAAACCAGCTTGTCTACCCAACTATAATGTGCAGTTTGCGCCTGGTAAGGTCTGTTATATCACTGGTTGGGGTAACTTGAAGTCTGGAGGAGATTCACCGGATGTACTGCACCAGGCAATGGTACTTAAAATATAATGTAATATAATAAATATAATTAATTTATTTAGTACGTTAAATTACCCCTAAATTTAAGGTGGCGGGCACACAATGCGAAACAAGGGAGGAAAAGTCACGTGGTCTGATAGTGCAAATGTCCGATCAATTATTGGGTTTCACTTGACGTCATTTCCTGTCTTGCGCAGAATGTTCATCACGTAAATTGCAAGTTTTCAATGCCGAATTCTTTCTGGCTGACAGTACATGGTGGTCTGTGTTTGAACACTATTTTGAGCAGATATTGAGATTCAAAGACTTTTATCAGCTGATTGAAATCCAGCAATCCCTTATGAAAACACAGGAAGCCCACACTTTATTATCTTATAGGTTCCTCTCGTATCCAAGGCTGAATGTACAAAGAACGGCTCGTACGATGCCATCAAGATCACAGACAAGATGCAGTGTGCAGGATATCCCGGTCAGGGGGGGATCGACACATGTCAGGGTGATTCAGGGGGTCCTCTAGTCTGCGAGAACAACGGCAAGTGGTATCTAGTTGGGGTTACCAGCTGGGGTTACAGCTGCGCGGACCCCAAATACCCAGGTGTTTATGCGAAGGTATCTGCCCTGAAGAGCTGGGTACATCATGTGATGGCCTAACCAAATGCTCATTGAGACCGAATCGAACTGACTCATGGTATATATTGAGTTGTTTGCGTTGAAAAAACGTATAGTTTCATGTACGATTGTTAAATTAAAGAAAGAAATAAAAATAGTAAAAATAAAAATAATGATTTTCCTTAAGTTGTTCAGCGGGGATGAAAGGTACCGTGACGACACTCGAATGACTTTTAAATGCAAGTGTTATTATTGGATGGGCTGTGTTTTCCGCTTCTTGATTGGTTCAAAGAGAAAGCCATTTCAGAGTCACGGAGTTGCGTGACGCGGAAGAAAGGAAACGTGATGACACTCAAATGGCTTTTAAATGCAAGTGTTGTTAACGGATGGGCTGTGTTTTCCGCTTCTTGATTGGTTCAAAGAGAAAGCCATTTCAGAGTCACGGAGTTGCGTGACGCGGAAGAAAGGAAACGTGATGACACTCAAATGGCTTTTAAATGCAAGTGTTGTTAACGGATGGGCTGTGTTTTCCGCTTCTTGATTGGTTCAAAGAGAAAGCCATTTCAGAGTCACGAGGTTGCGTGACAGAAGAACGGTACCGTGACGACACTCAAATGGCTTTTGAATGCAAGTGTTATGATTGGATGGTGTGTGTTTTTTCGGTTCAGAGAGAAAGCCTTTTAAGGGTCACATTCATTTTACTTATAAATGCGACTTCACAGAAGCCAAATAAGCAACTAGGTACCTTACAATTTTGAGTAATTCGATAAAGAATAATTTTTAAAAAATGAAGAAATACATAACTCGGTACCCATTACACTTAAAAAAGTTTGCATTTTGTTCTCAAATATTTCCTAAACTAAAAGTCAAAATGCATCTAAATGAGTACTAGTGTACTGTCTGCGAATGTATACAAAAACCCAATATTAAGGGGGGAGGGGTAATTACCAGTACTCACTATCGAAATCAATAAAATTTGGTATCTAATTTGGACTTTCATTGACCTAGATCCTTAACTTACTAAATTGTCTAAATTGGGCTCCCTGTGGTCCTATGACAAAAATGATAGGCATTGTAACGCCCATGGGTGCTCCCGCCTTCAGCAATCGTTACCCCCCATTGATGCCTGTCAAAATAGACCTCTAATTAGCTTCGTTGTTTGTTGTACTCATCTCAGACCATGTGATGCCACTCATGTGTAAATATTTTAACAAAATAACATTTCTCAAGCTAGGGAATCCAGCTGTTCTGAAATAGTGACATACAAATGACGTCACTGCAAAACTGATGCGTCATAAAGCCTTTGAAAATCGACTTACAAAAATATATATATCTGAGATAAATATCGATTTTTCTTTAGGAGAGGTTATTGATATTTTGTATAAAATTAGTTTGATATTCACCATTTAGTGAGAAAATAGAATAAAGAATTAACCGTTTCCGGAGTCTCCTGACTACTAAGGATGACACCTTTAGTTTTGCGAATTTTCTCGATTCTGATTGGCTAATATTTTTTCTCAGATATATCAGCTGGATATGATGTCATGTGGTCTGAAATACGTAATTTGCATACGAAGCTAAAGAGGTATATTATGCTCCGCGCTCTTAATTTTTAATGGTAGTTTTTAACTTTAAATCATATAACATTGCAAAACATCAGAATATGATATATCTATAAATGTCTATTAGAAATAAAATAAATCAAGAATTTATTTACAAAGAAATCTATGGAGCGGTGTTTAGTGTTGAGTAAATGACGTCACAGACTTCATTAAAAAATCGTAAAAATATAACACTTCCCATCGGAATATCAAGAAAAAACTTTAACCAGTGTTTATTAGACCGTTAAAGATTATTTCAGGAAAGTTTCAGCCAAATTGAATTTTGAGCGATTTTCGTACTAGTCCCCCTTTAACAGGTTAAAGTGGTTTTCAAAAAATCTTTTGAAAAAAATATTTCACATATTAATTTACAAAATACAAACAATTATGTTTTATACATTGTAACGCCTTGGATTTTAAAGAATTTGTGTTATTAAATTTAATTAACCAATCAGTAACTTTGCTCTCTGTGTGATACTGACGATAATATCATTCATAAAATTCATAGTATAGTTTACAAAATATCGTGCAAGGTCATGATGTACCAAAAAATAACGTGCAGGGTTTGAGACAAAATAATAAATATCGTGCAGCTTAAATTCCAGCAACCCTTCTGTCAATTATCTAATGATCCGTCCCTGATATAGAATAGCGATGTTCACTAATTACAAACATTGACGTCAGGAATCTTTTCTCATTCAAATCTGCCAACGTAAATGTTGGGACATTAATATTAATAGGTGATGTCAGCGCGAACTCGCTATAGAAAGAATTGTAGAAAAAAATTATATTGTAAATATTTTTTTAATCAAGTTGTAAATAAACTGCAATCTCTGGAAAAATTCTAGTTCAAAGTCCAGTCCAGCTTTTACTACTGATGTGCCCTATAAAAAGCCCATTTTCTATATTCTGATTGCGTGAACACGCCGCAAAGCAATTCAGGTTATTCAAGGCGAGACTCCGGGAGTCCGGGGAAATAAAAGAATATATTATAGGATTCTTCATTGTTTCTCGGGAGCCTCGTATTTTTCTAAACCAATCAACACATTCCCAGAATTTTGATTGACGGCCGTTGAAAATATATGCTGGTTTGCAAACAAGACTTCACGGCTTCGCGGGTTGCACTTCGACGATAACGGTTCGCTAGTCTGTCAAGCTAAGGAACAGTTCTCTTTTCTCTGGGTTTGACTCACTGAGCTGAAGTTAGATAATGGCTGGGAAAAAACCGGATAGTACAAAGTTGAAATTGCACTCGGATAAAACACCACAACTGAAAGATGCCTTTATCTCTGTCAATGATTCGCTGAAAGAAGTAAAAAAGGGACTAGGAAAAAAGAATTATTACTCGGACTGTCTTCCAATCCGTAATATTTCGGATTTCCACTCAAAGCAGAAGGGGAAGCCAGATGCTGCGAAGCTGAAGATCGCACTAGGGGACTTTTTAGCCGACATTGGCTTTGCAGATGTTGTTAAGGATGCCTTTCTCAAACTACAGGCCGATTTTCCAAATATATTATCTTATGATAGTGAAAAGCTTAAGGTAAGCAAAGCACGACCGGTAGGTAAGGACCTATGAATTTTTAATACAATAATTTAAGAACTTGTTGTTAACTTTCTTGTTGTCATTGATTGGGCTTGGTCTTGTACAGTTTTCTTAACTTTGTGAATACGTTCATTCGGCTTGATAAGCCAAGACGGCACTTTCTCGATGTGATAGCAACCACTGAAAATATAAGCTTACATATAACATATACAATATAACAATGGAAAGGTACATATTGTTATTCAAATATTCGGCTTATATTGCATGATTCGTTTTATTGTGTCGATATATCGAGAAAGAGCCGCCAGGACGGAGTAAAAGTTTTAAAAAAATATCTTGTTTCGAAATTTTTTAGAAAACGTACGGTTGAGAAACCTCACAGCTAGGATAAAAAACAGTTCCACATCCCAACCCTGGTCTCCCCCGCTAAAAAGGGCATTTTAAATCATCCTTTTTTACTAGACATCAAAAGTTTTTTAACAAGATTAAGAAGACAAAGAGAACAAAAGAGAAATGGAGTTTAAAATTTAACATTAAAAATATGCAAAAACTTGAACTTGTTTTTTAAATAACTCGTGGTTAATTGATTGGAAAACTTTTCATCTTGAATGACATGTTTTGAACTCTTCGTTGCAGATGAATGATTTCATGCTGGGCTAGAACCGGTACTAAAATGCACTTATTAAGCCTGAGTTTTGATAACTTTTTACATTAAAGCTCCATCAACTTCATTCATAAGGGAAGAGTACTCGCCAAAAGAAAAATTTTCTTCGATTTAGTTTCCCAATGCTTCGATTTTTTGGCGGGAAAATGACGTCATGTTAGTGGGAAATTGAAAATAGGGGATATGGAAATTTTTGATAAATGCATTTGAAAGAGCTCATTGATTAAGATATGTTCAAAACCGAAGAGATAATTTACGAAGTCGTTACTATGTATTCAGAAGATATATTTTTTAAAGGTTTGGAAATTCCTGCTATTTTTGCTGAAAAATGCTATTTTCAAAAAATCATATCTTTAGAGTGCAAGCGACTTTGTCAATTATTTGTCTTCGTTTGTTGGATCTGTTGCATTTTTTTCAGTTCTCATCCACATCAGTTTATTGCTTTCTAGTCTAGTAGCCCAGCCAATGCAGCAGAAGTCAAGAAAGCACAAGATTTTTTGAGTATCATCATACTGGCTGCTATCAACTATACTGACCTCTGTGATGCCATGAATCTTGCATTCAATGAAGCTGGTTTGGTTCCAATACTGGTGGCTGCTGTTGAGAAACTAAAAGACTGCACTAAAGATCATCGGGCGTACATGGTATGTGGAATACCTCCATCCATCCATCCATCTTTTCTCATTCTATTAATTCCCATCCATTAACAGAATCCATTCATTAGAGCCATGCATCCCATTCATTCATTTGTTCCCCCACCCATCCATCCCATCTACTAGACCAGTCCAGCATAGATAGGAGGAACCTTAATTGTCATCTATCTTGTCATAGGAGCCTTTTCATCTATCTGCATCTACCAGTCTACTAGACCAGTCCATTCATTCATCAATATATACATTCATCCATCCATCCATTCATACATACATCAACAGTGACCTTCCATTCATCTGACCATACCATTCATTCATCAACCCAATGGCACTCATTCAATCATTCACCTATCGACCCATTCATGTTATCCCATCCATCCATCCATCCATACCATGCACCAATCAGACCAGTCGATCCACCAATCCCATTCATCCATCCATCCATCCATACCATGCACCAATCAGACCAGTTGATCCACCAATCCCATTCATTCATCCATCCATCCATCCATACCATGCACCAATCAGACCAGTTGATCCACCAATCCCATTCATCCATCCATCCATCCATACCATGCACCAATCAGACCAGTCGATCCACCAATCCCATTCATCCATCCATCCATCCATACCATGCACCAATCAGACCAGTTGATCCACCAATCCCATTCATTCATCCATCCATCCATCCAGCTATTCCATCCATTCCATTCTTTCATCCATCTATCATATCTTAAATCTCTATAAATTAAATGCTTCTGTTTTGATTCATTTAGGATGCCGATGGTAACTTGTCCAAGAAAACTACAAGAGGGTCCATTCTGTCTAGAGTTTTAGGTACTCTTCACAACCTATCCAAGAGAGTTCCAACAAGAGCCAACTTCCAAGCTTCTAATGCTGTCAAAGTAGTGCTTCCCTTGATAGATGACAAGGTTGCTATATATGCTACCAAAGCATTGCTACTGTTGGCGTACTTGATAGATGAGGAGAATAACAAGCTGATCATGGCAAACAAAGGTATGGAGACCATTTGCATGTGACCTGATAACACAGGTAGCCTAAGCTATAACTATGACTGGTTGAAAAGTAATAAGTTCATACTCATAAGGAGAATAACAATCTGATCATGGCAAACAAAGGTATGGAGCCATTTGCATGTGACCTGTAACACAGGTAGCCCAAGCTATAATTATGACTGGTTGAAAAGTAATAAGTTCATACTCCTAAGGAGAATAACAAGCTGATCATGCATTGCAAATCAGGTTGGATCTCAAATCTATTTAACAAAGAATGCTGTTTCCTTTACTGTTTAGCATCAATCAAGTACCTTGTGTCTCTGATTGACAAGGCTAATAAGTCCTCTAATCAAAGATATATGGGCTTTTCAAACAGTGAGCTTGCTGAAGGTCTCGCTCAAATAGCCATCAATGATGCCAACAAGAAGCAGGTATGGAAAAAAGATTTTATATAAAATGAGGTTAGATCCAGATAGAGCCTTGATTGGGTGGCGAACGCCCCCTCTTTGAGTTGCAAATTTAATAATTAATCTAAGCGTAGCTAGCAATAAAAGTAACATAGAATCTATAGAGCAAGGTCCTTGCATTTTTACAATTTATCCACAGATGTAGCATTTTTAAAATTATTTGAAATAACTGATAACCAACCAGTTGATAGTGTATCCATAACATTGTCGAAAAACACAAAGTTTTCAAGGGCACGTGCCTATGGAATGTCATGGAAACGCCTTGATTGACGTCGACCAAAACCAACTTCCGGACAATTTTGCGCATGCTATTGAAAACGACTGTTAAGCTAACGTATAATACGTTTGTATAGATCGTAGCCAATGGAGCAATACCTGTGCTCGCTCGTATGATCAAAGGAGCCAAATCGGAAGAAGAAGAAAAAGCCGCCGCTGAAGCATTGTGGGTACTTGCCTTTGATAACGAAAATAAAGAGAAGATGAAAAGTGACAAAACGTGTATGGAAATGTTGTACAAACTGAAGAAGAGTAAGAATAAGGGGGTGAAGAAGGCAGCCAGTGGTGCATTGTGGGAAATAGAGGGGAAAAAGCAACATTCGTCACATTCGACTGATAAAGGTAATGTTGAAGCTGTCAATAGATTCCTTGCAGAACTTCGGAATGCAGCTCAAGCTAGGCTTATTTTCCATAAATTAAGAAAATCTTTGGTTAGATCAATTTGTGTATATGACGAATCTGGAGAGCATTGGAAATCAAGAAGACTTATAAAAAAATACCTCCAAGTCCGTGGGTGCCTGTGATCAATTCGAGACCTTTTTCATACCTTTTCATGGAGTGATGAATCTTTTTGTCAATAATAGATGTCTTTTATTTTTCTTCATCTTCAGCTGCAACTCCAGCTGGAAAATCAAGTGCTGCCAAAGGCGCTGCAAAAGGCGCTGCAAAAGGCGCTGCCACAACTAACCACGTCATGATCAGTTACCAGTGGGATGTACAGAATACTTTGATTCAAGTCAAAGATCGCCTCCAAGCAGCTGGTTATCGAGTCTGGATGGATTTAGAACAGATGGGTGGATCTACCCTTGAGGCCATGGCTAAAGCTGTGGAGAACTCTACTGTAGTGCTGGTCTGTGTGTCGCAGAAATACAAGGAGAGCTCGAACTGCAGATCAGGTGAGGTTGTTCATCCTTCCATCCATCATGTCCCATCTATCCATCCATCCATTCCATCCTGTTCAATCCATCCTGTTCAATCCATCCATCAGTCACACACATTAATATAATTTTTTCTTAATATGATATTAATCCAGAGGCTGAGTACGCCTTCCAGCTTCGTAAAGACATCATCCCCCTCATGATGGATCAAAACTACAGACCAGACGGCTGGCTGGGAATGATCATGGGCTCCAAACTATGGTTTGACTTCTCTCAACGACAAGGTAGCATAGATTCTAGTATGAAAGCTCTACAGAAGGAATTAGGTGTCAGAGGAAAAGGCGACGCAAAAATCGTTCAAGGTAACGTACCGATAAAAAGTATTAATATATTTCCTCTTTTCTCGGACTTCGTGGATGATGATAATGAGCAATGTTATTTGTTTGTTTGTTTTTCGTGGAAGTCCTAGTGAACGCGGTCAATGCTTTAGTTACACTTGTTCTGCATGTCAACACGCGCGGGACCATTGTCCCAAAAACGTTAATGACGTCAATCAAAGTGTTTCCATGACAATATCATGAAGAGCTTGCATGTGCTTTAGAATGACATGGAAATGGCTTGATCGACGTCTACAAAACCAGAGTACGTTTTCGCGTTATGAAAACGATTGTGAACATAATCCTATAATATTATGACGTCTTGGAATTTTACTTTGTCCTCTTTTTCTTTTTCATGGTGTAGACGTGGTAGATGCCAAACCCACCATCAATATCCGTGGATGGTCTAGGGATGACGTCAAGAAATGGGTGAAAGGATTTGGTCCTGACTTCAATAAGTAAGGATTAATTTGAGTCAGTTTACAACACAGGGAGCCCAATTTAAATAGAAGTAAAATATGCACTAGAACAACTGATTTTTTTGCGCGTGCCTTTGTTT
The DNA here is from genome assembly GCA_023349425.1 of Anthopleura sola. Lineage (NCBI taxonomy): Eukaryota > Metazoa > Cnidaria > Anthozoa > Actiniaria > Actiniidae > Anthopleura > Anthopleura sola. Next base: position 2,709,311 of record JALHLI010000015.1, on the reverse strand, counting down.
TCCTACATAATTCCCCTACGGCTGCCGTGTTGGGTAATGAAGAATGTACCAGCATCTTGACCTCGAATTAAAAATGAATATTAGACTTTTTTTCTGATTTTATTTTCACCTTTTACTTTTATCTAAATTGGGCTCCCTGTGGTTTAAAAGCTCTATGGCTTGATCTTGTTATTCATCGATATACATAATAACTTTCGCATGAAAGCTAAAATAATATCTGTTTTTAGGAAAAATCCTCGAGTTTATGACAAAATGACTGGTCAAGTATTGACACGGCTTCGTTCCTTGAAACAGGAGGTAAATCATTTATATATACATATATGATTGTAATACTAAAATCAGGGACGTATATTAAGGAAGGGGTCGGGTCCTTGGGTGCCTTGTGAAGAGAGGGGAGGGGAGGGGAGGTTATTGGTTTGTTAGGTTAGTGGTTAGTGGAGAGTGAGAAACTCATGGATTTTCCTTCTTGTCACTGTCAGTTTGTTGTTGACGTGCATGTGTTGTGGGGGAGGGAGGAGTGACTTGTCGATCTTAGCGGTGACCCCTCTCATGGCAAATCCTAGATACCCTCCTCCCCATTGACAGTTCATTTTTACGTGCGTGTGTTTTGGGGAAGGGGAGGGGACGGGAGGGGAACGATGGTTTGTCGTGGTTAGTGAACCCTCATGAATTCAAATCCTGGATTCCCATACGCTTGATTATTTTAGCTCGTTGGTAAAAAAAAATATTTTTTCTCAGAGGTTGTGCCATATCTAAAAACCTTCTCTTCTCGTTTCTACAGAGTCCCGATTTTTATTACTCGTCCCTCAAGGATGATATCGGGTTAGCTGATGTCTTTGATGTCATGCTGTTCACTGAAGAACTGGAAAAATTGGCTATATGATTGATTTGATGAACCAATCTCACTATATGCAGCAACAAACAATGCACCGAACGTTAGCACGCTGACACCACATCCAATTAGTTAAAAAATCTCGGTTTAAGATCTATTAAATTAACGTACAAGAAGCCTTGTTAAATTCAATGTATGTCCTCTTCTTTAACAATGCAATACAATAAACTTTATTTATCGGTATGCTCTTATTTACCACGGCTCTCGACCAATCAGCGCGCGAGAAATTTCAGTTATGGTAGAATTAAGGTTTGAGCTAGGCATGGATCCAAGATGCCTGACCAATATGTACACATTTAATCAAGGATCGACGGGTTACTGCAAAAATGCACACCCTATATTTTCTTCCATTCTTTATTTGTTCCATTCAACTTTCCTTCCTTATTTCTTTCCTGGTCCATATTTTCTTGCTTTTTCGCTCTTGCTTGTTTCCTTCCATCCTTTCCTTTCTCAGTCCTCCTAATATTTAATGTCAATACAGTCCCAAGTATGTAATTCAAAAGTGAATATCCTTCACTATAAAATAACGAAATAATTTTTTAAAAATTTATGGTCAAATAGAATAAAGCGCATGAAGAGCGCTAGCACTCTATTCACAAATAAATGTTGAATAAATTTCAAGAATTGAATAAACTGACTTTATTTGCCTCAAGCCACTTTTTTTTGTCCTCCACACAACCTAACCAGCTAAATTCAAATTCAATCTGTGAGTTAGCCGTGACCTGACTTAGAGCAGCCCAGAGGTTGTTTCAGGGTTCGATCGGTGAGTTGGCCGTGCCCAGCCTTAGATCAGCCCAGAGGTTGTTTCAGGGTTCTATCTGTGAGTTTGCCGTGCCCTGATTTAGATCAGTCCAGAGGTTGTTTCAGGGTTCTATCTGTGAGTTTGCCGTGCCCTGATTTAGATCAGCTCAGAGGTTGTTTCAGGGTTCAATCTGTGAGTTTGCCGTGCCCTGATTTAGATCAGTCCAGAGGTTGTTTCAGGGTTCTATCTGTGAGTTTGCCGTGCCCTGATTTAGATCAGTCCAGAGGTTGTTTCAGGGTTCTGTGAGTTTGCCGTGCCCTGATTTAGATCAGCTCAGAGGTTGTTTCAGGGTTCTATCTGTGAGTTTGCCGTGCCCTGATTTAGATCAGCTCAGAGGTTGTTTCAGAGTTCTATCTGTGAGTTAGCCGTGCCCTGACTTAGATCAGCCCAGAGGTTGTTTCAGGGTTCTATCTGTGAGTTAGCCATGCCCTGACTTAGATCAGCCCAGAGGTTGTTTCAGGGTTCTATCTGTGAGTTTGCCGTGCCCTGATTTAGATCAGCTCAGAGGTTGTTTCAGAGTTCTATCTGTGAGTTTGCCGTGCCCTGATTTAGATGAGCGCAGAAGTTGCTTCAGGTTTCGATCACAGGGAGCCCAATTTAGATTAAAAAATGCACTAGAATATTTTTTTGCGCGCTTTTGTTTGCCGTGTGTTGAAGGATGTAGCAATATGTCCCCTGACTTACATCAACCCAAAGTTTGTTTCAGGGTTCGATAAAACTTGAAGGTTTCCAAAAAAGCTGTTATAAAATAAAGGTTTACGATTGCTTTACCTTCAGCTCCATCAAATCTGGGTTTCGAACTCCAAAATTCCGTTCCAGATTTTCCTTTACACAAGTTGAAGATGTTGGGCTTCCTGTGTTTTTTTATTCACCTAATCCATCGACGGTGATTCCCTATTATGTTTCAAAAAAAGTAAAAATTATGGCGTATTTAAGTTTACATGACCAAAATTTTAGACATGAAGATAAATAATATGAAGAAATACTGATAATGGGCTCTGGAAATACCAAAAGTGGTCAACAAAAAGACGAAAAGCTAGCCGTTAATGATGAAGAACAACTAGAGGTGAAACCAAGGAAACAGGACGACAACCTCATAAACAAACGAAGTAATCAAGAAAAAAATAAAAATTTATCAAAAACTAATGAGTCAACACGAGAAGAAACAAAAGGAAATGAGGAAAAGAAGTCAAAAGATTCAGATGATGAGGAACTACAGCCAGTTGAAGACATTAAACTTAAGCTCTCTGAGAGAGGTTTTAGTGACCCCACACTGATTTCACACTGCGAGAAAACTCCAAAATACTTAGAATATTTTATTTCTATTTACGAAGCAGTCAAATCCATTGAGGAAAGAATAAAAGAGGATGATATTTTAAGCATACAACGCCAAGCTATGGTAATTTCGAGTTCATATTCTAAAGTAAAAAGAAAAACTGCTTTGGGGGATTTTTTAGCTGAAATTGGCTTTGCAAGAATTTTTAAAGAAATTTATTTGAAATTGGATTCTGCTTTTCCTGAACTCCTAACTTATGACCGAGAGCTGGATGAAAATTTGAAAAAGCCTTCAGCTGTGGGGAATGAATCTAGCAATACTAAAGAAGTGAAAAATCCTGATCATCATTCTAGTAACAAGCCCATAGAATCTAGTGATAAGACTACAGAATCTGGTAATGATCCTAATATATCTAGTAATAAGCCTTCAGAAACTAGTGTAACCACTGCGAAACTCAATGAAGAGTCGACAGAGGCTGGTGTCGACAATGTGAAAGCCAACAATCAAGTAGAAGCTCATGCACATGTAACCCCTGCAAAACCTGCACAGGCTGTAGAAGTTAGTTCTAGTATTGCAGAACCTAATGAACAGCCAAATGAAGGCCTGGGTGATATGCAACCAACTGAGAAGACTAAAGATTGTGTGCAGCATGCAAACTCAAGTGATCTGCCTATAGAATCTAATAGTGATAAGCCCACGAATGACGAACAAGAAAAAATAGGTGACCAAACCAAAGTCCTTAGTGTTCAGCCTGCACATTCAAGCAGTCAGCCAGAACAAGCCACTGTTACAGAAAACACAGACAAACCTACAGATGTTCAGGAGGTAAGAATACTATCCATGTATAAACAGAACCTGAAGTGATGGAGTCTGGACCCAGATTCCATACCTTAGATTCCAGATTCCATATCTTGGATTCCAGATTTCATATCTTGGATTCCAGATTCCATATCTTGGATTCCAGATTCCATATCTTTGATTCCAGATTCCATATCTTGGATTCCAGATTCCATATCTTAGATTTCAGATTCCATATCTTAGATTCCAGATTCCATACATGTATCATGAATTCCAGATTCCATATCTTGGATTCCAGATTCCATATCTTAATAGATTCTAGATTCCATATCTTGGATTTCAGATTCTATACCATATTGTATTCCATTTCCTGGATTGAGAATGCTGGAATATTTAGTGAGAAGAGGGGAAAAACATTGTTACATTGGCTCTTATAGGCAGCACTATATCTGCTGAAAAAAAATGCAAAATGTGTTGATTATATGATGTAAAATAAGTTTCTTTTTCATCAGAAAAAAACAAGCAATTCTCTACGAAAAGCACAAGATTTGTTGGGCAAGATCATGCTGTCAGCCATCAATTACACTGACGCATGTAATAACATGAACCTTGCATTCAGTGAGGAAGGTGTGGTTCAACTATTGGTGAATGCTGTAGCCAAGCTGAAGGATTGCACTGGTCAACATGTCAAATATATGGTACAGTTAAATACATTTTATAAGTTAGGAGTTGTATCAGGATTGAAGAGCAATCTTAAATATCTATCCATAAGACCAATCAACCATTCTATCTTATTCAATCCATTCATCAATGCTATCCATCTATCCATGAGTAGAAATATCCATCCCATCCCATCCATCCATCTATCCATGCATGCATGCATGCATCCATGTATCCATGCATCCATCCAAATAGTAGTCAATAAAACAAAATTAGATGCATCCATCCAACCATCCATCCATCCATGCATTCATCCAACAATGCATCCATTCATCCACCCAACCATCCATCCTCCAATCCCTTCCATCCTTCAATCCATTAACTATACTTGTCCATCCCCAATCCATTTATCCATCCATTTTCTGTTTTATCTCTAATTTTGTTCCTTGACAACTATAATGTTGCCATTAAAATTCCTCAATAATTTATATGAAAATATGTTTCAGAATGAAGAAGGTGGACTTAAGAAAAGAACTGCAAGAGGAGGCATACTTACAAAAGTAATGGGAACCCTTCATAACCTATCAAAGAGAGTACCTACAAGACCTAACTTTCATGCCTGCTATGCCGTCAAGATAATACTGCCCTTGATAGATGATGAGGTCAACCGTTTTGCCATAGATGCACTTCTTATTATAGCTTATCTAATAGATGAGGAGAATAACAACCTTATAATGGCAAATGAAGGTACATAAAAACCTGATGATGACCATGATGATGATGACAATGGTGTTGATGATGATGGTAATAATGATGGTGTTGATGATGGTAGTGATGATAATAGTGATGATGATGACCATGATGATGATGATAACAATGGTGTTGATGATGATGATAACAATGATGGTGTTGATGATGGTAGTGATACTGATGGTGGTGATGAAGATGGTGATGATAGTGATGGTGTTGATGATGCTGATGCTGATGGTGATGATGATGGTGTTGATGATGACGGTGATGGTGTTGCTGATGATGATGGTGTTGATGACGACAGTGTTGATGATGGGGATTGTGGTGATGATGATGATAATCAATGATGATAACAGTGATGGTGTTGATGATGGTGTTGATGATGATGGTAATGGTGTTGATGATGATGGTGGTGTTAATGATGACAGTGGTGATGATGATGATAATCAATGATGATAACAACAATGGTGTTGATGATAACAGTGATGGTGTTGCTGATGGTGATGGTGAGGATGTTGTACATGATGATGGTGATAACAATAATGATAATGCAGATCAGATATCTTTCAATTTCCCCTTAGGTCCTATTAAATACCTGATTTCAATGATCAGTAAAGCAACCAAGAAATCAATACACAGATACCTGGGCTACACAAACAGTGAGCTTGCACAAGGCCTTGCTCAAATAGCCATCAATGACAACAACAAGAAACAGGTACTGTTATCAATACATGAAACATTAATTACTCATATCAGTACCCTGAAACAACCTCTTGACTGATCTAAGTCAGGGCATGGCTAACTCACAGATCAAACCCTGAAACAACCTCTGGGCTGATCTAAGTCAGGGCATGGCTAACTCACAGATTGAACCCTGAAACAACTTCTGAGCTGATCAAAGTCAGGGCATAGAAACTCACAAATAGAATTAGAATTTAGATTGTTGGTTATGCAGAGCGAGGAAAACGGGGAAAACCAGAGAACCTGGGAAAAGCCCTCAAATCAAGGGAGAGACTTAACAAGCTCTATTCACTTGTGATCCCAAGTGAGGGACGAGTGCACCATTGCTATGCCACCCTTGCTTCCCAAACGAATCACAAACAAATTTCAAATTCAATCTGTGAACTAGAAGTACCCTGAATTTTAGTTTATCAGCCCAAATGTTGTTTCAGGGTAGTTATTAAATTTTGACAGAGGTTTTTTTCCATGAAAATTGCATATTTATGACTTTCCAGATTGTGGCTTGTGGTGCAATTTCAGTTCTCACACACATGATTGAAGAAGCAAAAATCGAGAATGAAAAAGTGGCAGCAGCTGAAGCATTGTGGATGCTGGCCTTTGATCAAAAGAACAGAGAAGAAATGAAAGGGGATGAAAAGTGCATGAGATTACTAAACCAGATGAAAGAAAGTAAAAATGACAAGGCGAAAAAAGCAGCAAGTGGTGCATTGTGGGAAATTGAGGGGAAACAAAATGTGACGACAGGGTCATTAACAGGTAAGTGCATTTTATCGCTATGTTGTAACTAAAAATTTCATTTAATTTAATTTGACATTTTAATTTTAAAATGTTATCATTGCTAATCAAAAAACTGTGGGCACCTAGAAATATTTCAAAAATGTTTCTTAACCAATCAGAAGTGTTATTGTTATCTTTCCATTGTCTTGTGGTTAGAGAGTCATTTCTGATTGGCCAAAGAACAATAGAACATTCCTGGAATATTTCTAGGTGCCCACAGTTTTTCATTTAACACTGTAATGAACTAAAGACTCTATAACATTATGACCACCAATTTCACTAAATAAATTTATTTACATCCGAAAAGGGATATAAGAGTTAGCCTATATATAAGCCTTATCAAAAATATATCCTAGCTTAGATTGAACTGGAATTTGAAAGCTGATTTTTACAGAGGGAGGAAAACTGGAGAACCTGGGGAAAATCCCTTGAAGCACAGGAGAGAACCAACAAGCAACTCTACTCAGATACGACACTGAGCCCAGCGGGACTCCAGCCTGGGTAACATTGGTGAGAGGCGGTGCATTAGCAGAGTACTCCACCTGTGCTTCCAGTGAACACACACTACTCTCAGCTGGTTTTTAATTTTTTCTAAAAAATTGGCTTATCCTCCTTTTCCCTTTTTTCATTTTTCTTTTTTCCCATTTCTTTATCTATTACCATTTCCTTATAAAATTGAAGAGTTTATGATCTCTTTCTTTTCCCATTCTTCCTATAATTTATGCTCATTCTTTCATTCACTTTCTTGTTGTTTTTCATTACCAGTATAATTTTTTCTTTCATCCTTTTCCATCTCTTGTTTGTTTTCTTCCTTTCTTTACTTTCTTTATTCTCATTTTATCTTCATTTGCTTTCAACTCAAGATGCCAAACCAAGTGCTGCCACAACCAACCACGTCATGATCAGTTACCAGTGGGATGTACAGAAGACTTTGATTCAAGTCAAAGATTGCCTCCAAGCAGCTGGTTATCGAGTCTGGATGGATTTAGAACAGATGGGTGGATCTACCCTTGAGGCCATGGCTAAAGCTGTGGAGAACTCTACTGTAGTGCTGGTCTGTGTGTCACAGAAATACAAGGAGAGCTCTAACTGCAGATCAGGTGAGGTTGTTTATTCTTCCATCCTGTCCCATCCTATCCCACCCATCTATCCATCCATCCTTCTATCTATCCATCCATGGCTGCTGTTGAGAAACTGAAACTGCACTAAACATCATTTGATGTTTATGGTATGTGGAATACCTCCTTCCATTCACCCATCCATTCATCCATCCATCCACCTTTTCCCATTCTATTTATTCGAGTGACCTAGTGATTATGAGACGATATTCACTGCTCAAGCGGTGAATATGAGGTTTGCTAAAGTTTGCCAGAGTAGAAGTAATACTAAAACGGTATTTTTATCATGAATTTCTCTGCTTCAAGTCTAAAATTATACTAAAACAATTATTTACCTCAGGCTCAGTGAGTATGGGAAATGATTTTTAACAAAATTTACCGAGATGTTGTCCAGTTTGAAAACTCGACAACATCTCGGTAAATGTTCACCGATATTCACTTCGTTTTCGGTGAATAATTGTTAAATATAGCTGTCGCTTTTGTTAAGCATAACTTGCCTTCTGGAGAATTTTGGCGTAGTTTTCCAGGTCTTGTACTCGTAAGGGAGTTTCCTGGATGCCTTTGTTTGTCTCATGAATCATTTTTCTTGGTCCAGAAAATCCACAAACTGATTATTTAAGTGTTTTAGCTGAAGTTTATAGTGGTTTCTTCAATTCACCACTTCAAATTTAAGAAAAGTGACGATTTTCCAACCAAACGAAGATGGCGGACAGTTGAAGTTATTTTATCTTCCTTACATACACATTCATGGGAATCCTGTGGCGCGCTCTGATTGGATAAGAAAAAGTCTTTTGTTTTCTATCCAATCAGGAAAGGCGATTTTGAAAGGCTTACATACAAATTTCGCTGAATTACAACTGCTCTCAACCAATCAAATTGCAGAAATTTCAAAAAACGTTAATATTATTGATCTGATAATCCAGAGGCCGAGTACGCCTTCCAGCTTCATAAAGACATCATCCCCCTCATGATGGATCATAACTACAGACCAGACGGCTGGCTGGGAATGATCATGGGCTCCAAACTATGGATCGATTTTTCTCTCCCTCACATCAGCAAAGTTGAATCCAGCGTCAAGGATTTGATAAGAGAACTGGGTGTGAGAGGAAAAGGAGATTCTGATATTGTTCCAGGTAATGAAATAAAGATGTTGATGATGAAGTCGATAATGCCGATCGTTGTAACAGTTGATTTATTTGCACGTTGTCATGCAGAATGCTACAGTAAAAATCGAAATGTGTTGATACACTACCCCTATGATGTTCCCAAAATTGGCTGTGTGAAATGACAGATGTCCAATGTACGCTCCCCCTCCCCTCCCCTTGCAATGTTGTCTAAATGGCCAAAGTTGGGTACTGTGAGCTAGCCACATTCTCAAGGAACAACATTGAATGGAGGAGGGGGGATGCTAAATTTTTCCATTATGAGGTAGTGTATCAACACTTTTGTTTTTTTACTGTAGACTTGCCAGTCACTGAGTTTAAAAAAAGAAGATTATTATATAAGATTTTAACTCCATTATTTTTCAGTGATTAGCGTAGACGTGGTAGATGCGAAACCCGCCATAGATATCAGTGGATGGACTAACGATGACGTCATGAACTGGATGAAAGGATTTGGTCTCGTCATTAGAAAGTATAAATTATAAATAAATTATAAATAAATAAATTATTAATTATAAATTAAACCATTCCTATGGGAAGCCATTTCAATGTTACAGGATGTAATAGACCTCATCGGCTTGGGTGTAATGTTGTCCCATTTCAGACCACGTGTCATTCTCCAGAGTATCATTTCATTGTTTAGCGGTTGCGCATGAGAAGATACATGAATATGGATACAACTCAAACAAAGAATCTTATTCTTAAGAGAATGACACGTGGTCTGAAATGGGACAACAGTTACATCCAAGCCGTTGAGGTCTATACCGCTTACGTGCTGTAAGTCAGTACCGTATTTTTCCCATTCATACGAAAACCGCTCTAATAGTATAAACTAAATTTGATTTCATAAATCTATGTTTTATATATAGATTGTGTCGTCAAATTTGATAATTTCAATTCTTTTTCTTTTTAGTGAAAGCGCAGTTGAAAATCTCACAGGACCTGTACTTACAAGGCTACATTCCTTTAGAAACGAAGTGGTAAGTCGTTTGACAAGGAAGCTCATTTTAAAACTCTAAGCTTTTTCACATGTTTTAAATAGAGAAAGTTTCTTTTTTTTTCAGAGCCCCGAGTTTTACTATTCCTCTCTCAAGGAAGACTTTGGCTTTCCTAGAATGATAGACGTGCTTATATTCAGCGATGAATTGAAAAAGTTATTGAGCTAGCCCATCCATTCCATCCCATCCATTCCATCCCATCCATTCCATCCCATCTATCCAATCCTATCCTTTGTTCCGTCCTCGTCCGTCCATCCACATTCTCTTTTAATCTCTTTCTTTCTTTCTTTCCTTTTTTCTTTCTTTCTTTCTTTCTCTTCTTTCATTCTTTCTTTCTTCTTTTCCACCTTGTACCGTTATTTATTCATTCAATCCTTCATTCATTCATTCGTTCATAAATGTACAACATGAAGTAAATAATTTTTTCTTTAACTATTTTTATTTCCTTCTTCAAACATCGTACATGAAACTTACTATACGATTTTAACACAAACAATTCAATATATCCCATAAGTCAGTTCGCTCATTGAGCATTTGGGTAGGCAATCACATGGTGTACCCAGCTCTTGAGTGCAGATACCTTAGCATAAATACCAGGGTATTTTGGGTGTGCACATGCGTAACCCCAGCTGGTCACCCCAGCTAGATACCACTTGCCGTTGTTCTCGCAGACTAGAGGACCCCCTGAATCACCCTGACATGTGTCGATCCCCCCCTGACCTGGATATCCTGCACACTGCATCTTGTCTGTGATCTTGTTGGCATCGTACGAGCCGGTCTTTGTACATTCAGCCTGGGATACGAGAGGAACCTAAAAGATAGCAAAACAGAGTGCTAAATTAGTCAAGTGTGGGCTTCCTGTGTTTTTTTTATTATAAGGGATTGCTGGATTTCAATCAGCTAATAAAAGTCTTTGAATCTCATTATCTCCTCCAACTGGTCAGTGATCAAAAAACATGTATGCTGACCACCATGTGCTGTCAGCCAGAAAGATTTATATTGAAAATTAGCGATACAGGACAGAAAAAATGTCGACTCCTATTGTTTTGTCTTCCAAATTGAGCTGCATTCCGACGTGCTGCAAGGGGTCTATAGGTACACGTATGGTTTACCTCGTCACGCATGCAACGTCGCGTCACATATTGTGTGCCCACACCGCCTTCAATTTATGAGGATAGCATATCAAGTGAATGTACGCATTTTTAGTACCTTTGCCTGGTGCAGTACATCCGGTGAATCTCCTCCAGACTTTAAGGTACCCCATCCAGAGATATAACAGACCTTACCAGGCGCAAACTGCACATTATCGTTGGGTAGACAAGCTAGTTTGGTCCATTGGTTCAGCACTGCGCGTGTTTTGAGCTTGATGAGAGCGATATCATAGTCGTTTGCTGATGGGTAACGATTGAAGTCGGGGTGCATGTAGATGCGTTCGATGTCGAGGTCTTGTTCTGTGCCTGTTATCTTGGTGCGATAGTGCGCTCCCATCCTAGTAACAGAACCCAACATTGATGACAAAGATTAGGAATTCTCAAAGTTTGATATTCATTTGGGAATCAATGGCGGTAGCGTAGCGGGAAAACTTGCCTCTCTCCTCTGGGATCTCGGGTTCGATTCAGCACCAGATTCGGCATTAATTACATGCGAAAAGAGCTTGCTCGGTCTCTCCCTTGATTCCAGGGTTTTTCCCGGTTTTCCTCCCTCAAAACCTAACCGAAGCTAAATTACAGTTACAAGGATCTGACTTAGATCAACCCAGAGTAAGGTTGCTTCAGGGTTCCATCTGTGAGTTAGCCGTGCCCCGACTCAGTAGATCAGCCCAGAGGTTGTTTTAGGGATTGATCTGTGAATTAGCTGTGCCATGACTTAGATCAGCCCAGAGGTTGTTTCAGGGTTCGATCTGTGAGTTAGCCATGCCCTGACTCAGAGATATGATAAAAACAATATTTACAAGATCAATTCTTTTTACCTTATTCTGTGAAAAGGTAAGTCGATTTTACGAACATCATTTACGCAGTGAGAGGCTGTCACCACCCATTCAGGTGTAATCAAAGTCCCACCGCAAAACGGCTTCCAAGAGCCAGTATTTGTCATGTACATCAGCATAGCTTGCCATGGCCACGCCCCTTGGGATGCTGCGTTACCACCGACTATCCGTGTGCCTTGTGGTTTGATACCACAGGAAGGAACAGCTGAGCAATAAAAAAAGAAATGCTTTAAAAGACATGAATTTAAAAAATAATGTTCTGTTTATGATCTTTGGCCTTTTCTGAGTGTTTACTCAGTCAACAGTCATGAGTGTATACACTGAGCGAGGGTGGTCACTGCCAGGATTTCTTTCATCCGAGCCACTTGAAAGTCTATACAGTAGTCATTTGTAGATGGGTGTCTGTTTATATTGTAAGGCAATTTAGTTTGAGATCAAAACACAGCTATATACAAGCAACAGAGAGAGAGAGAGAGGGGGGGGGGGGGGAGGGGGAGGGGAGGGGGAATTCGAGCTAAGGTTTTAAGTGAGGGAAACGAATTAAACTTACAAGGTGGAGATGGAGGCTGCGTTGGTTGTGGAGTCTGAGGAATAGCTTTTTGAGGAAGAACAACACAGTTGGGATTGTTATAGACTTTAACATCATCCACAGCTATGTCACCCATGTATCCTGTGCCAGATACACCCTCGAAGACGATCTGCCAGGGAAACACATTAAATTAATTAAACCAATAATCTTTTAAAAAATAACCCTAAAGTTTGCTAAAGGAATACTATTAGACTAGAATATAAAGTCAAAATTATTAGACAAATCTCATAATTAGATTTACATGGTTTATATCAGCTAGATCTTGTATTTTTAGAGCTGTTAAGATTTGGAACTCATTGGATTTAGAACTAAAAGAACTTAAGTCGGTAAGAGAGTTTAAACGCATTTTAAAGTCAAAATTATTAGACAAATTTTATAATTAGATTTTCATGGTTTATATCAGCTAGATTTTGTATTTTAGTTCATTATTGATTATTATTAATGTAATAGGTTTTGAAAAGCCTAGTTTGGAAAGCCTAATAAAGTATGTATGTATGTATGTAATATAAAGAGCTGTACATTTGAGCGCACTTCCCCTCTCTCCATCAGTGCTCAGGGGCGGATCCGAGATTTTTTTACAAGGGCGTGGCTGTTACAGCGCCAATACCACAGGAAAAACATAAAAGGCGGGAAAATGGTGAACAGTTATGAACACGTGGTTATTTCATTTGTGCAAAAGGGAGGGGGTCACTAGTCATCTCCCTCACCACCCTTGGATCCGCCTCTGAAATAAAAACATGCAATTGATAATGTTTTGTAAAAAAAAGATGTATTTTATCACTCGATCTAGAAAAAGTATATTTTTTCATTTCTAAGGGGGGTTGGCTAGCCACTCCCTTCACCACCCCTGGATCCGCCCTGGTGCTCAATTTTAAGGGTATTCAAAGCACGAGCTACCAGGTAAAGAGAGAACTCGAAGAGCAGTGCTCTAGGCTTGCTCCTGCGATATTTGTACTCTACTGAGTAATAAAAAGCGGAATTCTTTGATTAAAAATAATGTTAAATGTTAATAGCGCACTCTAAAATGCACCTGCGCAGCTGCTGATATAATCGGACTCATTGCATAATAAGCACTAGCCTTCTCATACATACCCTCAGATTCGTGCGGGAAGAAGGCAGCGCAAAAGTAGCAAATTGCCAATTACTTGATCCTATGTCTCCTGTCAAAGTCCACCTTAGTGTTCTAGAACCACTGGTTTCTTGGGTATAGACGTTGAGTTGTCTTATATTGAGGCCATACATGCTGTAGTAGAATGCTAGACAATTGCCGTTGGTGTCCGAGATTGGAGGACTTATCAGGCGTGCTTCTTCTTTGTTCAAACGAGGCCGTGATGTCTCGATGTAAATGTATGATCCTTTGAGAGAAAGAGAGAAAAATGGAATCTTTTACTTTGCGTATCGGGTGTTTCGATCCCAAGTAATACAATCATAAAATAAGCCTAGTAGCTGAGTTTCCAGTACCTCAGTGGTTAGAGCGTCAAACTAGCAAACAGATGATTATGGGTTTGAATCCCGTCAGTAATACAGTTATAATGAAATACGCTCAGTAGCTGAATTTCCAGTAGCTCAGTGGTTAGAGCGTCAGACTAGCAAACAGATGATTATGGGTTTGAATCCCGTCAGTAATACAGTTATGATAAAATAAGCCCAGTAGCTGAGTTTCCAGTAGCTCAGTGGTTAGAGCGTCAGACTAGCAGGCATTAATTGAAACTAAAATGTTATGTGCACTTTAATATTCAGTGTATGCGGGCTAATTATAAACCTCACTCCTGAGATCGAAAAACAAAGGCAGAAATTAGATTATTGAAACATTCACATAAAATTCAAATTGAAATTACCATATCCAGTCGTGTGGTCATGTTGTGGCCCTGTGGAAGGACTAAGAGTACTTCCAAATTCTCTGCTCCAATCAAACCGATCGTTGATATCTTGTTGGTATCCACACAGGCCAAAATCGAACGAGCAGTCACCAGGAACTGAGAACAAACAAAATGGCTACGAATTATTATATCACAAATGTTATATGGTTTTCCTCACAGCTCCCTAATAACCTAGCAAGTTAAATTCGATCTCGGTGAGTCAGCCATGCCATGACTTTGATCAGCCCAGATGGTGTTTCAGGGTTTGATAAAATTTGAAGGTTGAAGGCTAACTCACTGGAAAATTCTCGCTCACTCACTGAAGGTGCGGAGCTTGCAGGTACAATGGCCGGATCCGGAAGTGAGAACCTTATACGCTTAATTATAACATGGAATTTTCAAGAGCATGCACGAGCTTGCGTGATTCAGCCAGTGACAGAATGTAGCTAATGTTCACTATTTGCACATACCGTGACTCTATTTTCTTAATAAAAAATAATATCATTTAATAATGTTCCATGCAGTACGCGTTGCATAAAAGTAAAATTCAGAACAGAGACACTAACCTGCTGAAACAGTGATGGCAAAGCAACCAAGTCCCACCAAGATAACCTGAAGAAAACCCATTGTTCAGTACTTCTCAGAGCCAAAGTAAGAGTGAAGAAAGTGTTCTGAAACACCACCTTTTAAATCCTTAGAGTCTATTGTTTCCGTTCAGCTGAAAAAACTACCGAAAAAATGATCACATTTGAATTGTATTGAAATGTCTCTCTGTTTTTACAGCTCAAAAAAATGTTAAGACTTTATCAATTTAGCTGAGTCTGAATTTAACTTATCGAAAATTTTGATTGGCAACTGCTTCCTCATCTATTTTAAGGAGAAGTTACTAATATATTTTCCTCGAAACAAAGTTTTTGATACTTTTAATATGGCATTTCCTGAATTTTTTCAGTTTTTCAGAATCTTAAATAATCGTGAGTCGAGGGGCTCTGGATAGATACGTGTTTATGACGTTTTCAAGACTGGAAAAACTATATTTTTAAATTTAAGTTTAAGTTTATCAAGCTCGTAAAGATATGCGAGACAAACCCCGCTCCCCGCCCAGCCACCCACCCTCCCCGGTTCAGTTCTGAAAGTACCAATTCAGCTTTGATCACATAGACAACCAAAATGTAAACACAGTTTGCAGCAATCTGTCTCATCTCGTCGCCATTCACTGTATTACAATTTATTTGGTAAAATTTGAGTTTCAACTAATACATCCTTCTAAACTAAAGTCCATCCAGCGCCTCAGCCTAGATGAAAACAGGGTAGAATTTTACATAAAGACACCTTATTTTGTCGGCCCGAGTCTTCCTCGAACATTAAATCCAAAATGGCCGCATGCTCAAAGGTGCATTCAAGCGTATCGCTGTATTATGGATACAAAACATTTTATCCGTTTTCTGTGTAGGCTCAGATTACCAGCCGTCGGGGTTTCGTGCGCCCGCGATACTCTCCCCCCTGACGGCTGGGCGCACGGTCTCTCCATTGTTCGTCTAGACCAATTAGCGCGTTGCCCCTCAAAATCCAAGGGGCATAAATTAATAAATTAACATTCAGCAAAACAAAATGGCGGACTCAAACTCGTTTGATTTACGTTTCGAAAATGCTTGCTTAAATGCTTTAAATAAGTTTAAACTAGATGAATTCAAAGATATTCAACGAAAGGCGTTAAAAGAAGTAATTCTAGGAAAAGATGTTTTCGTAATTCTACCAACAGGCTCCGGAAAATCTCTCATCTTCCAAACAGCACCGATTGTGTTCGACCACATGGAAGGGTCCACCGAATAATGCATCCGGATGGATTATTTAATGTCCAACAAGTTTTACTAGGAGTTATTTCCCTCAACATTTCTCAAATATGCATGAATAAAATAAAAAACATGTTTGACAACTTGAACTAAAAACTTTATTGACAGTTCGATTTTCATTTCCGTTTCCGTTTCTTATATGCTAATTTTGCTACGTCACAGACACGCTTGAGAGACCGTGCGCCCAGCCGTCAGGGGGGAGAGTATCGCGGGCGCACGAAACCCCGACGGCTGGTAATCTGAGCCTATTTTCTGTGTGGATGGAGAAATTTTGCTGCGTTTTCAAAATGAAATCGCCGTTTTCAAATGTATCCTGCGACGTCTGGACAGAGTCTAAATCAATTTTCTTTCTTTCGTCTAGTCTTTTGTCAACTATCCTTCACATCAGTTCAACTTTCATTGTCACTGTGTTTGTCTTTCGTTAGGTTTGTTAGCTGGCTAAGAACGGCTGTGCTAACGGAAGTTAAACCATCCAACGCGACCAACTTTTTGCAGTTATGATTTTACTGCGATTCTCATTATTCTGCGAACTCGGAAAATTCTACGGCTTGTTGTAAAATTGGTTTTCGCTGCCGTCAATCAAAACTAATCAGTCGGTACCTCTTAATATTTTTGACTGGCGGCAGCGAAAAACCAAATTCCAACGGGCAACTGACAATTACCGAGTTCGCAGAATATTGAGAATCGCAGTAATTTAGTACGTCACAGATCCTGCATGATTCTTAACCGTGTTTGTCTATTATTAGGTTTGTTTGCTGGCTAAGAACGGCTGTGCTAACGGAAGTTAAACCATCCAACGCGACCGGCTTTTTGTAGTTATAGTTTTAATTTAGTACGTCAAAGATCCTGGATTCTTACCTTGTTTGTCTTTTGTTAGATTTGTTAGCTCGCTAATAACGGCTGTGCTAACGGAAGTTGAAACGATGCATGTACGCGACCTTTTGCACGCAATTTTCAGTTTTTAGTCATGTCATAGTTTTTAGTAGCATAGGCATAGATATTGGAACTTCTGTCTGTCCTTACGCGTCTATTTGTATGCTAAATTCTATTTCGTTCTGTGAGTTTTGATCAGCCCAGAGGTTGTTTCAGGGTTTGATCTTTGAGTTAGCCGTGCCTTGACTTAGATCAGCCCTGAGGTTGTTTCAGGGTTTGATCTTTGAGTTAGCCATGCCCTGACTTAGATCAGCCCTGAGGTTGTTTCAGGATTCAATCTGTGAGTTAGCCGTGCCCTGACTTAGATCAGCCCAGAGGTTGTTCCAGTGACCTAAATTCAATTCTCAGTGCATATTGTACACAGATACCTTGGAAAATACATCAAAAATATACTGGAACTGAAAAATTTATTTCCTTATTTTATAGTGAAGGATATTCACTTTTGAATTAAATATTTGGGACTGTATCTTCATTGAATATTAGGAGGACTGAGAAAGGAAAGGACGGGAGGAAAGGATGGAATGAAAGGATGGAAGGAAACAAGCATGTTAGGAAAAAGGAAGGAAGGAAAGATGGGAGGAAGGAAGAAAAGAACGAAGGAATAAAGAATGGAAGAAAATATGGGCGCAAGTTTGCAGTAACCCGTAGATTCTTCATCACCTTTATCTAACTGTGCACATATTGGTCAGGCATCTTGGGTCCATTAAAGTTTCGAAATAGAAAACTTTACGCACATGGTTGGAGCGGTCATATTCAACTGGTTGTGGACGTGTCATTGTGCTAATGTTCGGTGCATTGTTTGTTGATGTATATAGTGAGATTTGTTCATCAAATCAATCATCCAACCAATTTTTCCAGTTCATCGGTGAACAGCATGACATCAAAGACATCAGACAACCCGACATCATCTTTGAGGGACGAGTAATAAAATTCAGGACTCTGTAGAAACGAGAGGAGAAGGTTTTTAGATATGAATGAACAAGAGAATGAATAAGAAAATAGCTCTTTTTTTACCAACGACCTAAAGTAATTAAGCGTATGGGAATCCAGGATCTAAATTCATGAGGGGGGGGGGGGGGGTCACTCCCCACCCACTTCGACAAACCATTCCTCCCCTCTCCTCCCACAGAAAACATGCATGGTATAAACAAACTGTCAATGGGAAGGTCTTATAAAGGATTTGCCATGAGAGGAATCCCCCACACTAACGTAAACAAGCCACCCCTCCCTCCCCTCCCCAAAACACACGAACGGGGTTCGCTCCCCGCTTACATCAACAAACCATCCATCCATCCATCCCTCCCCCTCCTCACAGGCATCCTAGGACCCCCTCCCATCTCCTCCTTGGTATACCCTTATTTATTTGATATTACAATCACATTCATGATTTACCTCGTTTCTCAAGGAATGTAGCCGTGTCAGTAGTGGACCATTCATCTTGTCTGAAACACGAGGATTTTTCCTAAAAAAGCGCGAAAAGATTTTAACTTTCATGCGAAAGGTATTATCGATGAACAGAGGCTTTGTCGTGATGGGAGCCATGACAGGAAGCACAACAACAGAATATTTTCCCCTGCGAAACTGAATTCTTTCTCATGTAAATCAGATTAGACCAATTGTCAATTGTTCCTGCCTCCTTTCATGGCTGCCATCACGTGATGGTGCAATGCCACAAAGCTTACTCAAAAACCTTACTTTTTTATGACGAGACCAAATCCTTTCATCCAGTTCATGACGTCATCGTTAGTCCATCCACTGACATCGATGGTGGGTTTGGCATCTACCACGTCTACACTACTCACTGAGAAAGAAGTTCAAACCCATTCAATGATGCGCCTCTAATTCCCGGGTATTAATGTTCCTTTCCGTAGTCTTCCCACAATCCCTTATGATCCCAGCGCGAGCTCGAGGAGATGTGAGCCTTTATGCTTAACTCAGCGGCACAGAGCGCATGAGCCACAGCCCAGACGACGTTTTGTGGAGTAACTACGAAAAAACAGACAGACAGACAGACAGACAGACAGACAGACAGACAGACAGACAGACAGACAGACAGACAGACAGACAGACAGACAGACAGACAGACAGACAGACAGACAGACAGACAGACAGACAGACAGACAGACAGACAGACAGACAGACAGACAGACAGACAAAAAATAACATTGCTCATCATTATCCACGAAGTCCGAGTAAAGAGGAAATGTATTAATACATTTTATTGATTTCAATATACAAGTAGACACATAGAAATACTACGGTTTACCTTGAACAATTTCTGGGTCGCCTTTTCCTCTGTCCCCCAATTCCTTCTGTAGGTCTTTCATACTAGAATCCAATCTAGCATGTCGTTGAGAGAAGTCAATCCATAGTTTAGAGCCCATGATCATTCCCAGCCAGCCGTCTGGTCTGTAGTTATGATCCATCATTAGGGGGATGATGTCTTTATGAAGTTGGAAGGCGTACTCGGCCTCTGGATTAATATCATATTAAGAAAAAATTATATTAATGTGGGTGACTGAAGGACTGACTGATTGATGGATGGATGGATTGAACAGGATGGATGGATGGATGGAATAATGGATGACACAGGATGGATGGATGGATGGATGGATGGATGGATGGAGGGGAGGATGGATGGATGGATGGGACAAGATGGATATATGGGTGGATGGAGAGGAGGATGGATGGATGAATGGATGGGACAAGATGGGTATATGGATGGGTGGATGGATAGATGGATGGGACAGGATGGATGGAAGGATGAACAACCTCACCTGATCTGCAGTTAGAGCTCTCCTTGTATTTCTGTGACACACAGACCAGCACTACAGTAGAGTTCTCCACAGCTTTAGCCATGGCCTCAAGGGTAGATCCACCCATCTGTTCTAAATCCATCCAGACTCGATAACCAGCTGCTTGGAGTCGATCTTTGACTCGAATCAAAGTCTTCTGTACATCCCACTGGTAACTGATCATGACGTGGTTAGTTGTGGCAGCGCCTTTGGCAGCACCTGTGTCAGCACCTGTTGCAGCACTTGGTTTACTACCTTGAACTGCAGCTGAAGATGAAGAAAAATAAAAAACATCCATGATCGACAAAAAGATTCATCACTCCTTAAATAGATAAGAAAATGGTCTCAAATCGATCAACGCCACAGGCCACGGATTTTTTATTTCTCTAAGTTTTCTTGATCGCTCATCATATATAAAAATCAATCTGACCAAACATTCCCTAACCTATGGAAAATAGATCTTTCTACCTTGGGCGCAATGTTTACCCATTTCAGTACAGGCGTCATATTATTCCCTAGAGTATCATTTCTTTGTTTAACGGTTGCGCACGAGAAGACACATGGATATGGATACAACTCGATCGATCAAAACAAAGAATTTTGTTCTCAAGAGAATGACATGTACAAGAGAATGATTACTATTATTTATTTATTATTATTATTATACATTTTACTGTCTCGCTTCTGATTGGCCGAGAGCCTTCAGCCAATGCCTGATATCGGGTGAACTCGACATGATAAATGTATTATCTGTAAGTTTTACCTAGACCCATGCACATGACGCCAAAACAGCTCAATTTGAAGGACAAAACAAAGGAAATTCAATCTCCTGAGAATTGGAACCTACTGTCCTGTCCTCCAAATCGAGTTGTATTTCGAAGTGCTGCAAGGGGTTTATTGACAGCTTCAACATTACCTGTATCAGTCGAATGCGATGAATGTTGCTTTTTCTCCTCTAAATGAGACGAATGTTGCTTTTTCCCCTCTATTTCCCACAATGCACCGCTGGCTGCCTTCTTCACCCTGTCGTTTCTACTCTCCCTCAGTTTGTACAACATTTCCATACACGTTTTGTCGCTTTGCATCTTTTCCTTATTTTCGTTATCAAAGGCAAGCACCCACAATGCTTCAGCAGCGGCTATTTCTTCTTCTTCCGATTTGGCTCCTCTGATCATACGAGCGAGCACAGGTATTGCTCCATTGGCTACAATCTATACAAACGTATTATACGTTAGCTTAATTACCTAGAAATATAAGTAATGGTCCAAGTAAGAACTAGGCAGGCAAACGGCAATGGAATGCAGAAAGGTGCTAATTGTGTATTGTCTAATCCGTCCATCTCATTGGTTAAAACATGAAAATCTCCCATAATTTCAAAACTAAACGGATTTTTTAATATCTTATTTGATATCTGATTCCCTTTTCATCTAAGATTTCCTGGGCCTTTATATATCAAAATTTCTATGTGGGGAACATATCGAATTATAAACGTCTTTTGGCTATTGTTTTGAGCGCTTATGATTGGACGAGATATTTTAGTACAAAAGAAACTTTGTTGCAAAACAGAGTTTTTGCACATTTTATTTTTAAAATGTGTTAGCTATAGGCTGATAAAGTTTCAGTCTGAAAACTAAGATATTCTTATGTGGGGAAGTTGCTATTGCCGCAGAACAATAGAGAGTTGCCTACTTCTTACGAGCATTGTTACATAATATATAGCTGACACTAATATATAGCTGACACGAGTGAAAAACACAATGCGCATGCTCGGAAGTTCGTCGTGTTTACAAAGAAACCATTGGAGCTTTACCGGCGTTTAGTAAATCTCTAAAGTTAAGGCCGTTCGTGGAAAGTTAGTGCTTATTTTTTCCTGACACATTACTTTAGTTGTTTTCTTTCCCTGATAAAATAACATGAGAGAAATTCGCATAATACAAGACATGTAAATCTCCAATAGTTTTCTTCGTAAACTCGACTCCTCTATGAATTTCCAGGTTCTGCCGAACTTCATCTATAGATTTTACGTAACGAAGATGATTCAGAAATTTTTGAGAGGTGGGGGGGGGGGGGGGGTCCAAACGTATACGAGGCAAGAAAAATTAGGTATTTACGGAGCCCGTTAAGGGCCATCCTTTTTCAAACACTTTTTCGATAAAATTTGTAGTTTTTAAACATTTTTTCATGTTTTTTGAAAAAAAAAGTTAACATTTTTTTTTTAAATTCGAACACTTTTTTGAAAAAAAAAGTTAACATTTTTTTTTTTAATTCGAACACTTTTTTTAAAAAAAATACAGATTTTACCGAAAAAGTGTTTGAAAACGGGCTCCGTAGCTATTTCAATAAAACGATGATAAAACTATGGGGATCTGAACCCTCAAATCCCCCCTCCCCCCCTCCCCCCTAGCCTCCTACGCAGACGCTCTTATGGTCGTCACGCAATACTTCTCTCCCCACGAACGTCTGCAAAGGAGGCTACCCCCCTCCCACCCTGCATCAAAATCCATACCTGCTTCTTGTTGGCATCATTGATGGCTATTTGAGCGAGACCTTCAGCAAGCTCACTGTTTGAAAAGCCCATATACCTTCGTTTAGAGGACTGATTAGCCTTGTCAATCAGAGAGACAAGGTACTTGATTGGTCCTAAACAGTAAAGAAAACCGCAGTTATTGTTACATATTTGAGATCCAACCCATTCAGCCAGTCATAATTATAGCTTGGGCTACCTGTGTTATCAGGTCCCATGCAAATGGTCTCAATACCTTTGTTTGCCATGATCAGATTGTTATTCTCCTCATCTATCAAGTACGCCAACAGTAGCAATGCTTTGGTAGCATATAGAGGAACCTTGTCTTCTATCATGGGAAGCACTACTTTGACAGCATTACAAGCTTGGAAGTTGGCTCTTGTTGGAACTCTCTTGGATAGGTTGTGAAGAGTACCTAAAATTCTAGACAGAATGGTCCCTCTTTCAGTTTTCTGCACCAAGGTACCATCGGCTTCCTAAAAAAGTCAGAATGGAAACATTTATAGAGATCTGAGATATGATAAGATAGGTGAAAGAATGGGATGGTTGGGATGGATGGATGGGTGGATGGATGGATGGATGGATGACAATGAATGAAAAAAAGCATGGATGGGATGGATGGAATAAATAAATGAATGGAATTGATGGATCAACTGGTCAGATTGATAATATGGATGAATGAATGGGATGACATGAATGGATGGATAGGTGAATGAATGGATGAATTATGGATGCCATCGGGTTAATATATGAATAGAATAGGTTAATGGAATGGTTACTGTTGATGCATGAATGAATAGGATCGATGAAGTTGATGAATAAATTGACTGGTCTTGAAGATGGATGGATGGGATGACATGAATGGATGGGTGAATGAATGGAATGAATGATGAGATTGATAGGGTTGATCGATGAATTGACTGGTCTTGAAGATGGATGGATGGGATCAGATGAATGCATGGATGGTTGAATGAATGATGAGATTGATAGTGTTGATGAATGAATGGATTGGTCTAGTAGATGGGAGGGATGGATGGGTGAACAAATGAATGAATGGGATGGATGGCTCTAATGGATGGATTCTGTTAATGAATAGGAATTAATAGAATGAGAAAAGATGGATGGATGGATGGAGGTATTCCACATACCAAGAACATCAGATGATGTTTAGTGCAGTCTTTCAGTTTATCAACAGCAGCCACCAGTATTGGAACCAAACCAGCTTCATTGAATGCAAGATTCATGGCATCACAGAGGTCAGTATAGTTAATAGCAGCTATTGCTACAGTGGATAAAAAATCTTGTGCTTTCTTGACTTCTCTTGAATCTGAGTCATCAGACTAGAATGCAACAACAATTGAGAACTGGATGAGAATTGGATGAGAACTGGATGAGAACTGGAAAAAATGCCAGTGGCATTTATAGAACTATTTAAGTGGGGGGGGGGGGGGGGGGGGGATGGGTGGGGTGGAGGTGACTGTTATGGAGAAAAGCATCCCATAGCGTCATTTTTTTTATTGTACCTTACCCTTTGTTCTTTTTTCCTTATTCTGGGGGGAGGGGGGGGGGGTGGGGGGCTAGCCACCCAATCCATTGTTGGGGGGTGGGAACATCACCTTGATTTGTATATTTGATGATTTGATGATCATTCTCAAGCGAGGATCCACCCCCTGGACCTGCCCTCATACTTGAATGCATAGAGGATGAGGACGCCACTTGGAGATCACAACTCCCCCTATTTCAACATAATTCTTACATTGAGCTACTTGACTCAATCCCGGGGGGGGGGGGGGGACTTCCTTTATAAAGTTGGTAGGTATGCTCGACGGACCTTTTAGGGTCGAAAATAAAACCCTCTGGTACCTTTTAGGGTCTCGAAATGACGCCGTACCTTTTAGGGTCAATATTCTTTTATATGATAAATATACCTGAATATATGACAATACTTTGTTAAAGTCCGGGAATGTTCGGAAAGCGAAGTGTATTTGATGAAATTAGTGTATATTTATCAATTTTAAATTAAAAAAACTGTTAAATGTGGTCGTACCTTTTAGGGTCTGGAATCGATACCTGAATTAATTTATGCGTACCTTTTAGGGTCATTTTTCAATCCGTCCGTCGAGCATACCTACCCATTTTATAAGGGAGTCCCCCCCCCCCCGGGGGACTCAATATCTTCACATTTGATGTGATAATTGTCAATGTTTCCACTAGTCAGCAAATCATTCATCTGCTTCAAAGAGCTCAAAAACGTCATTCAACTATGAAAAGCTTTCCAATCAATTAAAGTGCACATTTTTTCGACGCCTTCAATACCGATTCTACATGAAGTCGAATAGTCGAATGGTAAAATATTTCTTGATTTGAGTGATGCGTCTTTATTAAGATATGAAGGTTTTTCTAAGGCTTCATTAAATATACAAAACTGAACTGGTTCACACAAAAAGTATTTAAGAATAATCATTATTTTACTCGTGATTTACATAAAATAACAACAAAATACACTAAAATACCTTACCGTACGTCACGCATAAACATATTAGAAGTATAAGCCTTCATATCTTAAAGACACATCACTCAAATCAAGAAATATTTTACCATTCAACTATTTACTTCATGTAGAATCATTATTGAAGGCATTGAAAAAAGGTTATGTGCACTTTAACGAGTTATTCTAAAAAACAAATTCAAATCTTTGCATATTGTTAATGTTAAATTTTAAACCCCGGTTCTCTTTTGTTTGTCTTCTTAATTTTGTTATAAAGCTTTCGATGTCTAGTAAAAAAAGTTGATTTAAAATTCCCTTAACGGGGAGCGGTGTGAAATTGCTTTTCACCCAGCAGAGCTGTGAGGTTTTTCAACCGTACATTTTAATTTAAATTTTTATTTTTTTCAAACGAACTAAGAGATTTTTGTAAACTTTACTCCAGCCGTACTGGCTTATCACGATGATGTGCGTGTACGAGAAAACTGTACGAGACCAAGGTAGTCAATGACAACAAGAACTAAACAATAATCGACTAACAATACTTCACTAAAAATTGTAATTTATACACGTCCTTACTTACCATTTTCATTACTCCAGTGGTTTCATCTAAATTCAATTTCCTACCCGTTTCTCTATCATAGGATAAAATATTTGGAAAATCAGCCTGTAGTTTGAGAAAGGCATCCTTAACAACATCTGCAAAGCCAATGTCAGCTAAAAACTCGTCTAGCGCGATCTTTGAAGCAGATTCCTTTTGTCGTGAGTACGAATCCGAAATATTACGGATTGGACGACAGTTCGAGTAATATCCCTCTTTCTTTAGTGCACTTTTGAGTTGTTTCAGCGAATCATACATAAGAATAAAGGTATCTTTTAAGTGTGGTGCTTTATCCGAGTACTCAATGAGACTCTCATCGGTATAACCTCTGGCTGACAGGTTCATTTTTGTAATTTCCAGTGTTTTGGAGACCGGCTTTTCTTCCAAAACAGTGAGTTGGTTTTCGTTTTCCTCAGTTTCCTTGGGTGATGATGTAGTATCATCAATAAGTTCAGCACTTTGTCTTGAGGTTGGGCTTTTCGTTTTCTCAGTTTTCAAAGGGCCTTCTTTAGTTGTTTTGGTCTTGGCCTCTTCTTGTTTATTAGGATTCGAATTCTTTATCGAATATTGATCAATCTCTTCTTCGTTCTTGTGGGGTTTCCCTTTAGTAGCTTTCGGATTCACTTCGGTTTGTTCATCTTGTTCTAACTTCTTTTTTCGTTTAGTATTTCCAGAGCCCATCATCTACCAAGTATTCCGTGATACAGTGTCTAGTTTATGCCACTTAAGTACGTTACCAGAGATTAGAAAATAATGTTTAGCACTCATTAACCTTAAAAGCTCATTCACATAAGCAATAAAATATAAGCGCAGTCACCCGTTGCGATAACACAGGATACCCAACCGAACGAAACCTCACCAAATACAAAACAACTGAATTTTTAAACTTCTATATATCAACTTACGGTAAATTTAATCGACTTAAATTCAAAAGTAAACGAATTAGTTCAACTTGCCTGATCGATGATGATATTAATATCATTTTTGAAATTAAAATTTGCGAAACATTTTTATACCTCCGACATCGTGTGGGTCTACTTCTTTCAAAAAATGAATAAATAAAAATTAGAAAAAGAAAGAAACTTTTTGAAAATATAATTTCATAATAAGCTTCAATTAAAAAAGGTTTTGGGTTCATTAATCGTACAAACATACAAAAACAGGAAGTTTAATTTTCCCGAAGTATTTTCAAAAACATAATTATAAAATGCAAATAGCCCGCACGCCATGAGGCTGTTTTTCACGATTTTAGAACAAAAACATTTTATTCTTCTTTATTTTCATTTACGAAGAAATACTAATACATTAACAGTACGATACATTCCTTCCTTTGTTGTCATAACTATCTATCACAACACTTACAAAAATTCAAAATAATGAATTCAAAAAAATTCAAAATATTGAATTTTGGCTACAAGGTTGTTATGTTGGTTACCAGAGATTAGAAAATAATGTTTAGCACTCATTAACCTTAAAAGCTCATTCACATAAGCAATAAAATATAAGCGCAGTCACCCGTTGCGATAACACAGGATACCCAACCGAACGAAACCTCACCAAATACAAAACAACTGAATTTTTAAACTTCTATATATCAACTTACGGTAAATTTAATCGACTTAAATTCAAAAGTAAACGAATTAGTTCAACTTGCCTGATCGATGATGATATTAATATCATTTTTGAAATTAAAATTTGCGAAACATTTTTATACCTCCGACATCGTGTGGGTCTACTTCTTTCAAAAAATGAATAAATAAAAATTAGAAAAAGAAAGAAACTTTTTGAAAATATAATTTCATAATAAGCTTCAATTTAAAAAGGTTTTGGGTTCATTAATCGTACAAACATACAAAAACAGGAAGTTTAATTTTCCCTAAGTATTTTCAAAAACATAACTATAAAATGCAAATAGCCCGCACGCCATGGGGCTGTTTTTCACGATTTTAGAACAAAAACATTTTATTCTTCTTTATTTTCATTTACGAAGAAATACTAATACATTAACAGTACGATACATTCCTTCCTTTGTTGTCATAACTATCTATCACAACACTTACAAAAATTCAAAATAATGAATTCAAAAAAATTCAAAATATTGAATTTTGGCTACAAGGTTGTTATGTTGGACCACAAATGTTTGTAAAGACCTTTCATTCAAAAAAACGCCTAAGGCCTTTGGTTCTTTAAGGTAATCTGGAATCAGGATTTTGGAGTAGGGATTTGAGATCTACATAATCTTAACTTATTAATAGTTCATGAGATAATGGACCAATGAGAAGTTCGCTTTTGAGTCACGTGTGTGAACTTGGTCGTGGATACCTAGTCTAATACTGGTCCGAACTCAAAAATATATAGATTTCTGTTGACTCGGAGAATGACAGGAAGTCGAAATTCACTATTTCCTTATTACGTCTTGATACCACTACCACAAGAATCCTCTTCGAATTCTTTTTCTTTTTCAAATTGTGGAACTCCTTTGGGAGTAAAATAATGGTGTTAATAAAGCCAACAAAAGGAGCTACGAAAAGGTTTAGAGGTATAGTAGTAGAGGTATCAAGCGTAATAAGGGGAATCGAGAATTAGGACAGATGTGTCAATGTAATGATAAAAAAAAAAAAAAATAAAAAAAACGAACGTCAGGGGGAAAAATGAGTGACGGGAAGGTAATTTGAAAATAAACAGTGAACAACAGAACCTGAATCTGCCCACCGGATGTTTTTAAAGAGATAATGTTAACTTATATTTCAGAATTAAAGTTAAAAAAATTGCTTGAGTTAACGTTGTTACTGTCGCTAGAAGTTTATTATGGCGCTTTTTTTTTTTTTTGAAAAAAAAGGAAAGCCGACTTAATGATATTATTACTTAGAATTTTCGGCTGTTTGAACTTCCCTCGCGGAACTTGTGATATTCATGAAAATAGTTCGCAAATTATAGATCTTGTAAAAGATGTCAGTCAAGCTTAGGGTTTAACTTCATTTATTAGTTTTACTTGTAATATCAAAAACAGCAGCCTATCAAGAACTAGTCAGTAGTTTTAATAAAAGGAATATGCACACAATTTTGGCCCGTTTTATCAATCATTAAAGAGTTTGAGAAGCAGGATCAGAAACTTGTTGGTTCGTGTTTCATCGGGGGTTTCAAACTCCCTGAAAACCACGAAGGCACTCGGCCTACGGCTTTCATCAGCTTCTCGGTGTTTGGAACCCCTGATGAAACTCTCGCACTCGTTGATATATTAACTGAAACAACCTCTAGGCTGATTAAAGTCAGGGTGCGGCTAACTCACAGATCGAACCCTTAAACAACCTCTGGGCTGATCAAAGTCAGGGCACTGCTAACTCACAGATCAAACCCTGAAACAACCTCTGGGCTGATCTAAGTCAGGGCATGGCTAACTCACAGATCGAACCCTGAAACAACCTCTGGGCTGATCAAAGTCAGGGCATGGCTAACACACAGATCGAACCCTGAAACAACCTCTGGGCTGATCTAAGTCAGGGCACGGCTAACTCACAGATCGAACCCTGAAACAACCTCTGGGCTGATCTAACTCAGGGCACAGCTAACTCACAGATCAACATGAAATTAAGGGGGGAAGGGAGGAGTCAAAACCGATGGATTCTAGGTTACCTTGGAAGACACGGCACGGAGCGCGCAGTCTGAGTATTCGTTTCTAACTCAAAATGTACACTCCAGTTGAAAGTTGCATGATATAAGCGATGTTTGGCTTTATCGAGATTTATATCTAAAGCTGTTCAGTCTTCAGCCTAGAGCCTCTTTCTCGTATTCTGGGTTTTTGTTGAGTATGACGAAACCTTCCATTACTGGCGCTAGTGAAATATCTGAACATGGAATTAAGGAGAAACAGGTCAACGGAAAAAAACCCTTTTCTTTCGCTTTCCAGGCTCTGGCAGTAAACATCTGGACCTGCCAATAGACCGCTTGCACCTGACGTCAAAGCAGCTCAATTTGGAGGACAAAACAAATGAATTTTAATCTCCTGAGAATTGGAAACTATTGCTTTGTTCTTCAAATTGAGCTGCATTCCGAAGTGCTCAATACCATCCGAAGACACCTCTCCACAACGGCCACAAAATTTTGTAAAGACGGTGGCCGTTGTGAAGAGGTTGGACTACATTTACATCTACAATGGAGAGAAAGAATGGAAGAAAAGGGAAGGAAAAGAGAAGAAAGCGAAGGAGTGAAAAGAATAGTCAAGTATTGAAGGAAAAGAGAAGAAAGCGAAGGAGTGAAAAGAATAGTCAAGTATTGAAATAATGGTAAACTTTAGCTCAAAGGATACATTCTTCAGTTGCGAGTTCAGCCCTTTCGCCATTCGCGAGAAGAACAGGGGTAGTGTGGGTTTGGAAACCGGTAATAGATTTGGGTTTGCCTGCTTGTCCAACAGTATCCACGGCCTAAGAATAACAAACAAAATCCGCGTTAAAAGCGAGAGAATACGATGAGACATTGCTTGCGACGGGGTGTATCGTACTCTGTCCACTCCTGCGACAAAGCGCAAGTATGGCGAGTTTATAGTTGAAAGGTTGGGCACATCGCGAGTAATTGTTTCGTCACAAGTTTGCAGGTGGCGCTGCATAGATGGCGCTGCAAAGGGCAAAAACGACGGTTTATGGTGGAAATGGCTCAATACACGGTGTGATCTTCAGAGTCGCAAGCAACGTTGCATCGTGTGGCCACACCTTAAGCCTTATAACCGCATCACAACACTACAAAGAAGTGTGGAAATGGCTCAATACACGGTGTGATCTTCAGAGTCGCAAGCAACGTTGCATCGTGTGGCCACATCTTAAGCCTTATAACCGCATCACAACACTACACAGAAGTGTGGAAATGGCTCAATACACGGTGTGATCTTCAGGATCGTAAGCAACGTCGCATCTTGTGGCCACACCTTAAGCCTTATAACCGCACCACAACACTACACAGAAGTGAAGTTCAACTCAAATTCCAGCTGTACGTCTTAAAAGTCATATGTCTCGCGGAATTCGAGTAGATGGATAGCAAAAAATTCAAAGATTTGTTCATTAGTTCCCAGTACTTACCTGTCCTACGCGGACCGTTACGGGTAATGGCTGTAGCTCAGAATCAAAAGTTACCAACATTCTAGGTTGAATAGCCGAGACGAGATGGAACAAAGTGTAGTGTGACTTTCCAAGTATTACTGCAAAATAGAAACCATGGGTTAGATTTTCGCCAAGGGAGGATTTGGGGGGAGGGGGGAGGGTAAATGTATACAAAATTGGGGAAAGTAACTGCATTTACTTCCGGGTTCAAAGTCCAGATTTCTTAACCTTTTACTGCGATTCTCAATATTCTGGTAACTCAGAAATTTCAACGGCTTGTTGTGAAATTGGTTTTTCGCTGTCGTCGATCAAAACTAATCAGTCGGTACCTTTTATATTTTTGACTGGCGGCAGTGAAAAAGCAATTTCCAACGAGAAACTCGCAACTACAGAGTTCGCAGAATATTGAGAACCACAGTAAAAAAAGTCTAATGATATTGCAGTGCTTATCATGATGCTGTGATCCAGGTCTCTTCTGACACGCCTCGTTTTCTTGTGTATTGCTTTATTTCTATCCAATTTCCCACGATCCGATTAAGCAATTGTTTTTGGAAAAAAATCATTTTCAAACTTTATCTATGCCATGAAATACTTTCAGGGCTGAACTACACAGGACAGAATCCAAAGATCACGCTCTCGAATGGATAGATATATGGAGGTTACAGGAAAAAATATCTCAAAAAATATCCATACATCACCATGGAGGAAGATTTGTATGGAAGAAAATTGGGAGTTCTTGGTTGGAAGATCCTTTTTCAAATATCGTCCATGGCAGGGAAAGGATATTTTTTGGAACCTTACATTTGGATTTTATGTGATAAGGAAAAGCATTGGGGAGGGGGGGGGGGGGGGGGGGGGAGGACAAACAATAAATAGAGGGGTGGAGTAGGATATTAATTTATACTCTCAGTTGAGCTTGGAATGACCGACGTTTTGACACGAAGGAAACAAGCATGATACTGACGTCGCCGCGGCAGCAATTAAGCTCGTGAATTTTCCCCACACTATACAATTCAAT
This sequence comes from Anthopleura sola, assembly GCA_023349425.1. NCBI lineage: Eukaryota > Metazoa > Cnidaria > Anthozoa > Actiniaria > Actiniidae > Anthopleura > Anthopleura sola. The sequence goes on along the minus strand of JALHLI010000015.1, from coordinate 2,677,602 downwards.
ACTTTTAACGTTGCCCCGACAACATGCATATTTCAACGACAAAACTTCGTGACAAAACGTCGGTCGTTTCTAGCTCAACTGAGAAGCGTAGTATACCGTTTTTGACATCAAGGAATGCTGTCAGTGTAGTCAAAAGTCCTCCAACAGCTACTGGCATTAGAAGATTCCTGTCACTATGGTATGGGCCAACTGTGAGGGTTCCTTTACCCATATGTACCAGACCCTGAAAATGAAAACATGAGAGATGAACGAAACAATGAAAGGATGGATGAATGGATAACAGAATGAATGAAACAACGAAAGGATGGATGAATGGATAACAGAATGAATGAATGAATGAAAGAAAGGATCAATGGATGGGATAAATTGATAGATGGATGGGATAAATTGATAGATGGATGGATGGATAATAGAATGAATGAATGAATGAATGAATGAATGAATGAATGAATGAATGAATGAATGAATGAATGAATGAATGAATGAATGAATGAATGAATGAAAAATTGAAAAATTGAAAAAATAATCGTAACCACTTTTTATCACACACAAAGACCATAGGATTGGGAAAGGAATGGATAGGGGAGAAAAAGGGAATGAAAGAAAGGAAAACAAGGGAATGGGAATAGAAGGGAAGGTATATTACTTACCTGAGCAAGTCGAACCATAAATAAGTTATTGGCATCTTTATGATAGTACATAGCAAGTTGACGCAGCATCCCAGCTAAGCGAGCATTATTTGTACCTGTATCAAATAAAAAGAATTGGTGACTCCCTTCAAGCTTTAAGTTTTATCAAACCCTGAAACCCAGATTGCAGTGGCAAATCCAGGGGTACTTCCAATATGAAGCCGATCATGTCCTTTAAGCTCAGTAGAACGAAATTGGAACCCCCTATGTAAAGCACATTGAATTGGAATTTAGCTTGTTACGTTTTGAGGAAGAAAACAAATTTAGAAATTTAGAAAACTCATGAATCAAGGGAAAGTCCTAATGTTTTAACTCTACTCAAATGTGATAATTATTGAGTCAAGGAATCAAACCCCAGACCCCAGCTGTGAGTGTACTACTCCTATGTCACCCTTGATATGATTTGCCTATGAACCTCCAACCACTTGTCACACAGAAATAATGTGTTTATGCACTAAATGCACCACCCTCAAAAAACAGCTGTAATCACTCATAACAACTCATCAGAAAGAGACAGTGACAATACTGTTATTACGGATGCATGCAAATGAGATGCAAATGAGATATTCTTTTGTTTTAAGAATCATACAAGTGAGGCTATCGGGTCGATACAATGCTTGTTGTCTCATTTGCATCTCATTTGCATGCATCCGTAATAACAGCTATTAAAACAAATGTTATGATTTTCAAAGAGTGGTTCCCTCAAATAAGTGTGGTCCCTGAATTAACACCACCACGGAAACACTAAAAAATCAAAGACCATCATGGAGCTTAAAGTGCCTATAACACATCTGACTATACACGCATCAAGAGTTCGGTGCTACTGCTCTAAGCGCATGCTCAGGGGACTAAAAAGTGGGGAAATACTTAGTACAATATGCAATTTTTTGGTATATTTAATTCAGAATTCACTTAATGGTACGTGATCTTGAATATTTAATGCAAATTGTGCTTGACAAGAAAGATACAACTAAAATATAACATATTCTACAAAATATTATCCCACATTTTAATCCCCTGAGCATGCGCTTAGAGCAGTAGTGCCGAACTCTTGATGCATGTATATTTTCAGTATAGTAAATGCAATACAAATGGTACAAGATGCAATGTCATATTCTTACCTGCACCAACTATTCCCATGGAGAAGATAGCATTGTGTGCTACCTCAGCATCACTGTCATGGGACAGTTTACTTAGTGTATCTACGATAGGTAGCAGGGGGTTGGATGCAGATAGCATTGCAAGACCAAGGGGTACAGCTCTTCTAATGACTGGCTCACCATATTGTAACTAATTTGCAAAAAGATAAATAAAGCACTGTAAAAATTTAGAAATATAACGGCGCAAACATATACATGATTCAAATTTTTCATTTCAAAAATTACAGATCACACCATGTGACCATCTGTGCAACATCGCATGAGATGAACCTCACCCTGTGAAGTTCAACATGTTGCACAAGAGGTCATACTGTGTGACCTAGTTTTTGCGACGTCATATGCAATGTCAGATGAAAAATCACGGCATGTGTCTCATCTTAAGTACATCACCAGTCTTTATAATATTATTATAGTTTAATAACAAAATGCTGTTTAGTTAATGACATTGGCTGCTTCATCTATTTATTGCCCTCCCATGTGACCATCCCTGCAATGTCGCATGAGACGAACCTCACCCTGCGAAGTTCAACATGTTGCACAAGAGGTCATACTGTGTGACCTAGTTTTTGCGACGTCATATGCAATGTCAGATGAAAAATCACGGCATGTGTCTCATCTTAAGCATATCACCAGTCTTTATATAATAAAATAACAAAATGCTGTCCAGTTAATGATGTTGGCTGCTTCATCTATTTATCCTACACCATAGAAAATACAACCAATCAGAAAGCAGGAAAGCAATTGCATATTTGTCAGTATTCCACTCTTCCTTCCCATCATGCACTGCGGGTTGAATCTACGCATTTGTATTTTCTATGGTGTGGGATAAAATATTTATACAATGATTTTTCGTGGCATACCGTGGATATCCCACTCGTCAATTGTATTTTCTTTGTATACACTCGCCTAAAGGCTCGTGTGTATACTAGAAACTACAAGTGACTCGTGGGATATTCCACGGCATGCCACTCGAAACCATTGTATAACTAGTATTTATTGCCCTCCCCCAAATAATCACCAGTCCTGCTTACCAAATGGTTAAAAGCTCTCAATGCCATCTGAGAACCAATCTCTTCTCCCATTGCAATTAGTGCAATGCCGAGCACAGCAATACCCTGGTGACTTCCATCCTCTTCTTTCTCCTCTTCCTTCTTGTCTTTATCCTTGTCCTTGCTGTCTTTGGATTTCTCCTTTTCTTCGCCTTCTTTATGTTCAAAGTGTTCACTGCAAATATGAAGTAACTTTTGGACTTTGAGGACATTTCCAGTGCCTGTGAAAATCAAACAAAACAAAGCTTGAACCAACTTAACTCAGCTCACACATAACTAACTTTAAACATGTATGAACCTGCGATCATGTTATGATAAAATCCTAGTCATAAGTCTTGGACAGATACTTATTTGTAAGGGTGTTTTTATGGGCTTAAGGTTGGGGCCTTATAAATAAGGGAACAAGGGAAAAGGGTTTTTGATGAACAGGAAATGAAATGGTTATTTTTTTCTCTTGTGTTCCCAGGATGGAAGTAACTGGAAGGATGTAAATATTTGTGTTAGCAGACTAGTTTGTTTAATTGGGGTGGGGAGGGGGCTTATACCGTCCTAAGATTGTACAGTAGCTTTATCTTTAGCCTAGTTTCTACAGTACCTGCATATGCACATATTTCTACTAATATTGAAGCCCATTTTCCCAGTGGCTGTGGTAGTACTTTTAAAGCTTCAAGAGTAGCCTCAACAGCTTCTTGTTTGCCTGAAAATAAAATGGAATAAATGAAATGAATGGATGAATAGCTGGGTGGATAAATGGATAGATTTTAACCATTACACATTACGATCAAAGGGAGGCAAGGTGCTAAGACTAAAAGTTGGGGTTGAGCAAAAGGTGGGGATCCAAGCCACCTACATCTTTTTGCATAACAAATTTGTCCGATTACATCTACCCTACCATCCAGCTATACTAACTAAGCTTTCTAAGGAATGGGGAGTCAGAATACTCAAGTAAGAAAGTTCAGGGTTAAGGGAAAGGGTCATAAAGTCAATAATCTTCAGTAAGAAAGTTCAGGGTTTAAGGGTCATAAAGTCAATAATCTTCAGTAAGAAAGTTCAGGGTTTAAGGGTCATAAAGTCAATAATCTTCAGTAAGAAAGTTCAGGGTTCAAGGGTCATAAAGTCAATAATCTTCAGTAAGAAAGTTCAGAGTACAAGGGTCATAAAGTCATAAATATTTAGTAAGAAAGTTCAGAGTACAAGGGTCATAAAGTCATAAATATTTAGTAAGAAAGTTCAGAGTACAAGGGTCATAAAGTCATAAATATTTAGTAAGAAAGTTCAGGGTTTGGGAAAGGAGCTTACCAAGAAAAGTCAATCCAAGACCAAGAGCAAGGAACCGCGTGAAGGTATCTTTCACTTGTGTCTCTGATTGTTCCATCATGGCTTGAAGGATGGATGATGTCACTTCAACATTACAGGTTCCTATGGCAACCATACCACAGGCCACAGCAGCCATACCAATAATCTAGATAACATAAATCATAATGATGATGCTATACTCAAAAAATTATATATACTATATAGTATCTGGACATTTAGAGAGGAAGCCAAAAGCATATTATAGACCCCTTGCAGCATGTCAGAACGCAGCTCAATTTGGAGGACAAAACAATAGGTTTCTAACCCTCAGGAGATTGAAATTGTTGGATAAGGATTTATCTGGTAGATAGCGCTATCCAGGCTTCGTAAAACCAGCCCCAGCTGTACATAGGACTATCCCTTAATCTATTGTACCCTAATTCTACCGAATTTCTCACCTTCTTTTGTTTAAATCCTTCTTTTGTTTTTAATTAAACAAAAGAAGGTGAGAAATTCGGGATAAAATCGCATGCGCACTGAAAACTATTCTGAAACTTCGAACTGGCTTATACTACAGTACTGGTAGTTATTTCAAACTTAACAAACCTCAGTATTTGATTTGGAGTCACTCAGTACTGGAAGGATAAGAGAGAGAATGTCTTCCCTGTTGGAACCTGCATAAGAAAGGCCAAGGCTAGGAAAGAGAGAAAATATAACAGTAAGTCATCTTTTAAATTCATTAAGCGTGTTTATAGGTTTAGCAGAGGGAGGTTTTTTGTGGTGTTTTTTACATTTTAAAATTCTCATAACTTCTAAGTTAAATATTTTTGTCTCAAACTTTCTAACTTTGTTGATGTCATTCTAATCTATAATTTTAATGTAGTGATCAACTAAAACAGGGTCAGTGCAGGCTTCTTGTGAAGACATTCAAGGACATTTCAAGGAGTATTCAAGGACCAAAATGAAAATTTTCAAGGACCACATAACGATGGGTGCGATCGGGATTATGAACTTTTAGATGAGGAAAACAGGCGTTTTGGGTTACAAAAACCTTTCTAAATATTTTTCAAGGAGTATTTACGATTTTCAAGGAATTTTTTTTTTTTTCAAGGAGTTTCAAGTGCCCTTGAAATGAGTTTTCAAATTCCAGCACTTTTCAAGGAGTTCAAGGACCTGCACGAACCCTGTAAAATATGAATTTAAAAAATTATTATGATAACAAAGTGGCATCCCTACTGGCATTTGGTCAATACCGGTAATAATAAGAGTATATTCTTACCCAACAACAGATCCAAGTCTCATAATATTGCTGTTATGTAAAACATAGTCTGAGAGAAGAGCCCTTGCAGGGTCACACTCATTACGAACACCTGAGTTTACAATGCCGCAAGCTAATAAAGCACCAGCCTGGAAAAAAAGAGAGGGAAGGTGATGATTGGGCTTTCTGTGGTTTTAAGACACAGGAGGCCCAAAACAAACGTTCTTCTGATACCTTGATGTAGTCTTCAGATGAGTAGAGGTACTTGTCTATCTGTGTAAGACCACCGTCGACATCCCATAGTAATATCAAACCAAGAGAAGCAGTTGTACTCATCATACCTTGTGAAAAAAGAAGGTCGAAATCTCAGCATAATAATACTGTACAATACCAGCAATTTTCAAATTTTATTGATACCCTGAAACATGCTGATCTAAGTCAGGGCACAGCTAACTCACAGATTGAACCCTGAAACAACCTCTGGGCTGATCAAAGTCAGGGCACGGCTAACTCACAGATTGAACCCTGAAACAACCTCTGGGCTGATATAAGTCAGGGCACAGCTAACTCACAGATTGAACCCTGAAACAACCTCTGGGCTGATATAAGTCAGGGCACAGCTAACTCACAAATCAAACCCTGAAACAACCTCTGGGCTGATCTAAGTCAGGGCACAGCTAACTCACAGATTGAACCCTGAAACAACCTCTGGGCTGATATAAGTCAGGGCATGGCTAACTCACAAATCAAACCCTGAAACAACCTCTGGGCTGATCAAAGTCAGGGCACAACTACAGTAAGTCACAGTAACTCACAATTTAGCAAATCCAGAGAAAAACCCTTGAAATGAGGGGGAGACCTACTGTAACAAACTCTACTCACACGTGATGCCAAGTCCAGAAATTGAACATGGGAGACCCCAGAAATGAGAAGTGAGTGCACTACAGCTACACCACCCTTGATTCCCAAAATCTAAAATTTAGCAATAAGACTTCATACCGTGTTCCTTGTTCTTGTAAATCCATTTATTTCCATCCTCAGTTAAGAGTTTATCTACACCAAAGCCAGCATTAACAAAGGCATTGACAAACGATGACGCAAGATTTTGTCGAGCAGAGTCTAAGGACACTCCACTGGATATTCCTGTGTGGGAAAAAATAGTTTAAAACTATGTAAATATTTACTGTGATTTTCAATATTGTAAATTTATTAGATTCACCTTTTGTTATCTCTTTTTACTGCGATTCTCAATATTCTGCGAACTTGGTAGTTGCGAGTTGCAAGTTGCTTGTTGAAATTTGGATTTTTACTGCTGCCAGTCAAAAATAGAAAACGTACCGACTGATTAGGTTTGATTGACGGCAGCGAAAAACCAATTTCACAACAAGCCATGTTTGAGTCTGTCACAATGTCTGAGTTCGAAGAATATTGAGAATCACAGTAATATGTTTGGGTAAATGAAAATTACAATCACTCTTTCACTTTTACTGCGATTCTCAATATTGTGAGTTTCCCATTGGAATTTGGTTTTTCGCTGCCGCCAGTCAAAAATATAGAAGGTACCAACTGATTAGTTTTGATTGACGACAGCGAAAAACCCATTTCACAACAAGCCATTGAAATGTCTGAGTTACCAGAATATTGAGAATTGTAGTAATTGCATGACCAAAATGGCTTACCTTTATTTTCAAGGTGAGTTTTGTATATGTCTTCAGGAACTTTGGGTTCCATTATGTCCAGCTATAAACAGAATAGAATACAGATCTATGAGCCTTCAATTGTACTACATACTGGTACAATAGATCATTACATGAAGCTAACCCTCACCTTACCCTAACCCTTTACTCACAGGATAAGCCTAATTTCAGCATTCAAATATTCACAAATAACAACAGTAAAGTAAAGAATGCACAACTTCAACAAAACAAACACTTTGAAATTCCACAGACCTTCACTGAAACACATGAATATTCTACACATAATTGAGGCTAACCCTGAGCAACAGTGAACTCAAAACTGGAGTATCATACTAGTATACAGCTTGTACATATACATAAGTGTAATACAGTATTACGTAGCGATACGTCATGTTTACTAACAATAACATTGTAATGATAATATGCCAACTATTTTCACAAAAGCTCTTCACAAGTTGGATGGCAAAGCCTTACATCACATTAAGTATTGCTATTGACTTCTCACCTCTCTTGCTAAGCTGAGGAAATTCTTGTTCAACAGTGAGTTGGACATAATTTCCATGATATCCTCATAATCCTCCATGTCTTCATCCAGTTCAAGGAATACCTGCTGTCTGGCCAACATGAAGGCCATCTGACGCTGAATCAACTTCTTCTCCTCGCTATGGAAGTCAAAGTATTGACAAACAAATGTATTATAAAGGCAAATTATTATAATACATGTAATAGATTATGATGATGATGAATGATGATGATGATGATTACTTATTTATTTAACTTCGCCTTTTAAAAATGAAATCAGTAATCAGTTTAGTAGATGCGTAACTGGGGCAGAGAAAATGAAAACAAGAAATAATGAATGGAATGGGGGGGGGGGGGGGGAGACACCACAACAGCTTTCGCCAATTACTGTGGGCCCTTAAACAAATTACTATTGGTTACATATGATATTATGTTATAAGTTTTCGGGGGGAAAAATAGAACATCAAAACGATCATGTTGATGACATTGATGATGATGATGTTTTTGTTAGTGATGATGATGATGCTGTTGATGATTATGATGATAATGAGAATTAGCATGTATGTATACATATCTAAAGAGAATGGCTCTTCATCCACTGAATCCAATAGAGTTTTCCTAAATTCTCTTAAGTGACCAAGAAACAATGGCTCTAAATCAAGGTTGGACTTAATAAAACATTGTAGTAAATGTATGAATACATCAAGTCCTGCCTCAACTAGGATTCACTGTTTCATGGTCACTTGAAGCGAAATCGGGAAAGTCAATAGACCCCTTGCAGCACGTCAAAATGCATCTCAATTTGGAGGGCAAAACAAAAGAATTTCAAACTCCTGAAAATTGGAAACTATTGTTTTGCCCTCCAAATTGAACTGCATTCCGAAGTGCTGCAAGGGGTCTATCGGAACAGACCATTTTCAAGATGTGCAAGCACTTTCAAAAATATTGCAGGCATTTTCAGGCAGAGCCAATAGCACACATAATTTTGCCTGAAAATGCCTCTATTTCATGTCTATGCCTGCGATATTTTGAAAGCGCTAGCACATATTGAAAATATGTCTATTCAGAAGTTATTTTTTATAGAAAGTTACTGCTTGGACAATCAGAACCCGGTATTTGTAATAGTCCACTAATTTGTTTATCATGAAAATTTTAATATACCATGGATCATACTTACACTCCTGTACAAGACGTAAATATCTCCTTAACAAGTTCAATATCGTTAAGTTGAATTGCCAGGCTCAAAGCTTCTGGTAATTTGTCAAATTTCCTGAAAATACTGAGAGCTGTCCTGAGTAACGTTGAATCCTCTGGTTCAGGCACATAGTTAACACAACTGATAAAAAAAACAATGAAAATTATGCTATAACCAACTGGTAACTGAGGCACAAGTTAACACTGATAATTTCTGTGTAATTATTGATAAACTTTGAGCATGAAATGATTATCTGGGAGCAGTATTATTTTGGAAAGACTATTGTTGGTGGTGACAGACATCAGGTAAGAGAGAGGATTGAGTAAAGAGAAAGGTTTGAACCCAGGATCATATGATGAGTGTGATGATCTGGGTGAGAGTAGTCTTCAGAAAAAACTGTTGCTGTTGGTGACTGCATGATGCTTCAACTACCTAAGCAGTAGTAATTTTTAGAGTCCAGTAAAAAGTGAGAAAGACAGTAGACACCCAACATACAGTATAACATCCCTACAGTAGAATTGCACAGGGTCTGTGCAGGCTTCTTGTGAAGACATTCAAGGACATTTCAAGGAGTATTCAAGGACCAAAATGAAAATTTTCAAGGACCACATAACGAGGGGTGCGATTAGGATTACGAACTTTTAGATGAGGAAAACAGGAGTTTCAAGTGCCCTTGAAATGAGTTTTCAAATTCCAGCACTTTTCAAGGAGTTCAAGGACCTGCACGAACCCTGATTGCATTATACGATGCTTACCTAGTCAAATACAGGCAGACTCTCTGGAAGTTATTCTCATCTGTATGTTTTTCCAGCTTGTCTAGCTGTTCAATCTCCATCAGTAAATCACAAGCATCGGTCTCGGCATTGTGCTGCATGTCGTAGGGTATAATTTCCATGGCCAAGGCCACCAGTTGTTCCACAGTTATTTCTTGTAGCAATTTTTCTCCATACTCAGCTCTGATCTCTTCTGATAAGTGCCTAGAAGATTTATATCAAATAGGAAGTAAGCACTATGCTTATAAATCTTGCCAATGAGATGTTCATGTGCCAATCATTTTAACTGTAGGTTACATGTACACTGTACACTGTATGCTAAAATTTGTTTTGTTGGACTGTCCAATAGATTTCTGGTTGGCAATTTAAATAATGATCAACCCAGACAATTTACATATAATAATATACATATGTACTCGCACTACAGAAGACAAGAACCAGGATTTTAAAATATACACTGTAGAAGAAAAAAGATTAGGGACCTTAAGATCCATGACAGGAGTGAGAATGGTGACACTGAACAATGGTGCAAGCACGTTTTAAAAGCAGTTTTACATGATGAGCTGTTGTCCTTGCCGTTGCCATCCTTGCTAGAAGGTGAAAAAGCACCAACTAACATTCAAGAGAGCATGGCAAGGGCAAGCATGCTTTGAAAACATGCTCACTTCGTCATCCGGCATTGCCATCTTTGCTCCCATTATGGAACTTGACCCCTATTAAAAATGGGGGACTGGTTGAAATTTGAAGATTTAGTGGATATTACCAAAAGGCGAGGGGGATATCTAAAGCATCCCAAGCCCTACCATCCATACAAGAGGCTAATATTTTAAAAACATAATTTAATGATATCCTACCTGACATATTCATGTCCCCAAGATTCAAGGGGTTCTTTTGAACCAAGCATTCTGAACTTAAGACACTCTCGGCTTTCACTCACCATTGCCAGAACCGATATGATGTCTGCTAAGAAATGCTAAAAAGATACAATTTTTTTTTTCATGTGTGTTCTCTCACAAATAAGTGGTAGAATGTCAATTCAAAAAATACAGTGTAAATGAAATAAGGTGCATGTGATTAAGATTGAGGTGATCTTTGCACTATGATCTCAGTCTTTACATTCATTGAATGAGAAAGAGGACTAATTGGAGCTCCCAAAGCTAAAAATAATACATGTAGCTTCTCAATGGCTGGACATGATTACTGGCCACATCAAACCGACCAACATGCCACCAGTCAAAGTGACCCCTCAAGAAAATTCTTGTGTTCCCAAATGTAAGAAAGAAAGACTGAACAAGTGTATATTTTGCATAGACACCAAATTGTTTCTTTTAATTTGGCCCTGGACACCTCGTTTCCAATAATGTGCACCATTTTTGACTTAGGTGAATTCTTGGCCCTCTCTCCCAGATAGTAAATAACCAATATATCTTATTCTATAATCAATCTTGAATAGACCCCTTGTAGCACTTAAAATGCAGTTCAATTTGGAGGACAAAACAATAGGTTCCAATTCTGCGGAGATTGAAATTATTTTGTTTTGTCCTCCAATTTGTCCTCCAAATTGTTTTGTCCTCCAAATTGAGCTGCTTTGATGTTACAAGGTCTGTATGTATTCTCATCATTGCTTACTCTGTTTTCACCATCTTGCCATTTTGCATAGATCTCCTTCAGTCCACTATATTGTGGCCTTAGGAACTTTAGTGGTTTTGGTACAGATGTCATTGAGCTTGTACTTGCTCGTATCTGTGTCCTTAGCGCTTCCAGTGCTGGCTTGTGAAGGTCAACGTTGGATTCCTAAAAGTTGATAATTGAATTCAAAATCTAGAAGTCTCAAGGGTTGGGTACCAGACCAATTCAGAATTAAAATATATAAAAACTACTTTGCATTCCCAGATGGGGAGTGAAAGATATATGAAATTAAATATAAGGCAAGGCTGGCCTTTCTGGGTACAGTTAACATGGTGCATCATGGTCTAGCTTGGGTAAGAAGAGGATTTTTGAACCCAAGCTAATGACCACAATGGTCACCATGATCCTTATCCCCAAAAACGTATATGGCACAGAATAACCAATAGTTTGAGCATATTAGAAACTATGTTGTTCCATTTAACTTAGATCAAATACATTATCATCCGATTCCAGCTGTTCAAAAAACTAAGTGCAAAAATATTGTTGTTGGAAATCGAGCAGCCCTTGTCCAAGTCTTAAAAGTCATGTATCTCATGGAATTCAAGGAGATGGATGGTAAAGATTTACTTTAATTTTATAGAGGTTTTGCACTATCATGTGATGGCAGCCATGACAGGAGGCACAACAAGACTGTTTTTCCCCCTGGGAATCTGGATTCTTTCATATTTTAATCAGATTATACCAGATTCAATTGAACCTGCCTCCTGTCATGGCTGCTATCACATGATGGTTCAAAGCCTCTATACTTCAACTTTTTTTCTTTAATTTTTTGAAAACGTGTGACTTGGAGCAAGGGCTGCAACGCTGCGAAGTGTACCATGATTGGTCGTTTCACCCAAGCAAAAATAAATAAAGACCGCAGCTAGTGGACACACCATGGTCCTAGTCAAGACATGGTATATATATAACATAAATTTAGTCTATCTTATTCAAATTTGTTCTAAACTAGGGTCGTGTTATCAAAGAATTGCACATCATCTATCTCCCTTAACTTGGGTCTCTCAATCAAACAAAACAGTCAAAAACCGTTGAAAACATTTCCAAGGCTTTTACAATGTTATCATTAGCGAAGAACATGGTTTACAAGTCAATGTAGTTTGTCAAAAAATGAGTGAAAAATTTTAATGAGTTAGTCTGTCAAGCAAGAAATTTTAGTTTTTCGCATTTCATGTCACTAAAGTACACCACAAACTTACCGAAAGTCTCTCGACCAACATGTTGAGCTCTTCTTGAAGTTGGCGATCTTCCTCGCTCTATGAAGTCAAAAAGAAGTAAATTTACGATCAAAGAAAGGACTTTTCAATGAAAATTTTTGATGAGTCACGACCGGCATGCTGTTTAGAAAATCGTAATTTTGGCCTTGAAAAACGCAAAAATACTAAAATACAAAGACGCTAATGTTGAGTTGAGACTTCAATCTTACTAGTTCTAGCTCTTCTTCTTTTTTCGGCTCATCTTTAGGCTTGTTTTCTTCTTTTTTTGTCTCCTTTTCTTTCTTTGCCTCTGCTGCTGCCGGCGCCATGTTGAAGTCAAATGATCCCCTGAGGAATGCTGGGTACTTTTAGCACAGGGAGCCCGCCCGGATTATAAATCCCAGCCCTACTTTACATTGGGTTCCCTGTGGTCTCTCTGCGAGGTCTCGCAAAAAAATCCGGCCTGGTGGATTTTGGCATTATGGGTACTAGCACGTGTTAAAATATATTTTAAAAACTGATTAAATAATGGGCCAAATCCAGTTGGATGTAATGTTTTTTTTCCATTTCAGACCATGTGTCATTCCCTAAAGAATAAAATTCTTCGTTTGAGTTGTATTCATGTACATGCGCGATCGCTAAAACTGAAACATGACTAGTGAATGACACGTGGTCTGAAATGGAAAAACGTTACAAGCAAATAGATTTGTTCCATTTCCTTGAAAATCATATGATCCATCCCATTCCTAGTCCACGTCCACGTAATGCGTTTCCGAAACGATCCGTTTTCACCAGCGTCTCACTAAAAACACATCGAAAGTTTCGCGTTCCACAGTAGCGTTTTCATAGCATTTTTTCCCGTCCACACTAAAACGATCAAAATCGCAGATACGATCTGAAATGACGCACTATCATCATCTGCGCATGCGTAAAACAAACGTGCCGGTGTGCATGACGTCAGCCGCGTTTTCCAAAGCCTCCGTTTGCGACTGTTCACACTAATACCGATAGGCCTACGTTATTAAATATCTCCATGTAGTGTGGAGAGCGTTTTCAAGTTCTTGCTCCGAAGTTCAAATCTTTGCGGTAACAACAAAGCAAGTTCACATGCAAATTTACAGATTCTCGCTTTCTGTTTGGCTAAGTTGTAAAAAAGTTTGTTGGGTGGCTACGGTAAGGCGCGTCGCACTGTAAAAGCCCACGTCCATCTATTGGCATTGTCCATCTATTGAAATTTGAAATATTTCTTATCATTTTTGTAATTAGTTGATGCGCATTTAATAAGAGTGCTACTCTCACAGACATGACCCTGGGTGTGATATTCGGCATCCATATTGATAATTATGTCTGGTAACTCAATTATCTAAGCGATGTTTTCTTAATCCATTCAACAGTGCTCATTAGGAGGAAGAATTTTGTTGAAAAGAGGGTGGGGCAGTCTATAATAGCCAGAAGTTTTCATGGGCGCGGGTCATTGGAATAAGTGGCTAATAACTACCCATTTTTTGCACTCCCCTCCCCTCTCAGAATAGGAAAATTATAGAAAAAGAATGAAAGAAATAATGAAGATAAATTCTTTGATCCATCACCTCATCAGCCCATCATACAAAAAGACATCGACAAAACACAATAATTATTTTCAATCAAAGAAGTCCCCTGATAAATGGCTATTATTAATTTTATTTCAAATCAATTAAATAATTAATTGTTATTCTCTTATATTTATCAAAAGCATCAGTAGTGACTTTATCGTGTTGACCCACAAAATTCCATTTTTAACTCCATCTATTAATATACATATTGCTCAGAAAAAAAGCTTTACGACTGACACCAAAAATGCCTATCAATCTGACAATTAGCTTTTCTGAAAAGCAAATTTTTAGGCCACATTAGACCATTTATATCTATATTTAATTTAAATTCAACATGGGCATGCATACCAACTTTGCTTGTGTGCAAGGGGATTTGATCCACTCTCAACCTGTTTGCTAATAATCAGCCTAAAGAGATAGGTTCTGTATTTTATTAAATGTGGTCCCAGAACCCTGCCCTGTGGTACAACTCTCCCCTGAGTATGTCCACTGAAATGATGAGAACAGAATATTCAATACTTAGATAATTAGGGGTGTGCTACATGATTTTTAGATCCCTCTACTTGTATGAGATAATGCCCTGAAACCCAGAACAGTACTATTAAATCTAAGCTAAATTAGAGCCATTTGCTGCAGCATGCCAATAATGAAGCTGATATAATTTATGAACAAAGCAGAGTATTCTAACAGCAATCAAACATGCACAATGCAACATTTCTCAAGCTAGCATCTCTTAAGTTATGCAACTGCACCAGCAATTGCTCCAAAGGGATGCCCAAATTTCTCATTAATAAGCAAATTCAATAAGCACACAACATCATATTTGAACAACTCAAGGCTGGTTTGCTCTAGCACATTATTTGGCTCAGCAGCAACACTAACTGGTTCTATCAGATAGGATGCCTCCCTCTGATTAGCTGCATCATTATTGATAATATCAATGTCTTGTGGTGCAAGTTCTTCGATGTTCTGATTTTCTAGGTTGTGTCTGGAAATATAGCTGTGGTGGTCATTGTCATCATCATAATCATCATCTGTGTCATCATGACCATCATCATCATCATCTCCATCATATTCCTCATTCCAGTGCGCATGCGAAGGCGGCTGTAGGTCTGCTACCAACACATCATTAGGAGGTGTGTTATAACTGATCATTTCATTGTTAGAGTGACTATGAGAAGCATTGAGTTCATCCATGAGTTCATCCGTGAGGCACACAGATGCTTCAAACCAACCTATAATGAATAAAAAAGGAAATTTAAGACATATTGAATTGATAACCCTCAGAGTAGGGTGGAGGGGCAAAAGTGTGAGTTATGAGAGGGGGGTTAATTTCCACCACTTTCTCATCACTTATTAGTTTAAACGTCTTATCCATTATCAGCAATATTAAACTAGGCAAGGAATATGAAATTTAGTATGAATTACAGGTAATAGACCCAATCCACCATTTCCCAATTCAAATCATGCATCATTCACTTGAGTATCATTTATTTTTCTACAGTATATACACATTACTGTGGATACATCTCTAACAAAGAATTTTATTCTCAATCAAGGGAATGACATTGGGAACCAAATAAAATAAATAAATAAACAAATGAATTAATGAATGAATGAATGAATGAATGAATGGATGGATGGATGGATGGATGGATGGATGGATGGATGGATGGATGGATGGATGGATGGATGGATGGATGGATGGATGGATGGATGGATGGATGGATGGATGGATGGATGGATGGATGGATGGATGGATGGATGGATGGATGGATGGATGGATGGATGGATGGATGGATGGATGGATGGATGGATGGATGGATGGATGGATGGATGGATGGATGGATGGATAAATAAATAAATAAATAAGCAAACAAACAAACAACAAAGGAAGAAAGAAAAATTACCATTCATGTCTTTCAGGTTCAGCCGTGCTCCAGTTTGGTTGTGGACCACAGTGACAGACCAAATTGTACCTTCCTTTGAGCACATATAATTATTTGCATTCAAATCAAACAAACAAATAAGTCTATACAGTGCAAGGCAGCTAGGAATAGGCTCTATTGCAAAACCATGGAAGCGATCCAAGATGTGCTTAGACAGGCTCTCTGAGATGGGTTGCAGGTCATCGCTGTGCCCATTCCTGTCCATTGGTGAAAGATTATTTGAGAATGAATTGTATGAGTAGAAGTACCAGTTTTCCTCCAGGGCATCGAATGAAAGATAAAGTTGTGGTTCCATCGTGGTTTGACTGACAGACCACAGCTCTGCGACACTCGACTGAATCGTATGCTGTTCCTCAATGTCCCAATTACTGACACTTATAAAGTATTCACAGTTGGTATAATATCCACTGTCGTCATACACAAGCTCTGATTCATCATCACTTTCCGTCCCACTTGTCCCTCTCATCCAGCTGACTCTAGTACCCTCTGAAAGCCTGTCCATGGACCCACCCAGTGACCTCGGTACGTTTGAAATTAGTGAGGAAACAGACGTTTGACGGCTCATTCCAGAAGGTGGGGACAAAAGAGACGATTTCATGACAACAGCACTGGGCATGCCTAGCGGATGCATAATGAAGTGTGGATGAGACAACAAATCCATGAGTTCTAAACAGTCATTCATGTAAGGACCAGGAGCAGGTTTACCCTTCAGGAAACTACAAGACATAGCTGCTTTCCAGTCACACATCTCAAAGAGCAACCCCGTCTCCCTGTGTTTGATGTGATGGCGCCAGATTCTGTAAAACGTAAGCCCTTCTTCATTCCTAGCGACAGAACGAAACAACGACAGCCAACGATACAGCATGAGACAACTAGGAATAACCTGATATGGTCTAATGTACTTGTACTTTCGCGACAACTTCGTCGACAATTCGTACCCCATTAAGTCCTCTATGTACTCTTGTCTTTTATCAATGAATTTCCACTTGAAGTCATGGGTATCGTAATAGAAATCAAAGTTGCTATTGAAAGGAGGGAAGCTTCCGTTTTCTTCTGCTTCAAATGGCTCGGCTAAAGTCCACTTCAAGACGACTTTAGCCATGCGAAGCAACATGGCTTCTCTGAGTTCTTCAACATCAAGTTCGTCTTCACCAACTCGGCAAGAAATGAAGTATTTCATATCATCAGGAGAAAATTTTCCTCTCAAGTACAAATCTTGATAAACTTTGAACCAATTTTCACAGGTAACTGGAGCATTCTCGTACAGAAATCTTTGCGAAGGCCATTTTTGCAGAACTAAATTTCGCCAAAGACGAGGAGTTCTAGAAAAGTTTGCCCACTGCCTGCAAACCACAGCGATTCTTGTCAAGGTGTAAGCGTCGAAATATTCAAAAATGTGGACCAAAATTTCGTCTAGGAAGACAGCCATCTTGCACGAGGGCACTCGCAAAGATCTGGTTTGTTTGTAGTTTATTTTCTTGATTTCCGCGGGTTTGTTTTCGAAACGAATAATTTATGTGGCGAAGCCTGTGGCGTATGATTGTTTTGCTACGAAGCCACCGGAAGTGAAATTGAACCCCTAATTAACGTTATACCGGAAAAGAACTTTGGGATTGCAGAACAAAATGTTTTCTTTCCAGGGGAGGATAGAGTTGGACAATTATTTAGACTCAAAATATATTCTTCTCCAAAATAAAAGCCCAAAAAGCTACTAAGATAACAATGAATAAGCAAATTAAAACGATTTAATTAACATTGAACAATATTGTCAAATTTTGTACAAATTGTACAAATATATTCATAACTGTTCCTTCACCACCCCCTCGGGTACCGATTTGTTCACAATAGTGAACTTCCTTGAGGTTAGTACACGTCTGGTCAAGTCTCAGGAAATTCTATTCGAAACCGCCTTGAAAATAAAGATAAGGTAATCAAATCCATCAAGTATACACTCCTACATATGTACTTAATCAATGTACGCGTCTATATTTATAATATTATGACTTGAATAGCCTTAATGATGATAATTAAAGTCAATAAAATAGAGACGCCATTTTGTTTTGAAAGCAGCTCCATCGACTCAGATTATTACACGTGGCAGATACGATTTTTACTGCAAAACTAAAATAACGGGTATTTTGTTGTTAAACTGCTACAGAATGGCGCCTCTGAAGTGTTCATTTAGAAATCCAGACATTTTTTAAAGACAAAATTTGCTATATTTTCGAGGTAATAAGCTTAAATAAGACTTCGATACAAAGATTATTCATCTCTAAGACTCAGATAGGCCTTGCAAACTTGATAGTAAGTTTTGGATTCCATCTTCCTCTCGAATTACACAAGATAACAAAGAATAACGGTTCCTTTGTTACAGCAGAAGTACAAAGAGATGCAAAGAGATGAGACAGCATAGTTGAATTTTGTCGTGACAACTCTCCTAGATATCCACCTCCTTGCAGCAACAATGTTTCTTATTTTAAGAAAACAATCTTTTTCTTGCCTTTTGAAAGTACGTTTATAATTCAAAAATGCCATATTTCAGAGGTGCAAAATCCTTTGTTTTTCTATTGTTTAAGTAGTCCTGTTTAGCACTAACTATATATTATTTTTTCATGGATTTGTGTGTGTGCACTTACCTGAATGTACTTTTTTATTCAAATCCAATATTTTTATTAGGAAAAGGTTCTGCAAGACTTTAAATTTGTTAGAAGTACTGTTGATACAACAGTTGTGACACCGAAATCGTGCAATAGATTTCATGACTGTTGTCTCAATCAGTGCATAGCAATGAAAACAGACTAGCCTGTGTTGCATCCGGAATTTTCTTTGTAAAGTCTTTATGAAGAAAATTCTGGTTGCAACGCTGGCTAAAACAGAGTGGTAATCAATTTTTTTTCTATCTCCAGACTGACTGCCAGACACGCATGGTCTAATGCACTGAACACCAGTAAGACGATTACTCCTTGAAATATATCATGTTATTCATTGCGTACATCACATTTGTTGTACTCCTTGGTGGTGGGGCATTCATTCATCTCAAATGCAAAACCTCGCAATCAGAAGAGACTACAATTGCCAACCCGAACTTTAATGCCTTCCAGGCCATGTACTTCCGTGTTTATTTCCTTGCGTTAATGGCCGAGTGGCTCCAAAATCCATATTTATACAAACTCTATAGCCATTATGGCTTCATAGACACTCAGATTGCCATTATCTATGTTTGCGGGTTTGCTTCAAGTATGGTATTTGGGACCTCCAGTGGCTACCTCGCAAATGCATTAGGCAGAAAAAAAGCATGTATTCTTTTCACTATTCTTTACTCAATAAGCTGCCTTACTAAAATTTCAAGAAACTACGGCATACTTATCGCAGGAAGAATACTTGGCGGTGTCTCCACGTCACTATTGTTCACGGCATTCGATGCCTGGTATGTCTATGAACATTCCCAAAGTCATGACTTCCCCCCTGAGTGGGTATCGGCAACATTCTCCAAGGCTACGATCTTCAACAGTTTGATATCTGTAGGAGCTGGGGTCCTGGCTAATCTTGTTGCTGATTGGCTGAATTTTGGTCCTGTGGCTCCATTCATCATTGCAATACCTTTCCTCATTGGTGCTGGAGTGCTGATCCTATTTACTTGGGATGAGAACTATGGTGGACGCTCAGCAAAACTTTTCCAACCTTGCATGGAATGTTTGCGTCATATTGTCCAGAACAATCGTGTCTTACTGATTGGAACCATCAACTCTCTGTTTGAAAGCTCAATGTACATTTTTGTGTTTTTGTGGACTCCAGTGTTGGATCGGAGACACCTTAACCCACCATTAGGAATAATATTCTCGTCATTCATGCTCTGTGTCTTGATTGGTGGGTACTTCTTTAACTTCACAGTGAGACAGAGGATTGCACCAATAAAGGTGGTGATTTTGTCTGTAACAATGGCATCATTAGCAAATGTTGGAGCTGCCGTCGCAAGTGCCAATCATCCCAGAACTTCATTCTTGATGTATATTCTCCTAGAAATTTCATGTGGGGTGTACTTCCCAGCCATGGGATGGCTGCGGCAGAAGATCCTCCCAGAAGCTCATCACTCAGGGATTATAAACTGGTTTAGGGTGCCCTTAAACACTATTGCTGCAATTGTCCTACTTGCATTGCATGACACACACAGTAGTCAAGGGATAACCGCAATTTTTGCAATGTGTTCAATATTGCTGGTAATTGCTGCCGTCGCTGGGATCAAGCTAATGGTGTTGACCAGAAATGATGACACTTTAAAGCTAAACCAAATGGATAATGAGGAAAACAGGGTAGGGCTGTAAAGATACAGTAATTGAAGTACACCTATTTCAAAAAACATTGTCGGTTGGATATCTCAGGGTTCGTGCAGGTCCTTGAACTCCTTGAAAAGTGCTGGAATTTGAAAACTCATTTCAAGGGCACTTGAAACTCCTTGAAAAAAGAAAAAATTCCTTGAAAATCGTAAATACTCCTTGAAAAATATTTAGAAAGGTTTTTGTAACCCAAAATGCCTGTTTTCCTCATCTAAAAGTTCGTAATCTCGATCGCACCCATCGTTATGTGGTCCTTGAAAATTTTCATTTTGGTCCTTGAATACTCCTTGAAATGTCCTTGAATGTCTTCACAAGAAGCCTGCACGGACCCTGATATCTATTATATCACAGCATGGAACAGTCATGAACAGAGCCTTAAGATCCATGCTAGGTGAGAGCAGAAAGATCGAATTAGACTGAGGTCATTGTCAAAGGTTGTGGCATATTTAGATATGAACTTTTCGTAAATAACTATTCAATTATATCGTTTACGTTTGTTTCTTCCACTATTTTTTAATATGATACCGAGCTTTCGCACTTCTAGTGCATCATCAGGGCGAAAAGTATGTCTTACAACAATTCAAATTATTTAAAGACTATAAGGACCAATCAGAGAAACAATACAATCTATGGGTATAAACGAAATATCTAAACAAACCTATACAAGAAAGAGACAGAAGTGCGAAAGCTTGGTATTATATTAAAAAATAGTGGAAGAAACAAAAGTAAACAATATGGTTATTCCCACTTACAATAACATTTTAGACAAACTATTTAATTATTTAAAAAGACAAAACAATTATCACTTTCATTCATATTTTAATTTATAGCCCACAGCCCATAATTCATTTATAAAAGGTTTCAGATTTCAGATCTCTGACTGACAAAGTTTTTTAAAATAGGTGTATCCCCTACCAGGTGATCTGGAATCTAGGCGCACAATGCTTTGTTTGTCACAGTGAAAATTTCCAAGTGTTTTCTTTTATCTCTTGTCAAAATGAAATATTTTCTATCAATAACGACGAAATATGCTTTTTCTAAAAGGTATTTGGCGAATCTTTGCACGGATGAGTTTTATTTTCTTTATTTTTGAGTAAAAGCTGTTGTTAATCGAGCCGAAAACCTGGAACTAGGAAACATTGAGCTATGAACAAAATGTCCACTGATTGGCTAATTCCTTCAGCCTGAGAGAAACGAGATCACCTGGTAACAATGTCCTTTGAGGAATCTAGGGGTGCTGTAACTGACAGTGTGCAGTTTGGGAAACAAATAACATAAGGTTATTTAAGGTAAAGATAAAATAAAAGCAAGGACAAAAAAGAATGGTAACATATTATTGGAAATTAAACAGATATGAAAAGATCTGAATAAAGTAATGACAAAATTACATTTGAAAATGTTTTATTTCTCTATATTTTTTATAATTACTTCTTTACAAAGTTAACCTATCTATCTCTTTTAAAATTTAAATCAAATATCTGCAGTGAGAAAGGTCACTTACTTGATCACAATTTCATTGTGTTTGTATATAAAGGTTGAAATGTGAAAGCCCCATTTTTACTCTGATTCTCAATATTCTGCAAAGTCGGACATTTCAATTGCTTGTTGTGAAACAGATCCCTTGCAGCACATTGGAATGTAGCTCAATTTGGAGGACAAAATAATAGGTTCCAATTCTCAGGAGATTGAAATTCTTTTGTTTTGTCCTCCAAATTGAGCTGCTTTGATGTCACGTGAAAGGGGTCTTGGTTTTTCGCTGCCGTCAATCAAAACTAATCAGTCAGTACCTTTTATATTTTTGACTGGTGTTAATGAAAAATCAAATTTCAACAGGCAGTAGAAATGTTTTGTATACAAATATTTTTATGCCACAGAAAACCTGTGCTGCAAATAGTATGATATTTAATGCTGTTTGCACTTGATTTGATTCGATTACACATCTAGTTTTTAATCCTTTCTCATGCCCAACTAGCCAGCACTTGTTCGTATTCTTCATTTGTTATGAATGGCTGGTCAATAGTCCTGAAAGGATAAATGAATAACAGTTATGATCAGTAAGTACTACTCTTAGAAAAAGAAAGGAAAGAATGAAAAGAAAGAAACATGAAAGGAAAAAAAATATATATGAACAAAAAAAGAAAGTAAAAGAAAGAAGAATGAAAAGGGAAAAGAAAAGAAAAGTACTCACTTGATCATCAGGTCACCACAGAAAACACATTCTGTTGCAATAAGATCATCAAGCTCGGCCTGTTAAAGAGAAGCAATCATTGATCAACAGTTGACCATGGTAAAGGCAATATTATGCATAACTGATTGCAGCAGGGACTGTGGAGATGGGGGGGGGGGGAGGGGCTGGGGGACTATAGACCACCCACTTTTTCCTTTTTTCCATACTGTCTAGTCTTATATTTTCCAATCTTAGCCCCCCACTTTTTCCCATAGTCTCTTATATACGCCCCCCTCACTTTTTAGGGTGCTCCGCAGTCCCTGCACAAATGTTGTGACACTAGTATCACAATAAATCCCCATAAAGGTCTCCCGCTCATGTTTTATCTATCACAAGTAGTCCCCTATCATACCTTTAATGCTTCCTGTGACTGGTCTGAACTGACTGATGATGTTTCTCCATATGCAGGGTCGGCTGAGTAGATGCGATTGTATAATGATGAAGATTTTGCTCTAAATACACCAAAGATATCGTACAATCAATTAAATTTATCAAATATTTTCTAAAAAAAATTGGTCTCCTTCTTTCTAGTCTATGCCACATTTTTTTGTCCAGATGTGACGCAGGCTACTTCCTTCCCACCCATCTTCTCTTTTTCAGAACTATGTACTTTGTTTGTCATGACAACAGATTTGTACACTTACCTTTGTTTTTCCTTGAGAAGAGGCGATAACTGAAACACATTTCAATGACAGTATAGATTATAAAAAAAATACATTCAAGCACGCATTTCATGAATACCTCTTTCTCATTCATTCACTGACAGGCTTTGCCTTCTTTGAGCTATTCAAAGATACCAAAAAAGTCTGCAGGAGTTGCAAAGAATGGTAATTGTTCAGGGGTGGATTTGGGGGGACCAATGGGGCCATGTCCCCCTCTAAGTCTGGGGAGTGATGGTTATAAATAAATTATATAAGTTTATATATTTAAGTAAGTTTAAGTTTCTGCATCCTACCCTAACCTTTAAACTTAAGATTGTTTAGCCCATCCTTGAGTACCTGCCCTAATACAACAGTTTCACATTGGATGCAAAATGCTGTTTTTGAAGACCACAGACTCACTTGCACAGGGTTAGCCTCGTTTATAAGTAAATGACACTAACTCTGTGCAAATGAGGTCTTCAAAACACGGTGGTTTGCATCAAATGCGAATTAAACTGGTGTATTATCAGGAAAAGATGTGTTGAATATTACTGACCTCATTTACTAAACAGTCAGTGTGGAAGGCATGTTGGCATTGGAACAAGTAGAAACTCCTTGTCAAGAGAGGATATAAACAGATGGAGCACTTCTCATTGGCTGGAACAATGCCACATCTGGAGAAAGAATGATTATGACATCATACAAAATCACTGCAAAATTCTTTAGAGTTTATGAGTATGTTTCAAAGGCAGGAAAACAAAATACAAACCTGTTTCTAACATCTTGGATGTCTGTTCTGATAAGTTTTGCACTTTCAGTTGCTTCCTAAGATTATGAATTTCATTTTAAATAAGCAATATGATATTAAATAATTTCTATAGTTATCATTGTCATCATCAACAATCATCAAAACCAGTTGTCAATCATCAATGAGCACCTTGTCAATTATCATGGATCATCATCTTCATCAGAATCATCTTCATCAGAATCTTCACCACCATCATCATCATCGTCATCATCATCACCACCATTATTAACATCGTCATCATCACCATCATCACCATCATCATCATCACCATCAACTATCATCAACATTATTACCATCATCATCCTCATCATTCATCACAATTTATTTAATGTTTTACCTGCATATCATTTTTCAAGTTTTGAATATGTTGATTATACTCTTGAAGTGAGGAACAAATGGCATCCTTTGAAAATAAAAAAATGTTTTTAATAATTAAAATTATAGAAAGTGAAAAATATGAGAAAAGGATGGAATCATCAAGACAGGGCATCTCTCAAATAACTTACCTTAAAATGGTCTATCGTCACAAAGTCTTGAAAAAATGGAAGGATGTCTTCTATCTTCAGTAATGTACACTGATTTAAAAACTCCATTGCCCTGGAATAGTAGTAAGAATAGTTTTCCTCAATTAACAGTTGATAGACCTATTTACCTTGGGTGTAATATTTTCCCATTTTAGACATGACTGTATCATTTCCTTGAGAATCATTTCTTTGTTTAACAGTCACACACAATAAGACACTTGAATATGGATACAACTCACAGGGGCATAGCCAGGATTTTGCCTTAAAGGGGGATGGGGGCCTGGGCCCCCTGGCTACACCCTTGACTCAAACAAAACTCCTAATTGTATGATGATATTTAAGAAAAAACATTCAAATTGGCATAATATGTCCATCCATATATTAATTGGAATATCCCTTCCAATCACAGGATTTTTATCAAAATGCCTTCCAATTCAATGGTATGTCACAAAAGGCTTTTTCATCCAAAAAGCAGAAAATTTGTCCCTTTCTGATCATGGGATTTCTAGCAAAAAAATCTCAAAATGGCATGTCTCGAAAAAAGAATTTCCATCCAAAAAACATGGACAATTTTATCATACTACAGTGTCTCCATCAAAAAGGGTTGAAATTGTTATGGCAAATGGTGTTTTTCTGGAAAACGTTTCTCTAGAATGTTAAGCCTTACTTTTTAACATCTCTGTCTTCTTCAACAACATGTCTTGCAATCCTCAGCCACAGTTTCTTTCTCAAGACTTCATCATCCTCTGCAGGCTTCTCGGCATGGAGTTTAGCTAGTTCAACATCAACCTTGAACAAAGTTGCTCAAAATTATTAATTAAAATTGCAGAGACAGGGTTTGGAGTGGATTGAAAAGAGGAGGCTTGCCTCCCCCCCCCTCCCCCCACATTTGAGGCTTGAGGGTGCTAGGGCACATTCGCTGGTACCCCCAGGGCTTGAAATAATGGCCAGTCAGTTGCCAGTAATGATGACCAGTAAATTAGCTTTAGCTTGGTAATACCTTGTTTCTGGTTCAATGTTGGTCAAAATGACCAGCAAGGCAAAGATTTCACCAGACAAGTTCCAATTCTGGCCAGACATTGTCCAATCACCAGCCGTTATTTCAAGCCTTGCACCCCAGCTATGCCACCTATGAATCTGTTACATATTTTAATCTGCGGCCCAGAGCGAAAAAAACAACTGAAGACCTTGGAGTATATGTCAGAAACAGTAACGGTCACATCACGACAGATCTCACCTGAAGAGCCAAGTCTACAGCTTCCTCATATAACCCCATTGTACTATAGATGTGCACACAAGCTCTGTGTTTGCTGTGTTCAGAGCAAAGCCTCAGGGCATACTTGAGATCGTAGAAGACCATGTCTGGATCCTAGGGGGGAAAACAGTCAAAATTTTAAAAAAATAGTAATTTCTTCAAGCCTTCATTTCATGCTCACAAATCAAACCCTGAAACAGTCTCTGCATTGATCAAAGTCAGGGTACAGAAAACTCACAGATTGAACCCTGAAACAACCTCTGGGCTGATCTAAGTCAGGGTATGGCTAACTCACAGATAGAACCCTGAAACAACCTCTGGGCTAATCTAAGTCAGGGCATGGCTAACTCACAGATCAAACCCTGAAACAACCTTTGGGCTGATCTAAGTCAGAGCATGGCTAACTCACAGATGGAACCCTGAAACAACCTCTTGGCTGATCTAAGTCAGGGCATGGCTAACTCACAGATCCAACCCTGAAACAACCTCTGGGCTGATCTGATCTAAGTCATTAGAAACATTAATTTTTGAATTATGCAGCCTTCACCCAACCAACTCTGCTCACATGATATGCTGAGTGCAGGAATTGAACCCAAGACCACAGAGGATAGAGCAGAGTGTACTACTGCTCTGCACCCTTGATTCCCATGAAAGAACTTACAGTGCCTTGCATCTGAAGGTAGCGCAACAATGAATCATCATCCTTGAGTTCCACGTAAAGTGACAGGAGGTAGTTATGGATGGCCTGATCTTGATTACCAAGTCTCTCAATACAGAATTCTAGATAACGAACAGCTTCTTCCAACTACAATATAAAAACATGACCATTGATAATGCTATTAAACAAATGAATGTGATGTTAAAATGTGCTCAGAACTGTTTGACTTCAATTGACAGAAGCTTAAAATTAATTATCTTTTTTGGAAAAAAGAATGATGATGATGGTGGTAGTGGTGGTGATGGTGGCAGTGGTGGTGGTAGTGGTGGTGGTAGTGGTGGTGGTGGTGATGGTGATGGTGATGGTGATGGTGATGGTGATGGTGATGGTGATGGTGATGGTGATGGTGATGGTGATGGTGATGGTGATGGTGATGGTGATAGTGATGGTGATGGTGGTGATTTTGAGGTGATGGTGATGGTGATGGTGATGGTGATGGTGATGGTGATGGTGATGGTGATGGTGATGAATGATGATGATGGTGATTATGATGATGATGGTGATGATGATGATGATGATGATGTTAGTCTAGATCTGTTGGCCACATTCAAGTAACATATTTCCATTACCTGTACAGACTTCCCTTGTTGATGATAATGTACCAGAGAAGGAATCAGCCTTTTTGAATTCAGTGCTCCTTTCTTCTCAATCCAGGCACTGACTGTTTGTTTTGGAATATGCTGCATGAGAACTGGAGAGAACTTGTAGTACAGTTCTGTGTCAGTCTGCTTGGTGAGTACATGGAGTGCAGCAGGATAATCATCATGTTGGATATGATGGCTTATTACATGGTCATAATCTAGAATGGAAGAAAAAAATGAAGTGAAAATATAGAGGGGGTGGGATGAGTGGGATGGATGATATGGGATGAATAGATAGATGGAAGGAAGGATGCCAAATGGGGTGTGTGAATGGGAGTGGTGGTAGATGCATGCAAGAATGGATGGCAGGAAGGATGGTTGGAATATTTAAAATGGGGGATGGATGGATGGATGGATGGATGGATGGATGGATGGATGGATGGATGGATGGATGGATGGATGGATGGATGGATGGATGGATGGATGGATGGATGGATGGATGGATGGATGGATGGATGGATGGATGGATGGATGGATGGATGGATGGATGGATGGATGGAAGTCTAAAACAGGGAATGAATGTAAGGAAGAAAAGAAGAAAAAGAATGGACAGAAGGGAGTGAGAATGGGAAGGACTGGGGAGGAAAGAATTGAGAAAGATGAGATAGGAAAGTAGTTAGAAGAGGGATAAGGAAATAATTATATAAACAGGAAGATAAATGTCTACCTTGCATCAACATGGCAAAGAAAACCAGGTTTTCAACATCTCCATGACTTGCAATCAGTTCATATGCTGTTTTCATGTTTTGATCCAAGCATGACTAAACAACAACAACAACAACAACAACAACAACAACAACAACATCAGCAACAATGAAATCATGATAAAGTGGAAGAATAAAAGAATGTCAAATTTGGGGCTAAAAACAATGGCTGCTCAATGACCAGACATGATGACCAGTCTCATATGAGCCTTATCAACATGTGACCAGTCAATGTGTCCAGCGTATACTAAGACTGATGTGTTTGCTAAGAAAAGTGTCAGTTTTACACATATCTGGATATTACCTTAATGTGATTACTTT
Source organism: Anthopleura sola (assembly GCA_023349425.1). Lineage (NCBI taxonomy): Eukaryota > Metazoa > Cnidaria > Anthozoa > Actiniaria > Actiniidae > Anthopleura > Anthopleura sola. The sequence continues at coordinate 2,649,367 of JALHLI010000015.1, read as the reverse complement.
ATTAATCAAAGTTAACGGGGAGAGAGTGGTCAGCAGTCATCTTGACAGTCGTTGCGCATGCGCAGGTTTACTAGCCCTCGTGGTTCATGCTTGCTTGCTCGCTTGGTTGCTTTGCTTTGATCTGGTTGCTTTGGTCGCCATATTTTGCTCTTGCTGGGATTTGCTCCCATCTCCCACCCTCCCTGTTATTCTTTAGGTAAGTATCAACTACAATTCCACTGATCAATCAGTGTGACAGGTGCCGGGGGATGACCCGTGGCTTGGTTGCCATGGTAACCTCCTTGCTAGCCTTGCTTGCTTGATCGTTGCAAACAATTGGCACCTACCCTCCATTCATAGTATTGAGCGACAAGTTAACTTAGTAAAAAAATATTTAATTATCAAAAAAAAAAAAATTATTATCCTTAAGTCTGATAAAAGTCAGGGCACAGGTAACTCACAGATCAAATAGGAATTTATTGGTAGGAATAAAATAATGTACCATAATTTTATATCAAGTTTCTACCTTTAAGCAAAAATAGGAAAATTTTGCTAGAAATGCTACCATACTACTTGTAGTTCATGACTCAACAACATATTAATAATCGAATCTACAGCCTTATATCTACAGTTCCTTTTGAAGTTTGATGCAATTTGAGAAGCTTCGTATCATGCTAGAATTTTAATATCTTGAACGTGGCCTATTATTACTGTTAGTAGATGTATGGATTAATAAGGTCATACCTTCACCACAGTAGTGGCCAGGAATTTTCTGAACTCTTCCTGGAGTTTGACATGTTCAGAGGGAGTACTGCTAGATGCATCCTTCAGCTGGTTAAGGTGGTTGAGATAAAGCTCTATCAACCACATCACTATCATGGTCATCTGCGTCTTGTCCTGGAAGAATAATAAAGTTAGATACAAGGTGCCAAACTCACAAAATTTGTTGAGCTACTTCCAGACTATTACCATTCTGGATCTGCCCTGGCCTCCTACGCAGGCGCTCTTAGGGTCGTCATGCAATACTCTTCTCCCTGAGAAACATTGCATGTTGACGTGACGACCCTAAAAACGTCTGCAAAGGAGACTAGATCTGCCCTGTCATGTTAGCCTCTTCCTCTAGGATTTTGATCATGAGTAGGCAGGGGGTCACGAAATCAAGAAGATACACCTTTTGCTACACTAAACAACTAATTCCAAGCTAGAAAGGTAGAGGGACACCAAATTTAGAAGATGCACCTTTTGCTATACTACCAGGTGTCTGGCACCAACTAACCAATCACAACATGCTTTAAGGCTTAGCCAAGCGGCCCTAGCTCTAAGTCTTTCCCCAATACAAATACATGCTTTTTCAAAAATTTAGAGAAAAGATCGAAGGATAATTATGTGAAAATGAATTAAGCAAATCTTTGCTGTTTATCTTCTCGAACTCTGCAAAATATATGACTTTTAAGACATGAGAGGGCCACTCGAATTACAACAATCCTTTTCACGCTTAGTTTTTATACACTGTCAGCTGGAACCAACTAATTCCAAGCTAGAAAGAGGGGGGGAGGGGAGGGAGTGGGTTCATAGTCACCCTGTGACCACGGTCCCCTAGATCCACCATAATTAGGGTCATGATGCAATGCTTCAATTTCAATACTTCACTTGACTGTGAGGAGTGAAATGTTGCATGACGCCCCTAATAAGGACATCAGTGTAGGACAGTAGGGTAGCGAGGACCCAAGATCTGGGGGGGCACCTAGAATTAGAACTAATTACCAAAAATTTAGGGGACACTTGCAATTGTCTGCCCCCTTCCTACACCAGTGGCTCAAACTGAAAATCTTAGGGGGAAGGCTGCCCCCCCCCCCCCCATCACGAGGAGGTCATGTATGACTAACCTTATGTTCCAGGCCTTCAAGTTTTTTCATGAGAAACATTCTTAATGCCTTCTTTTCTTCTACTTTGATGAACTTTAATGCAACTTCTTCAAAAGAAACCTGTGTCTGGGCATAGCAGTTGGCTGCTGCAGTGTAGCTTGAAACAGAAGATTAGAACATGATGTTATTCAACCCATTAAAAAGTGTTCTTTCTTTCCACATAAGAATTCTACCGAGGTAACCATATAGGACGTTTGGAGTTTCCAAGGGGTGGGAAGAGTCTGAGGAGGGTATATTGTGTAGTTCCAGAAAATATCCATACCTCTTCCATGAAGAGGGATCAGAATTCCCAAGGGGTGGGGAGGGTCTGAGGAGGGTATATTGTGTAGTTCCAGAAAATATCCATACCTCTTCCATGAAGAGGGATCAGAATTCCCAAGGGGTAGGGAGGGTCTGAGGAGGGTATATTGTGTAGTTCCAGAAAATATCCATACCTCTTCCATGAAGAGGGATCAGAATTCCCAAGGGGTGGGGAGGGTCTGAGGAGGGTATATTGTGTAGTTCCAGAAAATATCCATACCTCTTCCATGAAGAGGGATTGGAATTTCCAAGGGGTGGGCAGGGTCTGAGGAGGGTATGTTGTGTAGTTCCAGAAAATATCCATACCTCTTTCATGAAGAGGGATCAGAATTCCCAAGGGGTGGGGAGGGTCTGAGGAGGGTATATTGTGTAGTTCCAGAAAATATCCATACCTCTTCCATGAAGAGGGATCAGAATTCCCAAGGGGTGGGGAGGGACTGAGGAGGGTATATTGTGTAGTTCCAGAAAATATCCATACCTCTTCCATGAAGAGGGATCAGAATTTCCAAGGGGTGGGGAGGGTCTGAGAAGGGTAATCTATGTTGTGTAGTTCCAGAAAATATCCATACCTCTTCCATGAAGAGGGATCAGAATTCCCAAGGGGTGGGGAGGGTCTGAGGAGGGTATGTTGTGTAGTTCCAGAAAATATCCATACCTCTTCCATGAAGAGGGATTGGAATTTCCAAGGGGTGGGGAGGGTCTGAGGAGGGTATGTTGTGTAGTTCCAGAAGCCTCCCTCATGGAGAAGGAATGGAATTCTAAGGGGTGGGGAGGTTATATTGTGTAGTTGTGGGTCTGAGTTGGCCAGTTTTTGTGCATTGTTCATATTTTGATACCTTCCCCAAAGAAAACAAAAAATGGATAATTTTGCTGAGAGCTTACCTTTTCTTCTGGAACAAATCCTCTGCTTGTTTGGTCAACACCTTGTCAAGATTTGCAGGATTGTCCTATTAGTAAAAAGAGGGTCATACATTTTATTACTGACAAGTAACTTACAACCTTTTGAGGGTTTCGTCCCTCTGCAAAACCTAAATGTTGTAAATAAATCGACCTTTCTCAAAATTATTGGATGTGAGGCTAATTAACATGAAAACACAAAAGAAATCAATGGAATTCTCAATGGAATTTATGGTATTTCTTTTATATTCCAATGTTAGTCTCACATTCAAAATAATTTTGAAAGGTCAATTCCACTTTGATCTGTGAGTTTGCCCTGACTTAGATCAGCCCAAAGGTTGTTTCAGGGTTGGATCTGTGAGTTAGCCATGCCCTGACTTAGATCAGCCCAAAGGTTGTTTCAGGGTTGGATCTGTGAGTTGCATCTGTGAAAAAGGTCTAGTAATATTAGTCTGTTAACAAAGCAAAGTATCAATATTATTACCCTGCAGTAGAGTTTTGCTCTTTCAAAATCCTCTTTCTTCAGGTACATTTTCCAAACATCTCTGAAACACACACAAAAAAAGAATTGGTGCTGACACACAATAATAATAATAATAATAATAATAACAATAATAATAATAACAATAATAATAATAATATTCATTGACTTATATTGCGCCAATATGCATGTTCATCGGTGCATGACAAGACATTGCACACAAGACAGTGAAAAAAGAATGGAGATGCATACTGTAGGGAAGCGAGTATGGGGTGCCCTGCTATAGACTGATATCAAACTAGCGTGACATTATGAAATATTTGATTTACAAGAAAAAAGAGTTTACAATCAAATTAATTTGTCACATCCATAACAGTAAAAGTTTCATAAAAATTGCTCTTAAACTTTAATATTTATTTTTCCTCCTGCTGCAAACATAGACTTCATAAATTAAAGAGTTTATACCTGCTTTCTCTTATAATGTGGTACTGGAAGATGGCTGTATCTGAATATATCCACACTGTCTTTTTGGCCATGTCGATGGACATCCCCCTCATCACTCCATACTAGCAAAAATGAATATTGCTATTTTCATATTATTTATAAATTATATACATTTTTATATTTATTGAATAATATCTGGGTTTTTTTACCCTTGGTGGCATGACATCTTCAAAGACTGTCTCTTCACTCAATAATGACACAGCTTCAAACCTATTGAGAGAAAGAAAGAAGGAAATATAGGTTACCAAGCATAGACCAAAAGATAGCAAACAATAACACAGGGAGAACAGGGACAATAGGGACACTGTAAAGATACAGTACATGGGACAACTTGGGCACAGAAAGGACTACATAAGACAATAGGGATACTATAGGGATAAATGGGACATTATACAGACAATAGGGAAACTGCAGGGACAACTGGGACACAAGGGGAAACAAGAACAGAAGGGAGAACTTGGGCACAGAAGGGACTACATAGGGACAATAGGGATACTATAGGGATAAATGGGACATTATACAGACAATAAGGATACTGCAGAGACAACTGGGGCACAGAAGGAACTACACAGGGACAATAGGGATACTATAGGCCAGGGACAAATGGGACACTATACAGATGTGCCACAACTGGGACACAAAAGGGACAATGGGGACGTCCAGCAGGGACAACTGGGGCACTATACCCACAACTGGGGCACTATAGGGACAACTGAGGAACTGTAGGGACAACTGGGGCACTGTAGGGACAACTGGAACACAAAAGGGACTACAGAGACAACAGGGATACTATTAGGACAAATGGTACACAATATATATACACCACAACTGGTACTTAGAAGGGACACAGGAAATAGGTAGGATAGCACTTTCAGGAATTACAGACTGGAATAGAACAAAAGTCTACTAGGTCAACAGAAACATCTACATTTACAGTAGACAGCACTTCAACATCAGAGGATTACAAAGGGAGGTTAAAGGGGCACTTGGATGAAAATCGATGAAAATTGGAAATGACTTGAAACTTGGTTAAACTTATCTATATAGCCCCAATAGTAGCCAAGCAATATATTTTCTTGACAGTCAAAATTGGCGGATAAGAATTACATACATTTTTCAGCATCTAAATTGTGAGTAAATGACGTCATTTACTCAACCATATTCATTTGTTCTTTTAGTTTTTAAAGCAAAATTTCTCAACTGCAAGTGGCTCCCAGACTAAGATTTATGCCAATCTGGTTTTCATAATCATGATTGAGTCATATTATTCTTAAATACTTGAAATATTCAGACTTTCAAAATATGGGGCGTTTTGATCCAATTGCCCCTTTAAGAGGTTACGAGAACAGCACAAGGTCGGCAAAAGAGCAACATAGACTTCGAGCCAAAGGCACAGAAAGGCAGACAACTCGTCACCAAATAGGATATTAGACAAAGAAGAACTGACACTTTGACTTATACCTGTCTTTGTTAAGTAACAGAGCATGGAACTCAGTGAGCCCGATAGCCAAGGGTGGCACTGGTTCTTTACTTTCACCAGACGGCATGTATCTTTATATTATCCGTTAAGACCAAAAAGACAACTTAGACAAGACAAAATAAGAAGGAATGATTGAAATGAATGGGAATGAAAATGTGATTTTGCATGTGATGAAAGGAAAACGTTGGGAATGAGTAAAAAATGACTAAAATGGATGTGAAGACAAAAAATGAAATGGCATATAAATGAAATGAAACATGAAATGTTAAGGATACAAAAGCAGCTTTGACTCTGTAATAATATTGTCAATTTTTTCTTTCGGTGTAAATGTCAATTTCCCATAATATACTCCACTTCCTGAAACAAACAACATTCACAAAATATATTTACTTATTATTTCTTATTTCCCGTTCATTAAACAGCTTAAATAATTATCACGCAAAATTACCTGTCAGCCATGCAAAGGAGCTTGGTGCTCCTCTGAATTTGGAATAGAAAAATCTTAATTCACCATGATCAAGATTCCCTGGCATCTCATGGAATGGAGCTGGAAAATAGAAAATGGATGAGTAAAAGTATTAATAAATGAATGAATGAATGGTTGCATTGGTTGGCACTGCTGTGGTCAGAGTTCTAGTCTGGGTCAGGTCAGATCATAGAATTGAGTTTGTTTGATGTATTGTTCTCTCCTGTGCCACAAGGGTTTTCTCCAGGTACTCCGGTTTCCTCCCTCCGTAAAAATCAACATGTGAGTTGAGTTATGTGCATAGAATATATAATGTAGAGGTAGTGTGTGTGAGTGACAGTGGGCCAAATTGGAAACCAGTATTAAGTTACTGAATTTGAATCCCACTATAAAAATAAAGTAATTAATATAAAAAAAAGTGATTTATTAATAATGGTCAAAATATGGTCCAATTTCTTTCTGATTTTTTCGCATTACTCCAAAGTGATATGCCAACAGCTTTAGCTAATATTATGAACTCAAAACAGGTAAATTGACTACTTTAAATTTCCACTTCATTACTAAATTCTTCTGTTTTTGCAAAATTTATATGCTTCAAAGCTTCAACGTCAAATATCTCAAAAATGCTCTCACAGATTTTCTTCAAATTTTCTGATCCTTGAGCAAAATACTCATCCTCAAAGATATCAAGCGCGATTTAAAAATTTACACTTCACAGGGCTGTCAATATAAATTCTGATTTAAATAAAAACATGCTGAATTGAAAATTCATCTTTCCCTTGAAACCTTGAATTTTTTTTTTACCCAATGAATTGTTTGCATCTGTACATTTGTGACATGAAGGTAACATGCCGAGAAAACCTCATTGAGCCACCTGAAAAAATTATTCCACTAGTAAAATATAAAGATGGTGTATTATAACAAGGTTCCATACCAGGAGCATTTTCATATTCAGTAAACATTGGTACAAAGTCTACAGTCTCTCCATTAGACACATCACCTATAAACTGGTAAAGACGACTGAAAATAAACCAATCACAGCGTGTTACATTACTTATCCAAGGGCAGATCCAAGGGGGGGGGGGGGGTGAATTGGGTGACTAGTCACCCCCCTTGGAGTTAAATATAATAAGAATATGATATGATCAAAGACCAAAAATGATGCTGTGTAATGCCTTGCTAGGTACCAGTCATCCCCCCTTGAAATCATTCTGGATCCACTGCGGCTATAATCGTCCAATCAAAGTCCGTGAACATGCTACATAATAGCCCAATTTCGAGATATGCTTTGCTTGTCTTGCACAAAGGTTTCAATGTGAGGCTACATGTTAAATGCTCCTGAAGTAATTCATGACAGGAGAAAAGAATATATTTAATTTCGCATGGAGCCTCGTACTGAAACCTTTGTGCATAACAAGTGAAGCATATATTGGAAGTGAGCTATTATTATGGCACAGAATAGTCATACAAATCTTTTACACCCTTAAAGAATAAGTAATGATTATGCAATACAGCCTGTACATATGCATGTAATCACCATAGTAATAAGAATGTCATACTTATACCTTAAAGTTGCTACCATAATAATATACTTGCGATCTTGACTGGAAAATTTCTCAAACATTATACCACAAATTGGCTCTTCCTTTTCACCACTGGCATTGACGTCATACAACTGTTGATAAAATCAAACTTTGTTGATTTCGAATTTTTAAAAAGATCTTGAATTTTTAGCCATTGTCCTTACTTGTTTACAAAATCTTTCAAGCCCTCCTTGGAAAAACTTCTCCTCTGGTTCAATTTCTGTTTCAAATAACAAACCTATGAAAGAGGCATGAATATTAGCAGGGCTGAAAAACGAGCCAGCTGTATTGGGTAAAATCACAGGCTCACCTTCTTTCTATAAAAAATGCCTATGGTTTCAAAAAAATCTCAAAATCAGCTACAAAAGTTATAAAGTAAAGCTCATTTTTTTAAAGTTAAGAGAAATTTGCATTTTAATCTATGAACCAATGCCTAAGGTTTGTTTTTACGGTATGTAGAACTTTTCTAATGTTTGTACTAATTAAAAATACTTTTCCCTGAAAACTTCAACCAATTTTTGTGTTTCATGCAAAGTTTTCAAGCGGCCATGTTTGTTTCCCATTGAAGATTTGGCGCATGCGCACACGCTTTTCAGCCCTGTTGTAAGTCTAAGATTACAATTTTCAAAAATGTGATTGGGTTCCCTGTGTTATTTGGGACACAGGGATCCCATTTTACAAGCAGTCTAACCTTTGGTTGTTCCTAATAATATAGTCTGTGTTGATGTTTCAGTTAACTTTGACTTGTTCCATGCAACAGCACTTATTAAATGACCCTGTGCATAAAGAGCTTTATAGTTACGAAGAACCAAACAATAGGTGATGATGGTATCACCAGATCAATGAATGGATAAATAAATGAAGGAATAACAATGTGGGATGGATGGATGGATGGACAGACGGACGGACAGACAGATGGACAGACGGACGGACAGACGGATGGACAGACGGACGGACAGACGGATGGACAGACGGACGGACAGACAGATGGACAGCTGGGTAAATAGATGGATGGATGGATTGACAGGTAGAAGAATAAAGAGAGGGATGTGTTGGTGGAAAGATGGGTGAATGGATGAAAGGATGGATTGATGGATGAACAGATAACAGATGGAGGGTGCATGGATGGATGAATGCACAGTTGGATTGATGCATGGACGGACAGATTTATGGATGGACAGACAACTGAATGGACAGAGGTACCAATGGATGGTTAGATTTAATGGATAGATAGATGAAGAGATGGATGAATGGATTTTGGGTGAACAGACTGTCAGGTGGCTATGATAAGAGAGTTGTATTAATGTAGAAAGGAAATAGTACACAAATAAATAATAGTAAAATGGTAAAAATCTAACTTTCTTTTAGTTGATTTTATCACACTTACCCTCAATTTTGTCAGGGGTTTTGGTTTCTTTGAGTTCCTTGCAAGATAATAAGACTCTTGGGAATTCATGCAAATTATCAGATGCCGTGCAGTTGGATCCAAGAAGATCTTATGGACAGTATCGTCCATCCTTCTACTGATTTCAACAGCTAAAATACGAGAATACCATTCAAAGTAAGACAACTTTATTCAAACAGAGTAACAATTACTGCTATTTTCAAAACATGCGAACTCTAGCTGTAGTTGCAAGTTTCCCATTGGAATTTGGTTTTTCACTGCCGTCAGTTAAAAATATAAATTTAAAAGGTACCGACTGATTAGTTTTTATTGACGGAAGCCAAAAACCAAATTTCAGTGTGCAGCTCGCAGCTACTGAGTTCCCATGTTTATGAAAATAGCAGTAACAAGTCACAAAATTCTGATAAATTTGTGGCGAGCACTTGAACAAAAACTCCTGAATTTTCGAAAGTCCGAATAATTCAAATATTTGAGGATAATATGACTCAACTGTGATTATGAAAACTGGATTGGCAAAAAAATTTAGCTTGGGAGCCACTAAAGTTGAGAAATTTTGGTTTAAAAGCTTAAAGAACAATAGGATTGAGTAAATGATGTCTGCCATGCATTGTGAAGGTAATGGTGGAAATTTGCAAAGGGGTGTCCAAAATGAAAAAAGTGATGATATAGTGATGTCATGGATTATAAACCCGATCTGACTTCTTTTGTACAAGTTTTGTTTATTTGGGGGTGTCTGGTGTAATAATGGAAAACCCCCTGGATCCGCCCTTAAGCTTGGAAGGTCTAACCATTTGAAGATATTAATTTTTAGAGCAAAGGCAGCACCTTGTACTTACTCCAATATTTTGAGCCAACCAGATTTACAGTATTATTCATGGTTGATATCAAATGCATGGTTCTGTACTTACTGTCAATCTCACTTGTGTTTGTCAGGTCTATTCGCATGACGATATTGGTGCTGAGTGCAACCACAACTGTGTTATTACACACAACCAAATCAGCAATATTACTTGGTGGCCTGAAATCAATGATTATAAAAATTACTATTGTGAATTTTATCAATTGATACTGTATCCTGAAACAACCTCTGGACTGAGATTCTAAGTCAGGGCATGGCTAACTCACAGATCAAACCCTGAAACAACTTCTTGGCTGATCTAAGTCAGGGCATGGCTAACTCACAGATCAAACCCTGAAACAACCTCTGGGCTGATCTAAGTCAGGGCATGGCTAACTCACAGATCAAACCCTGAAACAACTTCTTGGCTGATCAAAGTCAGGACATGGCTAAATAGTTTGGTAAATTTTGTGAAGGGAGGAAAACTGGAGAACCCACACAAAAATATGAAGACCTAAGAAAATCTAATAAAGATTAGTAAAATTCTACTACTATACTAATGCAAATCCTGCATTCTGATTGGCTAACGTACTCACTATCTATCAGCCGATAGATAGTGGGTAGAGAAAGCCGGACTTGTTTTGAAAAAATGGCGGCTTTTCGTTCGCGCTTTTGTTTAGTTTAGTATAGTATAGTTTAGTTGAGATTTTTACTAAAACAATTAGAAGACTCACTCTCGATTTCTATCAGCTGATAGTTGTCTCGGGGCCGGAGCCCCTCATCAACTATCAGCCGATAGAAATCTCGAGTTCGTCTTCTAATTGTTAAATAGTTCTTTTCGCAGTTCCTTGGACAATAATTATTGACATGGCATTGTCTATTGTAAGCTCACAATTCATCTCACTTGGATGCAAATGCATGGCTACCTTTCAAGATGGTGCAGGGAACTTAGAAAGGGACTATTAAGATTGTGATTTCAATATCATCTCCACTTGTACCCTCCTTCTCATCATCATCATTTAATCATCATCATCATCATCCAACAACATTGATCACCAAATCAATACCTACCACCATCATCACAACTACCCTGTTCCTTCGTCATCACAAGCATCATAGCTCTTACCAAGTCCCACTTTTGGAAATTCAACTTTTGCAGCTTATCATACAAAAAATAATTAACGCAAAAAGTATCATTTGCAAGAGCTAGAATCTATAGCTACATTATATTTTTTGTACCTAAAATTGATCTTTTGTCGCCTAAAAATAGGAACCTCATCCTCACTCTGAACTTCTATGAAACCACTTGAAACCTAGAAAAGAAAGACAGAAAATAGGCGTCAAAAAATAACAACTAAAACAGCAAGTGAATCACGAAAAGTGAAGTAAGCTAAGGTGACGTGAAAACCAGAAAAATTTCACTACATTGACATTCAAAATTAAAGCCTTTTAAATATCTTTCTACTCCAAAAACTAACGCATAGAGAAAATAAAGGTTTAAATTTTATGTCATACTCACTGGTTCGACATCATCAGGTCCAAGGAAAGGATTAAGGCTATCTGCTCCACCAGTGGCAGCCTGTTCGTACTGGTCGAGGATGGACGCCATCTTGTTTTGATCCTTCGACCGAAAGGGAAGCAATTTCCCCCGGGTGGATGTGGAGGCCCGAAACCGCGATACAAAATAAATGTTCAGCGGTATTACCCATCTTACCTACCGACGACTTCCGGTGGTACTAGTAATCCAAGCCTCGTAGACTAGTGATACCACAGGGAACCCGGCTTCGATACGTAGGCTTTAAAATATGTATGACATTATTAATTTATTGACGCGGGTTCCCTGTGTCTTTAACTCAAGGAACAAGAGCGTACAAATGTCCCGTGTTTCCTGTGGTGTAAATTGAAACCTCAACGGCCGTGATCATTCTGTAACCAGATAGCGGATTAACGTAATAGTGTAACGCACTCGTTTAGTAACAGTCAAATTATTATTATTATTATTATTTTGTTTATCAGTTTCAAGTTATTTCTGGAGCAAGTAATTTTAAAAAAAATATTATCAATATATTTATACATAATGATAAGTTACCATATTAATTTCTGTTCCTTTTGCTATTGCTAATGTTCCTTTTGCTATTTTTTCGTTTCTTTTTGTCCCCTGTTTTTCTGTACCTAGGTACTAACAGAACATCAATCGTAGCAATAATGGATGGAGAAACTGAACGTGGTCTAAAGAGACAAGATTGAAGAAGGTGTGTATTAAATATAAAATAGTATAAAATTCAAAATTTAAACATGACGGTATCTGCGGTCGCGGCAAGGCACGCACACGGCACTGACCTTTCACAGTCACATAAAATCTGCTCTGTGCTGATGCGTCATGGTGTATACTGTTGCTATTTCTATAATCACGCGACCAAGACAGCCCATCTCACTTCTGTCAATCAGACTTTCATTTTGTAAACTAGTTCCTAAAGTAACTCAAGCTTGAGCAAATCATTCATTTATTAAAAGATAGCATTCATTTATTTCATGATTCTTTTTTTTTTTTTTTTTTTTTTTTTTTTGAAAAGCATAATAAAAAGCGTTAAAGTAAACATTTCGTTTCCAATTACTGATCCTTAAGTCTTAAATCTTCTGTTGTATCAAGCACATGAGTGCTCTTTCATTTTAACTAGACGCTATGACTGCGTTCACTCGGGCTTCCTGAGATAAAAATCGAGAATACATAGATTTCACTGTAGAATACATAGATTTCACGTCGAGATCTTTTCGCGATTGCAAAAATTAGTTTATTCCCCTTGTTGGACCCTTGTTGATAACTATAGATCGTAGGTGTGAGCCTTCGTTTTTAACTCAGCGGCACAGAGCGCATGCACCTTAGAGCCCAGAGGACGATTTGTATAAACCACACAAAAAAATACATTTTTAAACACAGACATTCACAGGAAGCCGAGTAGTAAACGCCTTTGTGGATCTGATTGCGTCTAGACATGTTGAAACATATATTCACTTTGATAATTTAATGGTTTCAGCAGCTTAAAAATAGAAAGTTAAGTTCTAAAAAGAAAGAAAACTGAGGAAGAAAACCTGAAACAGGAATGAACTTCCCTTCCCTAAAACTTATTTTTAATTTAATTCCTATTTGTTATTTTGAAATTTTTATTTTTATATGACAACGTTCTTGGGAGTTAAATAGAAATGCCATGAAATTAAAAACTAATTACAAATCAATAATATAATTATCTTTAATGTTGAAAAATTATTTCACACATTTTTAATTACAAAAATTGTATAGTCTCTTTACGTTCTGAAATGCTTTTCCCAGTTCTTTAGGAAATTTTTGGTGGTATTTTGATGCAATTTTGGAACTGTGAATAGATTTGTTTAAAAACTGAAAGTCTATTCTTGGTAAGCGAAAGTTACGTTGTAATCATAAGTGAAAACAAAATAGACGCCTCTATCTGTGGTTTTATATTGTAATGCACTTTAAAGGTTATATATTTAGATACAGCGGTTTGGAAAAATTCTGCAAATTCAAATATATCGATATATACAAATTTTCTAATATTTAAAAACTGCTGTTTTTCTCGCTGGAATGTTAGACAAAATACGTGACAAAATAAGTGACACTTAGTCTGCATTATAATATAATCTTTTTTCGAAAAAGTTTAAAATTAACGCTTATTTAAGCAATTTTCTTTTAAAAATTACCAATAATGCACCCGATATATCGATATATTGATATGGTTGAATTTTGCAGAATTTTTGCAAACCGCTGTAAATACTAAAGCTATAGTTAATATATATGATAATAATAAGATGAAAATATCTAAGATGAGGTTTGTAGGGAAATCTAGTGAACGCTGCAGCCAGAAGGTCCCCCTCCCTCCTGCCAAACTAGACTCGAAAGCGTAACAAGGAGTGCTATTTTTCGAAGTAACAATATTTCTCGAAGAGACAATATTTGTATAATGATCATCCGGGTGGATGTAGTCCTGAGAAGGACTGTTTGATGTGACTGACGTTTCGACAACCTGTGCGGAAGTCATCTTCGACAACCACATGGGATTCGCGTCGCTCATCGACCTATATCCACTCTACGTAAGGTCTTGACCAAGGTCAAAGATCGTGATAGCCCAAACGATCGAGTCGGTGCTATTTATAAAATTTCATGCAATGATTGTGAGGCTACGTATATCGGAGAAACTGGTAGATCGTTCAATACCAGGCGTGTTGAACATCAAAGTGCAGTTGTGAAACAGGATAATCGTAACAACATTGCCATGCATCATACCAAGACTGGCCATGCAATTAATTGGGAATCTAGTGAATGTCTTTCTTATTGAAACAATAAAAAGCAACGCCTCGTACTTGAGAGTTGGTTTACTAAGTTTGAGCAGAATCCACTCAACCGCTCAATTAAACTACCCACGCCATACAACAGACTATTAAACAGAAACTGAAGCGACGCCAAGTCAGCGACGCGCATCTTTTCACAACCTTACCTATTGTTCTATTGTTCTATTGTTTATTGTGGCAGTATAAATAAGACCCATATCTGACTTTTTCTTCACTAGACTCTGAAGATGACTTCCGCACAGGTTGTCGAAACGTCAGTCACATCAAACAGTCCTTCTCAGGACTACATCCACCCGGATGATCATTATACAAATATTGTCTCTTCGAGAAATATTGTTACTTCGAAAAATATCCATTCACCTGGGTTCAGACCATTCTTTGTAATAAGGAGTGCTATAACGAACTGTGCTGTCAATCACAATCAATATCCTTACTATTTATACCTGATCACCGTGTCAGACTCTAGTCATTTTTCACTTACCTTCGGTCGTGGCTGCAACGTTCACTAGATTTCCCTACAAACCTCATCTTGGATAACGACCTGAAGGTTGACTGATCGATGGCGCGCCTTCTGCTGCTACTGTGTACTGTGTTCTTGTTGGTGGACGGTACGTGAGTCTAAAAACTTGATCAAACATTATTTAGCAATTATTCGCCGAAGGCGAGGTGATTGTCGATGAATATTTAGCGAGCGGCGAGTCTTCGAGCTGCGAGGTAATATTCATCGACAATCACTGAGCCTGCGGTGAATAATTGTTTTAGTATAAATAAAAAGGTGATTATTTCAAAAAAGAAAGAAGGAAACAACATTGAAAGTGAAAATATTTTATTTTTTAAAAGCGCCAAGGTCACGCTGACAGCCATTTTGTCCGAAAAGGTGATTATCGGCTGATAATCCGAGATAGAAAACCAATCAGAGCGCGCGATTTTGTATAATCTTTGTATTTATACTAATTCTTATTAGTATACATTTACTTGACTTTCGTCAAGGGACAAAATCCAAATAACCATTTAATTCGAGTCTAAATCAAAGACAAAAGCAATGTAGAACGAAAATGAAGCAAAAATTTCAATCTGTAAGTCTTCGATACCGCATGAAGTATAGAAGGAAATTGATTTTCCATCTCAAAAATCGTCTACACTGATTCCATAAGTCGGTGTTTTCGCTCTTTGTTGATTCTGGAGTCCACTATACCCCAAACGGGAGCAAAAACTACGACTTATGGAACAAGTCTAAAAAAATCGTCGCACAAGTTATATTCAGTGATGTCTAAATTTTGAAATGTCAAGAATGATACAAGAGACAAATTTGTCTTTTTAAGGAAACTGAAGTATCGTAGGTATTAATTATATTCGAATTAGTAATTTTCCTCTGCTTCTGTTGGCGAGTAGTAAACAGCTGTACAAAGTGAACAAGTAAAAATGATCGGCAAATCCTCCAACACGTCATTAATTTTTATCACTTTTTCTCTCTCTCTACTATGGTAGGGTATTAGTAATAGAACTCTAGTAGCGTGGTTTGTAATAGTCCACTTGATTAACGACTGACTGATAGACAGTATCTAAAGTTCAGCATGCAAAGCTAAAATGAATTTTTCTGTTTTTGCCTGGCCTTACTTTTTGGTTAGTCCGCTGACCAGTAATAACTTAAATTCAGTAAAATTACATTTAAAAAAAATTAAATGAAAATATAATCAAAGTTGCAAATAATTTTTTATCAGTCAGGCCCGTGCCGGGGGGGGGGGGGGGGGGTGGGAGGGGGTGGATTTGCACGGGTTGCGTCTGCACCTCCACAGGTCCGCATTTTGGTACTCAAGGTCCAACATTTACACTGCAGTCGATTAAAGTGAAAGATGCTTATTAATTCGTTCATTCGTTCATTCGTTCATTCGTTCATTCGTTCATTCGTTCATTCGTTCATTCGTTCATTCGTTCATTCGTTCATTCGTTCATTCGTTCATTCGTTCATTCGTTCATTCGTTCATTCGTTCATTCGTTCATTCGTTCATTCGTTCATTCGTTCATTCGTTCATTCGTTCATTCGTTCATTCGTTCATTCGTTCATTCGTTCATTCGTTCATTCGTTCATTCGTTCATTCGTTCATTCGTTCATTCGTTCATTCGTTCATTCGTTCATTCGTTCATTCGTTCATTCGTTCATTCGTTCATTCGTTCATTCGTTCATTCGTTCATTCGTTCATTCGTTCATTCGTTCATTCGTTCATTCGTTCATTCGTTCATTCGTTCATTCGTTCATTCGTTCATTCGTTCATTCGTTCATTCGTTCATTCGTTCATTCGTTCATTCGTTCATTCGTTCATTCGTTCATTCGTTCATTCGTTCATTCGTTCATTCGTTCATTCGTTCATTCGTTCATTCGTTCATTCGTTCATTCGTTCATTCGTTCATTCGTTCATTCGTTCATTCGTTCATTCGTTCATTCGTTCATTCGTTCATTCGTTCATTCGTTCATTCGTTCATTCGTTCATTCGTTCATTCGTTCATTCGTTCATTCGTTCATTCGTTCATTCGTTCATTCGTTCATTCGTTCATTCGTTCATTCGTTCATTCGTTCATTCGTTCATTCGTTCATTCGTTCATTCGTTCATTCGTTCATTCGTTCATTCGTTCATTCGTTCATTCGTTCATTCGTTCATTCGTTCATTCGTTCATTCGTTCATTCGTTCATTCGTTCATTCGTTCATTCGTTCATTCGTTCATTCGTTCATTCGTTCATTCGTTCATTCGTTCATTCCATTGTATACTGTTTACCTAACAACAAAACAGAACTAACAGATGTTTTAGACTCGACGTAAAAATGAAAATACGAAGACATTTGAGTTCGTTCCTTTTTGTTACAGAAGCGAAGTCCAAGGTAGCTGTTCGTCTAGTGGATGGTAAGACTCCTAACGAGGGACGTGTAGAAGTAAGGTACAACGGTACTTGGGGTACCATATGCAATGCTGGCAACTGGGACATACAAGATGCTTACGTGGTGTGTCACATGTTGAATTACTCCAAGGCAGTTACAGCAACAACTGCTAGCGTCAAAGGAACTGGTACTATATGACTTAAACTGAGAGGTGGTGGTTGCTATGGACACGAAGAATCTATTGATCAATGTCGTCATCGTGGCTGGGGTAACACTGCTGGTTGTAATCACAGCCGTGATGCTGGAGTGGAATGTGGCAATCTAACACCAGGTACAACTAGATAAGTTACAAAACAAGACATTCATTTAATCTTTGTTTCTCTGTAATCATGTCAAGAAGAAAGATTTTGAAATTACCATAAATCCTCAAGTGAATCAAATTCTTGCAAAGTCTTGCGGTTCGAACGTCGATCTTCTCATGAGCCGTACGTACCTAATATCATTAAGATAGACCATTGTACCTGAGTATACTATCGCATGACACGCGTGAAAAACGTCTGCGCATGCTCTAAGTCCGTATGTAAATTTAAATATTCAAATCACAGGGAGCCCTGAACAGCACAACACACTTTAAGTTATATTAACAGAAATCCACACGTAGGATACCATAGGGAAATTACATTGGAAAACAAAGGCGCGCGCGAAAAAAATATTCTGGTGCATTTTTTACGGATTATTTTGCTCGTTCGTATTATAGAGGACATTATCTTGACCTGGAATTTAAAAAAATTAATTAAACGCGATTTTTTTCCGATTTTCTTTTCACCTTTTACTTTTATCTAAATTGGGCTCCCTGTGTTCAAATTTGACTTTTACACTTGCCTGAAGAATAGACTTTACAAAATGCCAAAACTTAAAGTCAGTTGTTGAAACTTAAGGCTAATTCTTTCATATTGTCTTTATTAATACCGTATCTTGGTCTCACGAAAGTATACCCACGAAGACAAGCATCGTCTCTGACAAGCTTTAAATCTCAAATACGTTGTCACTCATTGCGGTGGAATGATGATATTCGTGAAACTCTACATGATGCCTTAAGTAGCGAAAATATTCTTTCCGAACTGAATGATGTATTCTCAAAAAATGATTTAGATATCGACAGTTTAGTTAATGATTTCACCGGTATTGTAATGGGGACGGCGGAGTCTATATTCCCCAAAACATGTACAAAGAGAAAGAAAAAGAAGACAAACACATTGCAAAAACAACAATGGTTTACAAAAGATTGTCATTGTCTTAAAAAGGAAATACAAAAACTAGGTAAATTACTATCGAGTCAACCTAATAATCCTTTCCTGAGACACAGTTTCTTTGCAAAAAGAAAGGAGTACAAACGGTTGGTGAAAAAACTAAAACGTCAATTTCATAGCAAACTTCTAGATAATATTAAAGTTATGGCAGAAAAAAATCCAAAGGAGTTTTGGAATCTCGTCAATTCTATAAGGTCAAATCGATCTGAAAGTCGTATTGGTGATGTATCACCTCCAGAATGGTTTAGTTACTTTCGTGATCTCAATAAAGCTAGCTTTATTTCTGAAGATGTTAGTAATGAAGCTCTTATTGTGAAAGACTTTCATCTTTGGGCAGCTAAAAGTGATAGCACTCTTGACAACCCTATTACTATGGAAGAAATTTTCGAATTATCAAAAAATCTGAAACATAAAAAAGCAAGTGCAGGAGATTCATTTACAAATGAAATTATCAAAGCTTCTCTCTCTAGTCTAGCTCCATATTATGTGAAGCTTTTTAATGCTATACTTTTAAAAGGTGTTTTTCCACGCTCCTGGTCCGAGGGATTGATTGTGCCAATACATAAGACAGGAAGCAAAAGTGACCCTGGCAACTACAGAGGTATTTGCATTAGTAGCTGTTTAGGAAAATTTTTTACTCTTATTCTGAACTCACGTTTAAATCTCTTTTTAAAAACTAACAACATTTTGAATGATTGTCAAATTGGTTTTAGGAACGGTTTCCGGACATCTGATCATATTCTAGTTTTGAAAACATTAATTGACTACTACAAAACCCGTCGTAAGCCCTTGTTTACATGCTTCGTTGATTTTAGGAAAGCTTACGATAGTGTCTGGAGAGAAGGATTATTTTATAAACTTATTGAGTATGGTTGCAGTAGAAAATTCATGACCATCCTAATTAGCATGTATTCTTCAGTCAAATCAGCAGTTAAATTAGAGCAGGGTATCACTCCTTTTTTTCAATCCTTTACTGGAGTAAAACAAGGTTGTAACCTTAGCCCGTCACTCTTTAACATTTTTATTAACGACATACCAAGTCTGTTTTCTGATTCATGCGAACCTGTGAAGTTGGGGGATCACAAACTCAACTGTTTGCTTTATGCGGATGATTTAGTCCTTTTGTCTGAATCTGAAGCGGGTTTACAGAATAGCTTGAATGTACTGGATTTGTATTGCAAAAAGTGGAAACTTAATGTAAATTTGAAAAAATCTAAAGTTCTAATTTTTTGTCTGCCAACTCAAAAACGTCTATTTTTAGGATCCAAATGGTTTCTTGGGAAACAACGGCTAGATTGTGTTGAGGAGTATACCTATCTAGGATTGTCCTTTCACTTTAATGGTAATTTTAAGCTAGCTATCAAAAATTTATACAATAAGAGCATATCACAGTCTTATGAGTAAAATCTCAAACATAGAAAACGTTCCCATGCATAAAAGCATTGCTTAAGTTATTCGACTCTCTTGTAGTTCCTATTTTACTTTATGGTTGTGAAATATGGGGTGTGTATCTTCTTAATAAAATCTCTTCCCCGGACGTTTTCAAACAGAAGTTTTTTAGCATCTTAAATGTTATAGAACGCCTACACTTGAAATTTTTAAAACGTATTTTAAGAGTTCACAGCAAATCTACTAATATTGCAATCTATGGTGAGCTTGGTAGAGTACCTCTAATCGTACAGGTCTCAACCCTGGTGGCAAAGTATTGGTTACGGATAAAAAACCCTGTATTTGACTCTACTCTTGTTGGAAAAGCTGCAAAATATTGTATGCAAACCAATCAGCAAGGGGTAATATTTACAAATCACCTTCTTTATATATGTGAATTGAAATCTCTCTATGATTTTTCGATACCACTTAAAGACATAAATATCTGTGGGAAATTTATTAAGTCAAAGCTATACAATTGTTTTTCTCTTTATTGGACTGACCTAATGAAGAAAGGATGCGACACTGGAAAACTTCGCACCCTTTCCACAATAAAGAGACATTTTGGTTTCGAGAAATACCTAGATAAAATTGCTAATACTAAACATCGTCAAGCAGTGACAAAATTGAGAATTTCTGCACATAGGTTACCTGTCGAATCAGGTCACTATACAAGAACAGCCTATCATGATCGGACATGTAACCTATGTGCGTCAACAGATGTTGGTGATGAATATCACTTTTTACTAATTTGTAATAATGTTAAATTTGTAAATCTAAGAATTACTTTTTTAGATGATCTGGGGGTTATTTGCCCGGATCTAAGACAATTCAAAAATTATGATCTTTTTAAATATCTACTTCTGATGCATGATGAAATGACTATGAAATTATTCGCCAAATATTGTCATGACATCTTAAACACTTACAATATTTAATAATTCTCTATCTTTATATATTCACACATATGTTATATAGTTATGTTATTGTTCACTATATATTTTCTCATTATATATAGTTTTATTATATAGATTATATAGCTTGATAATCTTATTCAATGTTTGTATCCAGTGTATCATTTTGGTATGTAAAGGATTAAAGTTATTATTATTATCTCATTTTGAAACAATTAATATTATTATTGCACGACGTCCTGGTAGAGCAGTTTTTTTATTTTAATTTTATCTTTTATTCCTTTTCTTCTATTATTGTATTTAATTGTAGGCATAGATTAGCTTTAGTGTATTTAATGTTTCCCTGTAAATATATATAATTTATTGTGATTATCCTGAAGGACCCACCGTGGGTAAATAAAGTTGTCTTGTCTTGTCTTGTCTTGTCTTGTCTTGTCTTGTCTTGTCTTGTCTTGTCTTGTCTTGTCTTGTCTTGTCTTGTCTTGTCTTGTCTTGTCTTGTCTTGTCTTGTCTTGTCTTGTCTTGTCTTGTCTTGTCTTGTCTTGTCTTGTCTTGTCTTGTCTTGTCTTGTCTTGTCTTGTCTTGTCTTGTCTTGTCTTGTCTTGTCTTGTCTTGTCTTGTCTTGTCTTGTCTTGTCTTGTCTTGTCTTGTCTTGTCTTGTCTTGTCTTGTCTTGTCTTGTCTTGTCTTGTCTTGTCTTGTCTTGTCTTGTCTTGTCTTGTCTTGTCTTGTCTAATGTGTATCTCCGGGGGAAGGGACTTGGGGGGGGGGGGGGGGGAGACTTTACCCTCTGAACATCAAATCAAGTGAAGTAAGGAATGTGATTAGAATGTTGTTTGTTTATTGAACAATATTTGTTTCAGAGGAGAAAGCGATCAAAGTTCGTCTAGTGGGAGATCAAAACCATACTGGCAAAGTAGAAATCCAGTATCAAGGGACCTGGGGAGTAGTGTGTCATTTTGCCTGGCATATACAAGATGCTCACGTGATCTGCCGAATGCTCGGTTACAAAGCAGCTAAACACGTAATTGTAAACATTGAAGGAGAGACACCAAGAAGAACGCTCATGTATCTTGTGGGATGCAGTGGTAGAGAAACGTCCATAGCAGAGTGTGCTCACTGGGAATGGTGGATGTATTCCTGCTCGAATAAACTTCTTGTTGGTGTGGTTTGTCAGTCAAATGAAGGTAAGAAAGACAAATCTCTACTTTACTCTAATCGTTCAAATAATAATAATAATAATAATAATGATAATAATAATAATGATAATAATAATAATCTTAATTAAACTTTACAAAATATGGTATATTTAAGCCAATAGAAACAAAGTTCTATGACTCTACCGGTGAAATAGAGCACGCGGGATGTTGGGAGAAACACGAGAGAAGAGTTCAAAAATCACGAGCCGGCTCGTAATTTTTGAACTTTTCTCGTGTTTCTCCCAACATCCCGCGCGCTCTATTTCACCGGTAGAGTCATAGAACTTTGTTTCTATTGCTTAAATAGTATATGGTATTAATAAATCTAAATCTAATCACTAATCACTCATTTTACTAAGATCAGGGAAAAAAATGCCTTAATAATATATTATAAAAAAACTATATTAAAATATGTGAGAATATAAATATATGACGATAAAAATATATATACAGAAAGCTAATAATAAATTTGTATCTAATTGGTATTACATTAACAGATGGCTCCAACTGCGGTTTCTACTTCTAAATATATGTTTTTCATATTGCAAAATGTTCTCTTAAGAGGGGATGTCAGCAAAAATCGAACATACGCCGGCAACAGCCAAAAGTTCGAGAGAGCCAAAATATACTCCAACTTCGGGGGGCTCGCGTTCCTTTTTTAAGAATTAAATATGTAGATATTTTTGGAAAGGCACACGAGCCCTCCGAAGTTGGAGTATATTTTGGCTCTCTCCAAGGGTCAATTATTGACAAATTCGTTTTTCTCGTTTTTCTCGAAATTAAAAAATGCAGCCATATTTCGACAAATGAAACATACCATGATATATCTCGCATATAGGCCTACCTAACACCAAAATATGAGCGAAATCGAACTTTCGACTGTTGCCGGCAAATTTTGATTTCGTTCGATTTTTGCTGACATCTTCTCTTAAGTAAAGTTCACCTTTCTTGATAGCAATCAGTTCAGCCAATCTACTGTGATATCTCAAACATTCGTGTCCCATTCCCCCAGTTGTAGTAAAGACTAATGGTGTGAATGTTCCCTGTTCAATGTCCAGTACTCGTTTTGAGTACATTCGTTTCTTCTCGTTCTCATGTAGGCGATAAATTTGTTGGGGATCAAGATCTTTATAAGATTCTGCACTGCGGTACTGGCAAACCCGAACATCAAAGAATGCATACCTTTCTTCTTTCCCAGAACCCACGCGCGTGGATATCTAGACGTGCGTCTAAGGTTTTATTCGACCCTCGATTCAATTCTTCTCCAGTGATCTCTTGGAGGACAGGCTCAATTTCGCCATCGTTGCATACCACATCCAACAGTTCAGCCTCAAGATCTCTTAGCTCATTATGGCGTTGAATTATGAATTCCCCTCGTTTACAGATCATCGCGCAAATAATTTCATCAAATCAAAGCAAGACTTCATAAATAGCTTATTTGTTGATTAGATAATAGCTTGTCCAAGTGTCAGTTGTACAATGACCTCAATGATGTTGGTACGAATCCACAGATCCTCCACCAGTTCAAGTTCGTTTAGCTGGAGGAAGGTCAGCCAATTCTGGTCGACTTGAAGTCAGGTATCATGGTCACTGGGGTACCGTATGTGAATCGGGATGGGACATGAAAGACGCTGAGGTGGTGTGTCGTATGCTTGGTTACCCTGGAGTACAGGAATACAAAACCACCAACTTTACACCCGTCAAGGGTATAATATGGCTGATGAACGTCCGTTGTACAGGAAGAGAAACGTCGATTGCAGACTGCAGTAACAGTGGATGGGGAAATGCACGCTGTTTCCATAGTGAAGACGTTGGTGTGACGTGTAAGAAGGGTACGTTATGTATATGATAAATATTGTTGTGTTACGTTTGTATTGTAGGTGTCTCAAACTATTAATTACTATTCCATAGAATCTGACACACCGTCTTTATTTCTAACTTATCTTTTGAAGGCGCGGTTAAACTAAGGGTAGGTACACAGGCACACGGCGACTTAGGTAAGAACAAAGGCAACGTTCTTTAGAAAAGAATGTAAACAAAAAGAGTGATGAGGTTGTTCTTCTCCCCTAAATCTCCCCCTGTCACTCTTGGTTCAACAATGCTGTTTATATCTTTTTGTTACAGCGCGACACTCAAAAGTATGACCACATTTAATGTATTCGCATACTTCTATGCACGGGATTTTGTACTTTAAACCGACGCAATTGATGCGAAGCTGTCTGGTTTTACCAAATAAGGCGTGTAAAAGCTCGTTTGGAGCAAAAAGCCCGTGCATAGAAGTATGCGAATACATTAAAAGTGGTCATACTTTTGCGCGTCGCGCTGTAAATGATAAGTAAAGTAGTCTAACTGACCTGTTGCTATGTTATCTTAGTCTCAGTTCCCCGATTCGTAGTAAGCAAGGAATCTGATGGATTACCATATACATCTGTTATGCTCATCTTTAACACGTCAACAACTGAGAAAGAGAGAAACATTACAAAGTAAGTTATCTGGTCGAAGGCCTCGGGGAGAAGACACTGGCATATTATGGGGCGTATGATGAAAATAAACAATAGAAATGTCAATATTTTTGGAAGAGGGTTGAGAAAGAATGGCGCATTTTCAGTCAAAATATTTATTTATTTGTTTTTACAGATTTTTCCAAATTTCTATCACCAAACTAGAAGTGTCAAGCCTTAACTGCTACAGATCATCCATGAAAGTAGACCATCAATACGTGACGGCGGAGATCCTGGGTTCTAGTCTAGTTGGTAACTTTACGGTTGGTGATGGTAACTATTACCATGGTTACTATAATGCACCATTAGAGCCGGGGTCTACATACCGAGTCTCTGTAAGAGCAGTCACCAAGGCACATAATGGGGTAAGTAGTTGAATTAACCTTCTTTACTGTAGTACAAACTGCCAGCCCCCGCGTGCTTTACAGCTGCACACAGCACGCTCTGGCGATTCCTATTTCTTCAATAACATATCTTTGCGCGAGTGTCTCAGTCCGTTTTCTGATGAAAACACGGTAGTCAGCCAATCAGCTCGCGCATTATATCCCTAATACTTAATAATAACTGACGTCAATCTTCGTCTGCATCAGTCTGTACGTTTATATCATGACACTGATTTGATCTATTCAACCGGCAGAGTAATAATTATGGGGAAGCTGCCAACGCTACTTTTACGACAAGAGTGAAAGATTGCAAAGGTAAAACAGTGTGTAATTTATAAACGATATTGCGAGTGATTGTTAAAAGTTACGGCACACGACCGGTTCACAGTACATGAGATCACTACTCTAACAATGAAAGTCTTGGTCACGGTACCGTCACGTTCACGCCGGGCACGTCGCCGCACGTTACTACCACCATGAGTTATTTATAATGATAGTTCCACATAGTTGTTCGAACATCTCTTGGCGACAAAGCACTCAATTTATGCTATTTCCTATAAGTTATGGCCGCATATAGGTTTCTCGTGTTTATTTTAGTCAAAGTTCGCTGCAAGTAAAGGGGTCCGAGGGCACGACTAAAAAAACAGTAATTTGTTCTATGGTTACCAGGCATTTGTCAACTCTGAAAATGCCTAGTTTCAAGTCACAATATCTTTGTGATCACTATTCTGATGTTCGAAGATATGAGCATCAGAATTGTGAGAGTATATAGTTATGTAATCTTGAAGGAATCAAGATTTCCTAACGTAGATCAGAATGGTCACAATATCTTTGTGATCAATATATTCTGATGTTCGAAGATATGAGCATCAGAATCGTGAGTATATAGTTATGAAATCTTGAAGGAATCAAGATTTCCTAACGTAGATCAGAATGGTCACAATATCTTTTTGATCAATATATTCTGATGTTCGAAGATATGAGCATCAGAATCGTGAGTATATAGTTATGAAATCTTGAAGGAATCAAGATTTCCTAACTTAGATCAGAATGGTCACAATATCTTTGTGATCACTATTCTGATGTTCAAATGTATGAACATCAGAATTATGAGTATATAGTTACGAAATCTTGAAGGAATCAAGATTTCCTAACGTAGATCAGAATGGTGTTGTCTTGGTCAAATAATAAAGATACTTTATTCAAAATGGGCTATTACGTTTGACTCTTGTACCTTCCAGATAAGGAACTCAGGAAATCCAGGGGTTTGAGGGTAGAATGGGGGAGGAGGAAGGAAGGATGGGGGGAGGGGGAGGGGGAGGGGGAGGGGGAGGGGGAGGGGGAGGGGGAGGGGGTATATTAAGGAGGTACAAAAATGAAGTGCAATGGCCCAATGCTTCCAGTATCCTTATTTTTGGCCGAGTTTGTTTTTAACTATTATTGATATACACATGTTATAGTAAATATTGATAATTATAAACAATGTTCTACTAATGTATATCAAATTTATTTGTATTTTACATACTAATGGATCATCTTGTTCTTCTATTGTTTACTATTCTTTTATCATGAAGGTATGCTATATGTTACGATATGTTTTTTTCATATAGAGTTTTTATTCTTTATTTTATCTATATTGGAATGTTTGTACTATTGTCATTTACTATTTGTTTGATTACCATTTCTTCTATTTCTATATTCTAATATCCCTTTTGTTTATCAGTTTCAGGTCATTTCAGGAGCAAGAAAAAATATTTTTTTAAATATTATCAATATATTTATTAATATTGATAAATTACCATATTAATTTCTGTCCCTCTTGCTATTGCTAATGTTCCTTTTGCTATTGCTAATGTTCCTTTTGCTATTTTTTTCGTTTCTTTTTGTCCCCTGTTTTTCTGTACCTAGGTACTAACAGAACATCAATCGTAGCAATAATGGATGGAGAAACTGAACGTGGTCTAAAGAGACAAGATTGAAGAAGGTGTGTATTAAATATAAAATAGTATAAAATTCAATATAAACTTTCCTTATTATTTCATATCTTGTGTCATTCCATTGTGTGTTATTTCTGAGCTTCCCATTTGCATAAATAGTTTGATATGAATGAACTCAAACAAAGAATATTAACCTCAAGGGAATGAATGACACGTGGTCTGAACTGGGAAACATTTGTAACTCGAGTTTTAAAAAAAAATCTGTTAGAAATATTTTGAAGGGACAAATAGTGTAATTGTTTATTAAAAGTTATCTTAAGTCAGATTCTGAAGGACATAATGATAAAAAAATGATTAACTGAATTACTTTGAAGCCGGGGGGGGGGGGGGGGGGAGTTCTTCGGGTCATTTCATACGGGGATGCTCCGCCCGGACTCTCGACCCCTTACCCTTTGATATACCAAATTTCAGCGAAATGTTACCCATTTTATATACCTTTTTCCCTGAAAAGGTACCCCTTTCATATACTTTTGAAGAAAAGCTACCCCTTTTTATACCAAAATTCCCAAATTCCAACCCCTTTTCTATATCTGGGGCCTGAAAAACGTACCCCTTTCGGGCGGAGTATCCCAGTATGGTCAATTATAGGGAGTACCCCCCCCGGGCTTTGAAGTTTGTGACTTGAAATTTTAGGTAACCAATAACTCCAATTTTTCTCATTTACATTGGTTTATAAAATAACTTTGATATTACGCGCGCTCTGATTGGTCAAAAAGTCATGTTTTATGAGAGTATAATACATGCTCGCGCTATTTTTTTTCTCTCTCTGCTTCTTAAAAGCATTTGAGAAGCCGCTACGCGTCGTGGTTTCCTACGCTTCTCTCGTGTTCTCTCCACATCCCGCGTGTCTTTATCAGAGTATAATACACGGAAAACTGTTTTTATTCCTTAAATAACATACTGATTTTCTAACCTTTTTAACGTAAAATTCATTTGGCAAACTTTTAATTTCGTTTACTGTTTATTTGAAGGTCGATGAGATGATGAATTGGAATTTAGCATGTGAGGTTTTGTGGAGTGAGGAAAACTGATGGAGAACCCGGAGAAAAACCCTCGAATCAAAGGAGAGCCCTAACAAACTCTACTCGCATCTGATGCCGAGTCAAGAAAGCAGTTATATTCTAGGCCAGTCAGCTACTCTTTCCGTTAGGCAAGAGTTTGTTTTTCTTCTAACTTATCGTCATATACAATGAATGAAAGCTCGTTAAATCGTCGGATATATAAATAATAGCAATTCTCTAACCCTCGGAGATATTGTTCCTGCATTGGGACGAGGAATACGTTTCCATTTTTTTTGCCACAACCCGAGGCTACTAGACTATGTTTGTTCTATTAATGTGCTATTTAGGTGCCCAGAGGTTGTTTCAGGGTTCTATCTGTGAGTTAGCCATGCCCTGACTTAGATCAGCCCAGAGGTTGTTTCAGGGTTCTATCTGTGAGTTAGCTATGCCCTGACTTAGATCAGCCCAGAGGTTGTTTCAGGGTTCTATCTGTGAGTTAGCTATGCCCTGACTTAGATCAGCCCAGAGGTTGTTTCAGGGTTCTATCTGTAAGTTAGCCATGTCCTGACTTAGATCAGCCCAGAGGTTGTTTCAGGGTTCTATCTGTGAGTTAGCCATGCCCCGAATTAGATCAGCCCAGAGGTTGTTTCAGGGTTCTATCTGTGAATTAGTCATGCCCTGACTTAGATCAACCCACAGGTTGTTTCAGGGGTCGATATCTGTGAGTTAGCCATGTCCCGACTTTGATCTGCTCGATCTGCTCGACATAATAAACAAAAGAAGAATTCCTCAATGCGTTGCAGAGGATTTATAGAGCAAACGTTGAATTTCTTAATAACCGCTCCTCGGTCCACGAAGTACAAGACATTTCTGCTCTGCTGCTGGGTTGAACAATTAAGAGCGCACATGGGTAAAAAGTTTTTTATTCAGTCGAAAACACATTCTAGAAGTAATTATAATCGGAAAACCAACTCAACTTGCGATTCTGTGCGTGTAAGAACACACATAAACTACAATTATATTTCTTTGACAAAATCAAATCTCCAAAACTACCAAGAGAAATTCCTTCATACTTCAAGTCTTATCTTATAAGATAAACAAATATTTCACAGTAAATTTGAGGTTCAGAAATGGAACTTGTATTCTAAAAAAATGGGCCATTTACGTGTGTTCGTACGCGCACAGAATCACAAGTTCAAATTTTTTTCTCGAATTACTCAAAATCGGCTAGATAAATTTTCTTGGTTTTCAGATATGTTATTTGCTATATCTCATATTTTATCGTAGTACTTTTGATTTTTCTAGGTGCCATCGTAATCGCTCGGAAATTAGGTTTCTTTGAATTTAATGTTTCTCTTATAAATCCGCAATTTTTGCAACAAATTAAAAATTATTATACGTTTCATAAATTTCAGACTAAGTACAACATTGTCTGTGAATTTGATGAAAATCAATTCAGAGTAAGCTGGTCAAACGGCCGTTCAAAAATGTTCGGTACGGCTGCTCGCGAACAGAGATGAAACACCTTAACAACATGAAAATTAAGGGATCAAAGACTAAGGAAGTGTGTGTATGTTTCTCATCTCAGTGTGTGACCCATCAATCCGTTACAATCAATAATGAACCTGTTGACGTTGGGAAGCATAAGCTAGCTTTTGGGCGTCACCATCTCGAATGATTTGACGTGGAACTCGCACGTCCAAAAAAGCTTTACGCTCTGCGGTTGTTGAAAAGAAGTGCCTTCCCTATTGTCACACTTGTGACTGTCTTTTGGACCTTCAATCGTATCTTAGTGATCAACTGCAACTATTCAAAAAAGAGCTCGTGAGTGAGTTCCAGCTGGTTATGCAGACCCATAAACTGGGATACCACAAGATATTGTAGAATACCAAACTGTTGAATAACAGGTCATTAATCTTCATTTGATTTAATCCTTTCGCCTTGGGGATGTACTCTCAGCACATGTAGACATTTGTTTGCCATGACGATATTGATATTAACACGAGACGAGAAACTACTGTCGTGTTTAAAAACGTCACTCAAAGAATTGATAGTTCATTACACTGTGGAGTACTCAAAACAGGAGGCGGAAAAATATCCTTTCTTTTGGAAAGTAAGCTCTTTGCACTTGCATTCTGTTCAAATTAAAGATTAATTTGGATCGCTTTCGTTCGCATTTTTCTTGAGAAAACTGTAGTTGTCCAATAATTCAGTAATTGGATAGGTTCTCTCAGCCAATCAAAACTCGAGTAAAACAATAGGAATTACCTTGCAAGAAAAAGAGAATGGAAGAACAAAATATACTTGAGAATCTAAATACGCTATCCATAATACGTTATACCATCCAATTTTATTTCACGCTTAGAAAAATACTGAAGAAAAACCATACATTGTCACCAAATACTTCCTTACCAAATTGTAATAGATTTTCACTGCCAAACACTGGTAATCTTATTACCACAACACACCCTTCCCCAAAGAATGCAAGCTATTTTCCGTGGTCGAATACCTATCCCAAGAACAGTATAAACCATAATTATTCAAAAGTAGTTTTTTTAAAAACGCTGAGACGTTTCTTTATAGATGAGCTGCTGCTGGGAGCTTTTCGCCCTTCAGTCCAGCGATGATGTTTCTAGAGGTGAGAGTCGCCATGTCTGTCCTGGTCGCTTCTTCAGCGCTACCAATATGGGGAACGACAACTGTAGTAAAAAAAAAAACAAAAAAAAACAAAAAAATAGAAAAAAAACCTTTAAACTTTTTAGTGATAAGCTGAGATATATATAAGGCCCGAAAACACGTAGCCTCCTTCGCATGAAGTTCTTAGGCTCGTCAGGCAACGTTTCTCTTCCCAGGGCGTCTGCATAGGAGGCGAAACAAGGTGCGCGCGTAGTCAATCAAAGTACTGGGAACGAGTTTATTGGTTTAGAAAAACAGGTCTCGTATTTATGACCAAAGTTTGCGATGGAGGGTAATGAGATTTACTATCAAGGGCTCAAAAGTAAAAGAAATCTGACAAAAATTAGATGTTCGTTAAAAAAGTATTTTGATTGACGGCCGTCAAATTGCTTGGTTCTAATCGAGACATCAAACTTCGCGGGTCGCACTTCAATCAGATAACGGTTGTAAAGTGTATGTCAGGTTTATTTGAGCCTTTTGCAGAAAAGTCTAAATTACAGGCTGATGCGCCACCCCAATAAACACATTGAATAACATTATATAACTAGAAATTAAGTTATATTAAAGGGTTGGCTTTTCAGGCAAAGGTATATGAAAGATCGATCCCCGGACTCGGCACCTTAAGTGAGTTGAGTTTGTTGGTTCTCTCCCTTGCTTCGAGGGTTTTTCTCCGGGTTCTCCGGTTTTCCTCCCTCCGTAAAAACCAACCCTAATTCGATCTGAGCTGTGCTCCGTGGTCAGACATGAGTCGTATGGCGGCAGCCCGAGGCGCCTTCGTATGCCTTCGACTCGACCATGTTGAGCTGCGTCCTTCGCAATTCAGCTCTTCAGCTGCAAGCAAGGATGATTAGCCACTCCCAATTCAATTTAAAAAACTTAATTTAAGAAGTACCTTTTTGCTGAAATTTGGTATATAAAAGGGTAAGGGGTCGAGAGTCCGGGCGCAGCATCCCTTTACAAAATGTTTAGAAATAGCCCCGCCCCGGTTTTTCTTACCGCAGTTTTTCAAGGTGAGTAGAGGATGGTCCAAAGGAATTGGTTCAGGAACAGTAACATCTATTCCAGCACCCTGTACAATAGAATGACAATGTATTTTTACTTCTTATTCCTAATTCCGACTTGAACGAATTCTTATGACGTAATCTGAATATCAAGGGTGGCGTAGCGGTAGTACGCTCGCAGCTCACCTCTGGGGACTCGGGTTCGATTCCTAGGTGTCCCAGATTAGTTTACCTTCATGCAAACTAGGTATTTTGACACAATATTAAAGTTTATTATCATTAATGGACTCGGCATCACATGTGAGTAGAGTTGTTTGTTGGTTCTCTCCTGTGCTTCTAGGGTTTTTCTCCGGGTTCTCCAGTTTTCCTCCCTCCACAAAAAACCATCTTCTAAATTCTAATTCCAATTCGATCATGGAACAAGGGCCACAGGTTTGTTAGTTACCTGGCTACGACATACGCAAGCCGAGATAGTACTTTAAAAGACTATTCTCAGTGCCGGAAACATAGAACATGAAATTAACATAACAATATATATCCCACAATCCCTTGCATTATATAAGTTACAGCCAATCCTGTCTTCGCACGCAGCCTTTAATTTCGTTCCAACGACATCAAGATTGTGCGTAACCCGCCCACCCCACCTCAGGCATGATGTAGTGCGCGATGCCTGCAGTGCGCGTGGGTATACCGCTGACCACTCTCGTGGACAGCAGTCATTTTTTCGGCTACTCCATATCTTAATTTATCCCCCACCATAGAAAATACAGCCAATCAGAAAGCAGGAAAGCCGTTGTATATTCGTCGGTATTACACTCTTCATTCCCATCATGCACTGCGCGTTGAATCTATGGTGTGGGATAAAATGGTTATACAATGGTTTCTCGTGGCATACCATGGATATCCCACTCGTCACTTGTATTTTCTTTGCATACACACTAAAGCCTAAAGGCTCGTGTGTATACTAGAAACTACAAGTGACTTGTGGGATATTCCACGGTATGCCACTCGAAACCATCGTATTCTAGGCACTGAAAATATTGTATTAAAATATCTGCGCTTGCGTATGTCGTTATGCTTATGCTTGTGTTGCTAGTGTGAACCAGGCTTTAAGTGCTACTCGGCCTCGCAAAACAAGGACAATAATTATTTTATAAGTATACACCTAATTGCAAAAACGTTGTCATACAACATTTGAACATTTGTAGTTTCAAGATTAGGAATAAATTAAAAGTACAAAAGAAAGAGTCCTGCTTCAATGATCTTCTTTTGTACTTTTAATTTATTCCTAATCCACTAAACTACAAAATTTAATGTTCAAATGTTGTATGACAACGTTCTTGCAAGTAGGTGTAACTTGTTTTTTATAGATTTTGCTAATGATCAACCACTTACTCTTATTTCTCCATTCTTCAAGGCTTCGTACAAATCATCCTGATTCACTACTCCACCTCTGTACGCATCAATCAAAATCAATATTAGTTCAAGCACAAGATCTCCATTAGACTTGCACCAAGTCCAACTCGCTAACTCATTTTGTTAATCGACCTTTTTATAGTTGCGTTCCAGTGACCACGAACAATAGTTCCAAGTCGAGGTTGGAGTTGTCGCGCATAGCAAAACTATAATTCATCATGTGCGGCAACTCCAACCTCGACTTGGACCTAATATTCGGGGTCACTGAGCGAAACTGTAAGGAGTATTCTACGTAGTTCTAAAACCCTTACCGGCTTGCATTGACAAAAATGCAATTTTTCTTCATTTTGGAGAACGCATCCTTGTTAAACATGCCTTGAAAAGAAAAGAAAAGTGAGAACATTCACAAGAAAACCATGGAATCATCCCGAATACTACAGTTGTACAGGAACAAGGAAACTCTTGTTAAAAATTTAAAAGCCACGCTAGATATCTTAAAATTCAGATTTCGAGGGTCTAGTCGTATGGTACTTCATGTATTGTACAAATACGTGGATCACCAAATACATTTAGTGGTAGGAACAAAATAATGTACCCTACACGACGTCTTTACCTTTCAGCAATAATAAGAAACTTTGGTAGAAATGCTAGTCAGTTGTTCACTGCTCAACAACATTATATTCAATTTTTAATTGAAATTTTAATGAAAGTTTGCACATTTTATTCCCGAGAGCCTTGGTATCGTGCTAGAATTTAAAGTTTTGATTTTTATGTCAAATGTGGCTTATTTGATGCCGAGTCCAATATTTGTACTTGAGGCCCTAAAGGTGTACCCTGTGAGCAGAGGTCCCCTTTCCAATCCTGCTTCATAGGGACCTCAGGGACCTCCTAGGGACCTCAGCTTGCATGGTACAAAATTTGAGACCACCATCGTTTCCATACTTTTACTGACCATAGTCTCCTAAGTTCAAAATATCTTCTGTGATTTCTGCATTTTTTCTCTTACCTTTCGTTTCTTCAGTCAACAAGGTGCAAGCTATGACAAAGTCAGACTCTCGGAACAGCGTCTCCCTATCAGCTAAAAAAATATGGCTAAATTACAATCAACCTCATGTAATCAGAGATTTAGATTCTGAGACAGCATAATTTCATTCGGCCGGAAGTCAAAGAAATGCTGAAATTTTCAAGTTTAACCTCTCGGGGAAAAATAGAAAAAGAATGAGGCATCAGAATTAAATAAATTCTTCCAATATGTTTCTTAGAATGGCTTATATTTTGATACGGCTATTTCAAAAAACGTTGAATACTGAACACTGCATACTGAATAGTGCATTCCAAGAGCAAAGGGCATTGTGGGAATCATTAATTTGAAATAGATAGTAAAGAGGGCACGGGGGGGGGACTCCGGGGGTAAAGTATCGGGTATGCTCGTCGTATCTCTTAGGGGTAAAAATCAGCGATTTGGTATCTTTTAGGGTCTTAAATTTGAGGTTTAATAACGCAATACGTATGCCTGCGTAAACTCGGAATATTACTCAAGGAAAAACATTTCAAAAGCCTTTATTTTTTAATAGTATTATTTTTGTGGTATCTCTTAGGGGTTAAAATTTGCCAAGCCACGCCCTTTTGAAAAAACTTCCGGTATCTTTTAGGGGTATTTTTGGAAATTTCAGACGAGCATACCCGATACTTTACCACCGGGAAAGAGGGAGTTCAGAACAATGAATTAGATGACAAACACTAGGTTGTTGCAGTCTAAATATTAGTTGCAATGAATACCAGGTAGCTACATGATACTTACCGAAAATGGCACCAACTTCCTTGGCAACTGGAACAAAAAAAATTTTTGAAAATAAATTTAAATTCTTGACTTCATTGAATGTTTAGAAAAGCATTCTTCTGAGAAATGCACCTTTTTTGAGTAGGAAACTTTCCTATAATATACTGAGTTTTGCTTTTTTAGACCACATGTCATTCCCTTGAGTATTATTTCTTTCAACTATTGTCAAACAATCTTTTCCACATGAAGAATGGAATGACAAAAATGAAAAAAATATAACCATGGCAAAGAATCTTATTCTCGAGAAGTTAAAGGGAAGCAAGGGTGGCATAGCAGTGAGAGTGCTTGCCTCTCATTTATGTAACCCAGGTTCAAGTCTCCCGGGCTTGTTGTCGTATTTGAGTAGTGTTTGTTGGTTCTTTCCTTCTTTCTTTTTCTCTCTCCAAAAATCAGGTTCTAAATTCTTATTAAATCTAGAAGGGCCTAGATGAAAATTACTCTGTGTAACTATAGTAACCCTACCAGGTGATCTGGAATCTAGGCGCGCAATGCATTGTTTGTCACAGCGAAAATTTCCAAGTATTTTCTATTATCTCTTGTCAAAATGAAATATTTTCCACCAACAACGACGAAATATGCTTTTTCTAAAAGGTATTTGGCGAATCTTTGCACAGATGAGTTTTATTTTATTTATTTACGAGCAAAATCTGTCATAAATCAAGCCGAAAACCTGGAACTAGGAAACATTGAGCTAGAAACAAAATGTTCGCTGATTGGCTAATTCCTTCTGCCTGAGAGAAGCGAGATCACCTGGTACCATACTGTGTAGTTTTTTGGGAAGGGGGGGGGGGGGGGGTGGAAAAAGTTGGGAGAATGAAAGGGGACAAATGGGACAAATGGGAGCAGAATAGTCTCCCTTCCTTGCTTGGAATTAATAGGTTAGTAATTAACAAAAGCAGCATCTCCTTGATTTTGTGACCCCCTACTCAAAATCCACCAGTTGGCTCAGTTGGTTGAGCATCGGACTATCATGCAGGAGGTCATGGGTTCACAAAATAACTGAGGAGAAGGTGCTGCCATTGTAATAATATCTGCAAATGGTAAGACCTTCAAGTGGCTTGGATAATCACGTTAATGGCGGTCCTGTCCCTTTCAACTTATAATAAGAGATGTTAAAAGAAGGCCACAGGTTTGTCAGTTGATTTCTTGTTACGTGCTAGCCTTTATAAACAAGGTTAATTTATTTATATATTATTCTGTTATTTATTCAAAATCCTAGATCCAACCTAGATTTTTGTGCAAACATGAAAACTCACCATCATCTCTTTGTATAATATCATTATACAAGAACTTAGCAACTCCAAATGGAGCCAGTCTCTTCATTACTGCCAAACCTAGAAACAACAATGAAGTTTTAATTAAAAATGAAATTTGTAGTAAAGCAAAGATGGGGTTTTATATTTGGATGACGAAATTGTCATCTGCAAGGTCTGCCAGTATTTCAAAGCACATACTGTAACTTACCAATTCTTCCAAATCCAACTACTCCAACTGTACTTCCTTTCAATGTTGCTCCTGTCATCCACATTGGCTTCCATGTTCCCCAACCACCACTAATAAGCAATAAAGAAATTGTTTTATCATTCAAATTATTTTTTCTGTAGTTTTGATTGGCAGAGAGAACTGCAAATAATTGCCTACAAATAATGGTCTGCTCATGTGCATTACGGTGTAAAGCCGTTTTGCTGCAAATAATGGTCTGCTGATGTGCAGTAATGTTGCATGTCAACATGGCTTGCTACCCTGAGCTGTCAGAAAATTACTTGGCATATTTGATAGAAAACAAAAACAGCCAAAACACAAAAAAATAATTTGAATGCTAAAACAATTATTGAACTCGGTTATCACAAAATATCGTGATTTGTTAGTGTCTTGCAAGCAATCATTTGCCCCTGCCTTCGGGCATCTGAGAATAATTGCTTGCTCGTCACTAACAAATCACGATATTTTGCTCAACCTTGTCCAATATATGCTTATTATCATAAAGTCCAAATTCTAAACTGTAGCTTCCAGTGAAAAATTTCTGGGTTTGTATCTTACTTCTTGGCTTCTGCAGCAGCCTCTACAATTCTTCTTGATACAGCAAGTAAAAGTGCCACATTAAGAGTTGCCTGTTGGTGAAAAAATAAAGTTCCAGTAGAGACCTCTTTTAGTTTGTAATGTTTTCCCATTTCAGACAATGTGTCATTCTCTAGAGTACCATTTCTTTGTTTAAAGGTTGTGCATGAGAAGACACATGAATATAGATACCACTCAAACAAAGAATATTTTTCTCAAGAGAATGACCCATGGTCTGAAATTGGAAAACATCTCACAGAATGGTCTGCAGGGATATCTTTCAGCTCTTAGATCAACCTACATATTTCCATAGCTGAGATTTCACTTGGAACCACAATTTGTATAAATTTAACAAATTAAGAACTTACAGTCTGAAACTCTGACAGAGTCATGAGTGAAGGGAGTGGGAAAAAAAAGAAGCGAACGTCGAAATAATGAGAGGTTAACTTGTTCCTCTTGCAGGATTTGCATTCGCATTTCTCGCCAAAAATGGTGTGGGTTTGTGTACCAGACGCCAAATTTTTGTAAGTTGACAAAGAGTGCGAGCACAATTCAGCGCTAAAATTAGTGGGAAACAAGTTGGAAAAGTCCTTCATCCAGAGCATATGATCCTGGTTGCACTGTTTGTGCTTTATTCAGTGTGTGTGAACTAATATGAGAAGGAAGGACTTTGCAAAAGTCTAAACTTACAGTTGCATCAGTCAGAACTCCAGGGGTGAAGCCAAGCTGCAAATTCCTTTAAAACAATAATATATTATTATCATTGAAAATACAGCCAATCAAAATGCAGGAAAGCCAGCATATATTCGGCAGTATTCCAGTGTTTTTCCCAGCAGACATTGTGAACTAGGTATTTTCAGTCATGTGGGATAAAGATAGTTACACAATAATTTTTCATGGCATTAACCATGGAATATCCTGAAGGCTCATGTGTATACTAGAAAATACAAGACAGTGCCTTTGGGGGATATCCCACAGTCTATATCACTAGTCTACCATATCCAATCACAGCAATGCATTCTTGGATTGACACCTCAGTTGACATGACAACGTGTTCAAGGTCATCAAAGGTCGTCATGCTTCATCCACCATTTATCAATCCCACCATGCATTGTGAACTGGTAATCCTAATATGAACTATGGAATGCCACTTAAAACCATTGTATAACTAGTATGTATTCCAGACAGGCCTTCGGAGCTCCTTTGGAGGTCCATGGTTCGATCCTCAGGATCTCCATGTCTATTTTGACTTTTCAATAATTTTAAACATTGTCTTGGTATTCTCAAAGGAGTTTTAACATTTGAATGTGAAAAGACATTTTGAAAAGGATTGTGGTAGATTAGGTATGAAACGTCATGAGGGTAGGGGCCTATTGGCAAATGCCCATACAGATTGGTCGCTTGTATTTGTATATATTACTTAAAACCAATACTGAAGTCACCTCTTTGCCAGTTCCTTGGTGCTGACATGGTCATATCCAACTGACATGGTAGCCACTACCTTAAGTTGTGGTCCTGAAAAATATGAAGACTTTCTTAAGAATTACTTTTCCAGGATCCAGGATTTCCAAAGAAGGTGCAAAAATATATAAAAAAACACCATTTTGTCCCCTTTGAAATGCCGAACTCAATAAAAAAAGTGAATTTTTCACAGGCACCCATCTAGTTATTGCTAGTTGGACTAGAGATACTTCTGGATATACAATATCAAATTCTATTATTTTTATCGCTACAGCCAGCTGATTGTTTTATTATTCATCACTTCTTTTCTTACAAAGAGGAAGGGAGTTCATAGGCACCCTAGGTCCCCACTAGATACGCCCCTGTTTTCTACATTCACAAGACAGTTCTTTTATGGAGAAAAGTGACTTCTTTGATACTGTACAATTTAAGTATCTTATCTGTATCCTAACCTATATGTGCCTACAGGACTGCCAATGTCTCTACATAACCTCAACCATAAACTTTATCACTATAACTCTTCATAAATATGATGCCTCAAGCTTATCTTGTCTGCTGGGATATGTCCATATCTCTCTGTGGTCCATGTTATATGAATTAATCTAGTTTGTGACAATAGCAAACTTCAGATCTGACTAGTACAAGAATGATTATGAGTATGAGTTTTGAACACTCAAAGCTTAGCACTATATAATATCATAATGACCACTTACGTAGATTGAAATTGTTAAAATCAGAAATTGAATACAATTCAGCGTTAAGCTTGCGCACACAACCAATTTCAAATTTTGTACTTGCATTTCTCGTAATCGTAGTTGGATCTGAAGTTTGCTAATATGTAGGGTGACTGCAACTGTCTGATCTACCTGGCCAACCAAGTTAAAAAGATCTCTTCTCAAACCTGCAGCATCTAGGAGCTCAGCATCAATCTTTTCAGTCAACAAGCAGAATATAGCATCAACGCCTTTGACTCTCTTGAGCAGCTCATCTCTTGGGATTGGATCGTCATTCTCCCAATAGTCCAACTGGTACCTGATCAAAGCAAATAAAATATAAGGTTCGGTCTGGTTGCATACTCAGGGCTCAAAATAATGGCCAGTCAAACGCCGGACATCTTCACTGGCGTATGATATTTTATCTTATTTTTTTTCAAATATGACTGGTCAACATGTCGGTTCAAAATCATATTTGACCGGTCAAGTACCAAATTTGGCCGGACATTGACTGTTGACCCGCTGTTATTTTGAGCCCTGATACTGTAAATATAAGGTTTGGTTTGGGGAGAAATTTTGGTGGTATCCCTATGCACTGCTGTGTTGCCCCTAAACAATGGGACCTGGGGAACTACTTCCAACATGGCTGCTATGTCTTTGTTTTCTGACTCTCTTGGGAATGGTTGTCAACAATCAAACAGAGAATTATTCAATCTTGAAATGATCTTTCTATTATTGTAATTATTCTTGAATGATATTAAAAAAATTGATGCATAAGAAAGTTGACTTCATATTAAATTTCGTTCCTGTCAATAGTCCAGCAAAAATAATATTCTTTCAAAAATTCTTCTCACTTCATGTCCACAGTTCTTTTAACCCAAGCTTAATTATTCTTGAATGATATTAAAAAATTGATGCGTACAAGAAAGTGGACTTCATATTAAATTTCGTTCCGGTCAATAGTCCAGCAAAAATAATATTCTTTCAAAAATTCTTCTCACTTCATGTCCACAGTTCTTTTAACCCAAGCTTAATTATTCTTGAATGATATTAAAAAATTGATGCGTACAAGAAAGTGGACTTCATATTAAATTTCGTTCCTGTCAATAGTCCAGCAAAAATAATATTCTTTCAAAAATTCTTCTCACTTCATGTCCACAGTTCTTTTAACCCTTCTTACTGAAGGACAGACGATGATAGCAATGGGTGGTCAAGAGATGGCCATGCATGGACCAAAATTAAAATATATCGAGCTCCCATATCACTTTAATGCTCTCAATATCCAAAAAGCAGTTATCTGGTTTATAAGTTTTTTCCACTGATAGTCTTAATAAAGTTTCGAATTATTGCTAATAATTTTTATAGAGCAAATATCTGTACAATTTCTACTTACTTGGCATCTTTCAGAAGATCAATTGCATCTTGAGGAACTCTTCGTGTAACTAACACTTTGAAGGTCATTGTGCCCGGTATATCCAAAATACATTTCTGCAAAAACAATAAGAATCAAACTAAGCACTTAAACTAAGGCTCCAAAGATAAAATTCAATGTTGGAAAGGTTATAGAGTGAAAAAATCGGAGAAGAAAAGAGTTTTTAGATTATGGAAAAAACTTACACGTTGAAGCTTTTGATCAAGAATTCGATTTGATGTTAAATTCAAACAGGCGTTCCTTCGGGGGTGTGTCTCATCCTAATATGGGTATCCATCCCTAAAAAGGGATCTGCTGAGCCCGCTCTATTTAAACGTGGATGTGAACTGATGGCGAGTTACTGGGAAGCTTTGCCCCCATTTATTCCCCTAATATTGAATTAAAAGGTAAGTTTAATTCATAAGATGTTGAATTAATTGTAAAATGTGAAGCCAATTTAGGATTTATAACGACGAATTGTCGCTTTGGATTAATGAATTATTTATGCAGCGTTTTTACGTCTCAAAACAAAATGACCTTACCAGCAAAAGGTCCGTCGTATCATATGAGATATGAATACACTAGAATCATGGATCTGCCCTTTATATATTTTTATATACTTTATATATTAAGATGTTGGTTTGAAACAGTGACTTAGACTGGGATTTTTTTAATGAGTTCGTGCCTTTGTTTGTGCAGCTTGTGGGCTTAATTTTTGTTAAGAATCCTGCACTTTAGTTCATATCTGTTTTATCACTCTTTCTACTTAAGCTTACTTAGAATATTCTTGAAGAAAGATTATTTCACTTGTAGGCTTTATGGCTATAGTCATGATAAGTGTTACCAAACATTAACCACTGTTTATTATTCACACAGGGGGAGGGGAGGGGAGGGGAGGGGAGGGTAGGGTAGGGGAGAAACTGTCATTTTATGGGGGAACCTGAATCCTAGGAGTAGATTATTTGGGGGAAAGCAAGGTGTTCTACGTTTTTTTGGGAAGTTTGGGTGGTTAGAGGGAATCCAAGATCTTCAGGTCAGTCTGGTTCTGAAGCTCAAGTGTACCATATTGTCAGTATTTTGTTGCAGCAATGCATTCTGGGACTGTTAACTTAATCTAATAACATGTAACAAAAGAACAGCAAACCATGTCATCCTTTGTTTTGTGATATTTGATAGCACTTTCCACGGATGACGTCGCAATATTCCATCATGGGATTGAATTGCGGACAAACCAAGCTCAGAACACAGGCTTATTTGATGTTACAAGGTTTTGTTGTCTTGTTGTTTCCAATTAGCTGAAATCTGTGTTTTTTCGACTGATATTGACCTTGTAACTGAAACCTTTTTTACAAAGTTTGTCTGCATTTCGATCCCACAAGGCTTTGCATTATCTATATTTAGTAACAGAATGAATTGCTACAGCACAATAGGGATATAGTCTATGATATACTCTATCTAGATTATAGGTAATTTCTGCATTAATGAACATGGTTCATTGTGGTATAGCTTGGGTACAAACATGTTTTGTTGATCTTGGCTCACATGGTGTGTTTTAGACTTTAGCAAAGTCTGTTGCCCTCTGTGTATCAGAAGTGGACCTGGGGCAAGTCTTTGTACCCAAGCTAGACCAGAATGCACCATTTTCCTCATCTCAGAAAAACACCTACAGTATGTCTGAGATACTTTCCTATGATGTCATAAGTGTGTTGTGTACCCAAGCTAGACCAGAATGCACCATGTTCCCTATCTCAGAAAAACACCTACAGTATGTCTGAGATACTTTCCTATGATGTCATAAGTGTGTTTTGTACCCAAAGTAGACCAGAATGCACCTTGTTCCTTATCTCAGAAAAACACCTACAGTATGTCTGAGATACTTTCCTATGATGTCATAAGTGTGTTGTGTACCCAAGCTAGACCAGAATGCACCATGTTCCCTATCTCAGAAAAACACCTACAGTATGTCTGAGATACTTTCCTATGATGTCATAAGTGTGTTGTGTACCCAAAGTAGACCAGAATGCACCATGTTCCCTATCTCAGAAAAACACCTACAGTATGTCTGAGATACTTTCCTATGATGTCATAAGTGTGTTTTGTACCCAAGCTAGACCAGAATGCACCTTGTTTGTTTAACTTAAAAATCGCAGGATAAGTTTCCACATATTGACCCCTTCAATCCCCTCCCCTCCCCCCAAAAGGTTGCATGATAAATATCATCTAGCTGTTAGAATTCCATCTCACTCTTAGCTTCTAATTGGTGGCTTTCATGTGACGTCATCAAAAACTCAAAATCTAAAACTATACATCGCATAATAACATTTCTAAAATATGTTTTAGAAATCAGTGATATAAGTCACAGGAAAAAGTTTCGAGTCATTTTAATGTTTGGTTCCCGAGTTATGAAGGTTGAATTTGTGTCACGCAATACCGTCACTTGTATCTGAAGAACGATAAAAATCAAAAATAATTTACCCTAGGTGAAAGATTTTGCTTTGTGTACGTTTATAATCTCTATTTCAAGTGTATTTCAGTGGAATTTAATCGAAA
This sequence comes from Anthopleura sola, assembly GCA_023349425.1. Lineage (NCBI taxonomy): Eukaryota > Metazoa > Cnidaria > Anthozoa > Actiniaria > Actiniidae > Anthopleura > Anthopleura sola. Next base: position 2,606,417 of record JALHLI010000015.1, on the reverse strand, counting down.
ATATTAAATATTCTATCATTTTCAGAGTGGAACACCAATATGGCCGCTCCATACATTTTAACCAAAAATCGCTTCATGTTCGCTCGCTCATAATTCCACAACCAAATGACCTACAGCCTTGAAACGTGACCAGTATATGTAGTTTTGACCACTTTTGACACTACAAGATTATAAAATTCTTATTTTATGCCAATGCGAATTTATGCTTTTGAAATTGATGATGACGCAGATGAAAGCCGGCAATAGGCCTGTCATGCTTGGGCATAATTCTTTCCCATTTCAGACCATATGTCATCCCCATGAGTATCATTTCTTTGTTTAACAGTTGCACATGAGAAGATTCATGAATATGGATGGCACAACTGAAATAAAGAATCTCATTCTCAAGAGAATAAAATGGGAAAACATTACGCCAAAGGTAAAGAGTTTTATTCTATTTATGTTTCCCCTGATCTTGTAGTCTAAGGCAGATTTTTTCTTATCTTGTAACTTATACGATCCCCACTTACTCGAAGTCTTCTCAGTCCGGAATACAAAGCTTTGCTTTGGTCTTTTTATTCAGCAAGGGTACAAGCTATCTTTAGCTCTATCACTTTAATCTAATTTTGAAGGCGGTAGATTTCCGGTGGCTGGGGAACATAGATCATCAAAAGAAATGTTCTAGATTAATGGATGGCGCATTCTGGACTAGCATGAACTTGGAGGGCACAAAGTCTCTTCGCAAATGAAAATTTGGGGAAAAACTAGGGTGTGTGGGGGGGGGGGGGGGGGGTGAGGGCACCCCCAGCATCTGCTGGCGCTACGGCCCTGCCTGCATAAGTATGGAAAACACCATAAAGATTGCTACCCAAGGTATACCAGAATGCATCAGTTCACTAACTCAGACCACGTAAATTTAATTAGATGAGAAAATTTACGTATTTAAGATTGGTTAAAAGGGAAAGCCATTTTAATGCAGGATAAAATGAACGGAAAACTTTGTTCACTGTTTCAATCTAAGAAAAGATTTATTGACACTTTTTTTTAGGAAAACGATATTTTTGCTAAAAAGGGTTCTGAAGCATTGCTCTTCTTATGACAACATTTTAAACACCGCAAACCGCAGTTCCGGCTTTTAACTTCGTCTTACTTGAGCGAGACATTTTAAAATAAATTTCTTTAAAATGACAGTCACGAATATTGTCGAGCAATATTCGTGATTTTTTTTTTTTTAATTTTTAAATTGGGCAAGATTACTTAGTTTGTGTTAAGATTTTCTTCAAAAAAGACATTCCCTATACTACCCTTGAAGGTAATTTTTTTAGTCTAAGATCTTAATTTGGATATTTTCAGTCTCCTGTTGTTTCGTAATGAAGCCCTTTTAATAGACACTTGGGTTAAGTTTGGCGTCGTTTATTTGATTAATCTATTTTTTTTCTTTCACGCTGATAGAAGGAGATGTAGGGACTTTGAGTGCGAGACAGGAGAGAATTCTGGAAGAAAAGATAAAAGAAAGCAAGGGAGAGAGGGAATTTTGATAACATTTTGGTTTAGAAAACTCTTGATTTGAGTAAAAAAGGAAGAAAGAGGGGCAAAGGAATCAGCAAAGAAAGAAATAATTAAGAGGTTAAAAAGAGCTAGAAAGCCACAAGAAACAAGAAAGAAAAGAAGATGAAATGAAGGAAGGAAGGAAGGAGTAGGTGGAACATTTCTGTGACGAAAATGAGAAAAGACGAATACCTGGGAAAAAGTATTGCAAAGGCGGGGAAAGAAAGGAAGGCTGTTGAGAAATGAAAAATAGGAAGTTTTTGAAAAACGAAAAAGAAAAAGTTTTGAAGAAAAAGGAAGGAATTATAAGAAAGATGCTCTTGCTCTTACGCAATTTAATGATGAATATCATAACAATTACCAATTATAAATATATGCTTATTCATGTTTCATGGTAAATACATGACTTTTTGGACCAAAAAATTAAAACTAAAAACGGTTTTCATATTGCTAGAAAGCGTCAAGAACGGTGTAAAACGAAATATAGATAGCAAATTGGTGTTAGATTGAAGTGATCTATATTTCAAAATGCAGTGATATTTTTTGCTTATTCTCTTACTCACGGTCCCATAGCCAGCGAGTTTTATCCTTAGCTCTTCAACAAACCAATAATTGACACTCGAAAAAAATACTATAAAATAAATATTGATATATCGCTCTAACCGCTTTAACCCATATTAAATATCAACATCAAACCTGTCCTTCAGCTTTTACTGTAAATAAAAAATTATATTTTTATGACGAAAATCGAAATTGATATGCAAATGTAGAGAAAAAAGTCGGCTCTTTGTGTGGTGAAATTCGGGACTTTTAGCATGCAATTATTTATAGTTCTTTCATAACACATTCCAGTTATCAAACTCCTGCCAACACCAATGAACATTTTATAATGTTTAAAGAAATTTGAATTTGTGACTCCGCCCCTGCATGCTGAGATTTAATAAACTTTTTGACTTTGGAGGACGTGGGTTCGATGATAAACAACGATTTTGGTAAGCGATTCTATCAAGCTACTAGGCTGTATTTCTCCTTACATACGTATTGTTCCTATTTGGTTAATTCTGTTCTTTGGGATTCGACTTTACATTCAATAACGAAGAGGTTCGTTAGAGTCGTGAGGATTTTCTTTGAAAAGCTAAAGCTCAGTTTCATTCCTGTTTTGAACATTTCAGTTCCCGACGAATCGTTTAAGCACTATCGAAAGGTACGTTACTTTCCTTATAAAGATTAGTATTGACAGGATGGGATAAGACACGCATGGTTATAGTATGATAATACCTACGTCGCATTTAAACAAACTCAAAATATTACAAAGTCAACCGCCAAAGGAACCTTCATTGGTAAGTTATATTCCAAAAAACATTTTTTTTAAAACTTGGGTGTCGAATCATCCAGAACTGGATGTTGCTTTTTAAGAATTTCAAAACGGTTCAAATATTTCTTTTCTTTTCAAACTCAAAAACATTGAAATAACAGTCGTTCTGCGATTAAGGTTTTATCGTTTTGTAGGAGAATTTAGTGCTGCAGATCTCTGTTTGGAAAAGGTAGTATTCAAGGCTTCGATCTTGCTCAAAATTATTCAATTTGGTCAGATTCGCACATTTATTCAGGTTTTTTCTAAGTTCACAGAAATTATTTTTAATTTTGGATTCAACCTTAAACAAAATCCTAATTCATTACGAAAAAAAGTTTTTTCTGTGACTAAAGTATTTTTTAAGGAATCTTAGATGTCGGTTCAGCGAATGAATTTTTTTTTTAAAAGCAAGATGTAGGAGAAAATATAATTATATGTCTCTATTTGAGAGCGCAACCGTGATATTTGTATATTTTTAGAATATGGCGATGATATTTGAGACAGCCAAGGTTTAACTTACACGTCTATATACCTCGCTCTAAATTGAAATTTGTTTTCTTAAGAAAATTGAAATGTCCAGAATGTGATAATTTTGAAATTTGATTAAAAGTGGAAAACCTTATCTTTCCTTTTTCAACAATGTGTTTATAGCTGGACAAATTTTTTTTTTAATCTAGAATTATTCATTCCTTCTTGGTTCTAGACAACATGTCCGCTTTGAATGAAATACTTTGAATATTCCTTTCCAGTCAAGGAAACTTGTCAAAAAAATAAGATTAAAATTATAAATCAAAAGGGATGTTTTTCAACAGTATTTCGAAAAAAAAATTAAAGTTTCATTCAATTTTTTATTCTATTACGAAGTAGTAAAATGTATGAAGTTCTTTAAAAATATTGTAAGATTTCAGTGAAACTTGGTTGAATTGTGGTTTACTTTGTCTTCGATCGATTGACTTGATTTGAACGGTAATATTAATGGCGAATGTCGAGTTTTCTATGCTTATTTAAAAATATACATTGTCGGTGTCTCTAAGTCAATAACGTCATAAAATTGGAGACTTGAAAACGGGGTTTTATATTTGTTGCTTTTAAGGATTAGTCTTTTCAACTGACTGTGTATATCTATCGTGAACAAAGCGTCCCTTCTCCGCCATTCGCTCGAAGGCGCGTGCTGCTTTTCCATTCCCGCCATTTTGAAAATCTAATTTGGCAAACGTTTCTCGCATTTTCTAAATGAAAATCCCATTAAAATCCCTAATTCTTTATTTAATTTTCAAGAGACGTTTATGAATGCCTGAAATCTTGGAAAATCCGTTCCTGATTTTGACTGAACATTGATTTTTTCCCATTTAAAGGTATTAATTCTAATACGAGAGTTCAAAATGAAAACAGAATCCAGTGAAGGGCATATTTAAGTGCCAAATTATTGAATTAATTGTGTTTTTTTCAAAACAAAGTTTTGTTATATCATTGAAAGCGATTGTTTGGTCCTTCAATATGGAGTATCTCTTTAAATATTAACTCCTTATTTTTAGTCATTTATGATTAATAGCACCAAACTCTTTCTTTCTTTCTTTCTTTCTTTCTTTCTTTCTTTCTTTCTTTCTTTCTTTCTTTCTTTCTTTCTTTCTTTTCTTTTCCGATAACTTTTTCACACTACATTTTGTACATTTCTTCCAATCAGTTGTAGCACAAAACTACGCAGTTTATCGCAACAGCTCAAATACTGCGTGCTTAATCTCAGTTTTCAAAAAACCAATCGAAATCAACCGCATCTCATCTTATAAAGCAGATATCCAAACATTCGATATTCGGTTTCCATCACTTCACTTTAAATCCCTTATTTCTTCTCAAAATTTCTTGAGTTTACTCGCAATTTTAATCTTAGTTTTCAATCCTTGCTCTAACCATGTATCCTTTTTTATTTTCTGGAAGAAAATCACTTAAATTATGATGAAAAGTTGTGTCATCAATGAAGTATTGGTAGCAGAACACCTGTTATTTTTTTTGGGTTATCTAACAACACAGGCTCACTAATTGGCGGCTGCTTGCCTTATCGTTTCAACGTCATTGAAAGACAAAAACCTGCTACAACCTTTTTAGTTTTCTTTTATCATAAAGGAGTCTTAATAAGATTATTTCTGAGTTCAATTCACACTAAAATTAGGTTTAATTTAAGCTGTTTTTCATTTAACTATTCAATATTATTATGGAAATTCAAAGTTGTTGAATTTAGAATACTTCGCTTATTAAAGTTTAGGCGCGTAATATTTAAATTATTAATTTCTATTATTATCTATTTTCTATTATTAATTAATTATTAATTAATTAATTATTAAGGGAATAAGAGTGGCAGCCATTTTGGATGATGTTCACTATACGTGGTTTGGAATCATTCCTAAGGGAACAAAAGTGGCAGCCATGTTGGATGATGTTCACTATAGGTGATTTGTAATCATTACTAAGGGAATAAAAGTGGCAGCCATGTTGGATGGTGTTCACTATAGGTGGTTTGTAATCATTCCTAAGAGAACAAAAGTGGCAGCCATGTTGGATGATGTTCACTATAGGTGGTTTGGAATCATTCTTAAGGGAATAAGAGTGGCAGCCATGTTGGATGATGTTCACTATAGGTGGTTTGTAATCATTCCTAAGAGAATAAAAGTGGCAGCCATGTTGGATGATGTTCACTATAGGTGGTTTGTAATCATTCCTAAGGGAATAAAAGTGGCAGCCATGTTGGATGATGTTCACTATAGGTGGTTTGGAATCATTTCTAAGGGAATAAAAGTAGCAGCCATGTTGGATGATGTTCACTATAGGTGGTTTGGAATCATTCCTAAGGAAATAAAAGTGGCAGCCATGTTGGATGATGTTCACTATAGGTGGTTTGGAATCATTCCTAAGGGAATAAAAGTGGCAGCCATTTTGGATGATGTTCACTATAGGTGGTTTGGAATCATTCCTAAGGAAATAAAAGTGGCAGCCATGTTGGATAATGTTCACTATAGGTGGTTTGGAATCATTTCTAAGGGAATAAAAGTGGCCGCCATGTTGGATGATGTTCACTATAGGTGGTTTGTAATCATTCCTAAGGAAATAAAATTGGCAGCCATGTTGGATGATGTTCACTATAGTTGGTTTGGAATCATTCCTAAGGGAACAAAAGTGGCAGCCATTTTGGATGATATATCATCCAACATGGCCGCCATTGACGAGAAATTTCTAGTAACTAGTAACTAGTAACTAATAAAAAATATGATAGAGCAGGTGATATCTATTTAATTTAATCAAAAATCTGTCATTTTTTCCTAAGCGTTCTTAATAAATTTTCATTAAACATTCAGGTTGCTGTGGCAACCAAAGTAGCAAAACTTCTGATTTTTCACCCTAATCTTCTAAATTTGATTACAATCTTTTTTTTTTTCATTGGGAGCTTTCCAAACTCTAATAAAAGAAAAGATATATATCGTATTCGCGTTTATTGATTGGATAGAATATTAGATTCTGAGAAAAGAAAAGTTCTTTCTATTTGTTTAAAATGTGTAAACAATCAAACGAAACGGTATCGAGAAAAAGCTTTCGAGACAATTTAAAAAAATAAGGTCAACAAACCGAGAAAAGAGGTAGCAATGTTTACATTTATGGTTTTTTGAATATTAAGCTACGTTATATCACTTTTCTAAATGCGAATAGATAAATGCGAATTAACAGTGGAATCCACAGAGTGGCTCTTAGTCTACTTAATTCCAATTGGAATTTTAGAAGTTGATTTTTGAGGTGGGAGAAAAAACGGGAGAATCCGGTAAAAACCCTCGAAGCCCATACACAACTCTACTCACATACGACACCGAGCCCAGCGGTGCTCGAACTCGGGTCGCCTTGGTGAGAAGGAAGCGCTCTCACCGCTACGCCACCCGTACTTCGCGTTGAATATAAGACAGGAGAAGGAAAAAAAAACTATGAAAATCTCACCAAATCAAAAAGGAATAAGTATACACCGAATCGAAATATGGCGACCAAGTTGAATAACTATATTGTTCTGGATTGACTTATACATATGAAAACGCTTTTTATGTCCACGTGAACATGAGGCTAGTCAGTCCAGAACAATAGTTATTCAACTTGGTCACCATATTCCGGCCTATAGTGCTGTAGATTCTTTTGTAGCGTCGTTGAGTGGTTAACTGAGTAGCTTTTCCTTCAAAATTTTCAAAGATTATAGAAATTCCATGTGGAGTTCAGTTTTTTTTATGGAAGGTATTAGGTAGAAACGTATTCGGTAAACACATTTCTGTGAAATACATGAAGTACTATCGTCATGAAGTATGATTAATATTGAGATGTTCCATCCTTTCTCCCTGAGGTGTGTCATCCTTCTCCCTGAGGTGTGCCATCCTTCTCCCTGAGGTGTGTCATCCTTCTCCCTGAGGTGTGTCATCCTTCTCCCTGAGGTGTGCCATCCTTCTCCCTGAGGTGTGCCATCCTTCTCCCTGAGGTGTGTCATCCTTCTCCCTGAGGTGTGTCATCCTTCTCCCTGAGGTGTGCCATCCTTCTCCCTGAGGTGTGCCATCCTTCTCCCTGAGGTGTGTCATACATCTCCCTGAGGTGTGCCATCCTTCTCCCTGAGGTGTGTCATCCTTCTCCCTGAGGTGTGCCATCCTTCTCCCTGAGGTGTGCCATCCTTCTCCCTGAGGTGTGTCATCCTTCTCCCTGAGGTGTGTCATCCTTCTCCCTGAGGTGTGCCATCCTTCTCCCTGAGGTGTGTCATCCTTCTCCCTGAGGTGTGTTATCCTTCTCCCTGAGGTGTGTCATCCTTCTTCCTGAGGTGTATCATCCTTCTCCCTGAGGTGTGCCATCCTTCTCCCTGAGATGTGCCATCCATTTCCCTGATCGGCACTTGTATTTTTCTACCTAATTATCAATTACGTAAATGTATTCTCATAAATATAGCTGTAAGTGTTAGGGGATTGGCTTAGAATTGAAATATTTAAAATGTAAGCATCTGTTTACATTATTATATTGAAGCAGGAACAGTAGATCCCTCACAGCACGTCGTAATACAACTCAAATTGGAGGACAAAACAATAGGTTCCAATTCCCAGGAGATTGAAATTCTTTTGTTTTGTCCTCCAAATCGAGCTGCTTTGACGTCACCTTAAAGAGGTCTATACCAAAACCAAAATAAATAGGTAATTTCATACTTAAAACAAAGCCGTTTTTAGAGAACCCGTTGTTGACTCAACGGTTTTAATTTGTTTGTACAGAAAGATAATCACATCTTAAGTATTTCTAAAAGGTTTTATCAGAAGGATCGGGTTTAATCATTATGCTTTGTCTATCTGTTATCTAAGGCCATTGAATATCCGCTAAGGAATTATAAACCTGGTTAAGATGGATTTTGGCATCAGATAAGTCGTCTTATAAGAGCGATAGCGCTTTCCATTGTTGTGTGGCATATCGCTTGCCCCACATAAGAATTTTGAGATTTTCCTACTGGGGATGTATCAATCTATGGAGAACATGTTTATGAAAAAATATATTGAAAGTCGCTTCTTTCAAGACTTTTTCTTTTGGGTTCGAAGTTTTTAACCAATCACAAGACTCGAAGGCAATAGGAATGAAAAGCTTCGCATTTTTCATTTTCCCCACATAGAATTTCTGTCGTATTAAAGCACGGAAAATGTATCTCTAGAAGGGAAAGTGTCATAGTTAAATAAGAAAGAAATGTACTTCTCCGCAAAGTTAGCGATTTTTCATGTTTCGACTAAAATACGATGAATGGTTTAAACAATGATACAAATATCACCTTTCTGCATTCCATTGCCGTTCATACTATTCCACGATCTTAGACGGATCATTAGATAATGTCAATTTAATGAATTTATTAATTGTGGATGGATGGAAGGATGGATGAATGGATGGATAAATGGATGCATGGTTGGATGAACGGATGGATGAGTAAAGAAACGAACGATCGAACGTATATACGAGTGAGGGAATGCATAGAAAAACAAATCAATAAACGGCTAGTAAATAAACAAATTCACGAAAAACAATGGATGTTTTTATATCACCTTCCAAAACACTGCGTTCGACATTGTACAAATACAATTGGGTCTATTGCTTATACGATACTCAAGGGAATGGTCATGTGGCCTGAAATGGGACAACATTGAGCCAAGCTGAATGAGTCTATTGCTTATACAATGCTCAAGGGAATGGTCATGTGGTCTGAAATGGGACAACATTGAGCCAAGCTGAATGAGTCTATTGCTTATACAATGCTCAATGGAATGGTCATGTGGTCTGAAATGGGACAACATTGAGCAAAGCTGAATGGTTCTATTGCTTATACAATGCTTAAGGGAATGGTAATGTGGTCTGAAATGGGACAACACTGAGCCAAGCTGAATGGGTCTATTGCTTATACAATGCTCAAGGGAATGGTCATGTGGTCTGAAATAGGATAACACCGAGCCAAGCTGAATGGGTCTATTGCTTATACGATACTCAAGGGAATGGTCATGTGGTCTGAAATGGGACAACACTGAGCCAAGCTGAATGGGTCTATTGCTTATACGATACTCAAGGGAATGGTCATGTGGTCTGAAATGGGACAACACTGAGCCAAGCTGAATGGGTCTATTGCTTATACGATACTCAAGGGAATGGTCATGTGGTCTGAAATGGGACAACACTGAGCCTAGCTGAATGATTCTATTGCTTATACAATACTCAAGGGAATGGTCATGTGGTCTGAAATGGGACAACACTGAGCCAAGCTGAATGATTCTATTGCTTATACAATACTCAAGGGAATGGTCATGTGGTCTGAAATGGGACAACACTGAGCCAAGCTGAATGGGTCTATTGCTTATACGATGCTCAAGAGAATGGTCATGTGGTCTGAAATGTGACAACACTGAGCCAAGCTGAATGGGTCAATTGTGTTAACCATCAGTTTTAGACCATGTTAATTTAACTAAAGAATCATTTTCATGGTTTTTTTATTTTCTTATCGTACCTACACTGTTTGCCTTGATATCGAGTACAGCACGTACACTCAACTTGTCCATGCCGATATGGGAAGCCTATAACAGTGACGGCCTCAGTTATTATTGGTTATCTTGTCGGGCCAAATCAAAGCAAAATATTCGTTTTGTTAAAAAAAACCGACGTCTACACCAGCACCGGAAGAAATTAAATGAACGGGATTAATTTCTTTTAATGGGCTTAATTTCACCTGAACTTACATGCCAAACTTTCTGACAAGTTATTTCATTTATTGACGCACGGCCAAAAACTCGTCCCTTAAACAGGTGTTCAACTTTGACAAGTTGGGCTTTCTAGCGGAATACAGAACGACTTAGTCAAGGAAGGGTTTCAATTCGCTTGCTAGGAGCGAGATCTCGCTCAATATCTTCGTGTGGGGAGTTACTGAAGTTTTAAGGTTGTTAGTAACAGGAATTGAGGACTTTATTTAGACGCGTTTGCAGTGGTCGAGTGTGGTAAGTGTGAAAGAGAATATTGAATTGATATAGTGGCAATGGAAGAGATTATATATAAGTTTGTTTTCTAGTATACGTTCATCAGGGATAGTTATTTCGCTAGAAAATCGCACAAGCAAATCTTCCAATTCTATTGAAAATACCGATACGAAATCTTAGCGAAATGCCATTGTTTTTTTGGTAGCAAAACCGTAATGTTATCCCTATGCTGTTTTTGATGAAAAATATTTGGAAAGCAAACTTCCTTCGAGGTCTTTATTGTTTTCTTAGGATATGTCATTCATTCTCGTAAAATTAAATCCAAAATTCAAATATAGGTTTACAAAAACACGTACCCTATTATAACAACCATGTTTTTTCCCCTAAAAAATCATGCCGATTTTAATCTTTTCTTTCTATTTTAAAATCAGGGAGTATTGATTTTGCAAATTTAGTAATCTTAACACTTCTGAAATTTTTCCTTCAAGTTTTCAAATTAATTTCGTGTCATTTCTCAAAAAAAAAAAAATATATATATATATATATATATATTTTCTCCTTTCCTCATATATGTTTATATTAGAAGATATGGAATTGTTTTTTTGCCTGGGCTTAATTATATAGCGAGTCATTTTTTTAAAACAATCATACTTTTTCATTCCCTTCAACACGATACAGTGTTATTATTGTTAATGCAAAACTTTAGTTTTCGCTATTTTAATTTTCTCGGTTCAGCTCCATCATACCATCAAGTTTTGTTTCTGTTATTTCAAATTTTTGCAAAACACTGCTCTCGTTTTCTTTCCTTAGTGACCTGTAATTTACAGACGCTTATGACAATATTTTATGACCGGAGTTGATTACTTTGAATTATTCAAAAACCTTGTGTTCTACCACCAAAAATATATAAATATAATAGAAATTTCGCCTTTATTTTCTGCGAAATTCGAAGTAAAGACGAGTACATTGCTGTTTTTTTTAAACAAAAAACAAAACAAAAAAAAAAACAACAGTTTTTTCAGTACGACGAGAATTTTTATTAAGTCATAGAGCAAGGACAATTCATTAAGGCTTGCGTTTGTATTTACAAGAGAGTGACTCAAAAGGCACTGTAATTATCAGCATGACTCTTTATTTAATCAACTCATGTAGCCAGACGGCTGTTGACTGTTTTCTAGAGGCAAGAGATTTTCATGTTTGGTTTGAATGTTCTTCAGCTACAAGATAGGACGATGGTATAGTATTCTTTAATCCATTTTCAATAATATTCGACGAACGTTGACTAAGATGTTTTTTGGATTTTGTTTTTCGTGAATTTGCTTTTACTAGCTTAATTAACGCTTTTATTTGTTTGTTTTTCTATTCATTCCCTCACTCTTGTATTCGTTCGTTCATTCAATTATCCATACATTCATTCATTCATTCATTCATTCTTTTATTCATTCACTAATTCATTCATTCACACCCTCGAGCTCACTCATTTATCCATCCATCCATTTATTCCCAAATCCATCAATCCATCAATCCATCCCATCCATTCCTCCTTGAGTATAAAAGAAAAAACAGTACACCGTAGATGAATATTTTAATCCTACGATATTTCGGCAAGCCAATTCCTCCTTGGAATGTTGAATTTATTGAATTAACAATGAAGCAGATTCTACAGACCTATTATTACTAGTTCTAATCAACCAGATATTTACTTTAACAATTCCCCCAATTAACATGACTTTTGTTGGCAAATTCTACCCGGCTTCGCGCGGACCTTTGATATTGTCTCGTATTTACACTCGGTAAAGGTTATATTTGTCCTTACAATACAAACATACGCCAAATATGAATTACTAAAGTAAACTTTTCGCTCAAGAGGATTCGTGTGTGGGTGCGAGCACAGGGAGCCCAATTTAGATGAAAGTATGTTCTGGTTGAGTGATCACGAACAAAGCAATTCGAGAAGAGGCTCCGGGGGAAGCAATAAAACAATCCTAATATATTCTTTTGTTTCTCCTGAGCCTCGTCTTGAATAGTAGATATCAGAGTTCAACTCCATTGCCTTCTTACAATTGTTTCAAGTCGAGGCATTTCGGTTATTGACGCAAATATAAGTCACGACTTATAGCAATAGTGCTCTTCACAGTTCCCTGCGCCATCTTGAAAGTTAGTCGTGCCTTTGTATCGAAGCGAGACCAACGGTAAGCTTGTAATGATAGAGGCATGTGTATAATTGTCCAAGGTGTTAAAAAAGGTCTTGCATTGTAAGCTCACCATTGGTCTCCTTTTGATGCAATTTAAAGTAATAGTGCTCTTCACAGTTCCCCGCGCCATCTTGAAAGGTTGCCATGCGTTTGTATCGAAGCGAGATGAACGGTGAGCTTGTAATGATAGAGGCATGTGTATAATTGTCCAAGGTGTTAAAAAAGGTATATCATTGTAAGCTCACCATTGGTCTCCTTTTGATGCAATTTAAAGTAATAGTGCTCTTCACGGGCCCCCCGCGCCATCTTGAAAGGTTGCCATACGTTTGTATCGAAGCTAGACCAACGGTAAGCTTGTAATGATACGAGACGTGTATAATTGTCCAAGGTGTTAGAAAAAGGTCTCTTTCATTGTAAGCTCACCGTTCGTCTCGCTGCGATGCAATTTAAAGGTAAGGCTGCATTTCAAGATGGCAGAGGGAACTTTGAAGGGGACTATTGTTTTCAAATTGAACGTTCAAAAGTATATAGTCAGTCACTTTAAAACAATCCTTAGGTTAGATTTAGATAAAACAATTTCTTAACTTTCAAAAAAGGAGCTTAACTTCTACACTTTTGTAGCTGACCTTGAGATTTTTTCAAAACCATAGGCATTTTTGATAGGAAACAGGTAAGCCCGCGATTTTACCTTCAACCGCTGACTCAGCCCTGTTGTTAGAAACCTCCCACAATGCAATTTTTATAAATTTGGTTTTCTTTCAAGCTCGTTTTTTACTTTGGAACCATTAGTATATAAATTAATATAGAATATTTAATAGTTCCAATTGATTTTTTTAATTTCTGTATTCGAGAGAACATAGTTCCCATGATGCACCTTGCTTTCATTACTCGGGCTTCCTTTTGTATTTTCCTGTCAGCCTTGGAGCCAAGATAATTTTGAAAGTGGTTATATTACAATTTTTTCTTATTCTGTTCTCTTTTCTTATTCTTATCTTTTATTCTTACTCTTATTCTCATTCTCATTCTTATACTGATTTATATTCTCATTCTCATTTTTATTCTCATTCTCATTTTTATTCTCATTCTCATTTTTATTCTCATTCTCATTTTTATTCTCATTCTCATTCTCATTTTTATTCTCATTCTCATTTTTATTCTCATTCTCATTTTTATTCTCATATAGTTTTTATTTTCATTCCTATTCTCATTCTTATTCTCATTCTCATTTTTATTCTCATTCTCATTCTCATTTTTATTCTCATTCTCATTTTTATTCTCATTCTCATTTTTATTCTCATTCTCATTTTTATTCTCATTCTCATTTTTATTCTCATTCTCATTTTTATTCTCATTCTCATTTTTATTCTCATATAGTTTTTATTTTCATTCCTATTCTCATTCTTATTCTCATTCTCATTTTTATTCTCATTCTCATTCTCATTTTTATTCTCATATAGTTTTTATTTTCATTCCTATTCTCATTTTTATTCTCATTCTCATTTTTATTCTCATTCTCATTCTCATTTTTATTCTCATTCTCATTTTTATTCTCATTCTCATTTTTATTCTCATTCTCATTTTTATTCTCATTCTCATTTTTATTCTCATATAGTTTTTATTTTCATTTCTATTCTCATTCTTATTCTCATTCTCATTTTTATTCTCATTCTCATTCTCATTTTTATTCTCATATAGTTTTTATTTTCATTCCTATTCTCATTTTTATTCTCATTCTCATTTTTATTCTCATTCTCATTCTCATTTTTATTCTCATTCTCATTTTTATTCTCATTCTCATTTTTATTCTCATTCTCATTTTTATTCTCATTCTCATTTTTATTCTCATTCTCATTTTTATTCTCATTCTCATTTTTATTCTCATATAGTTTTTATTTTCATTCCTATTCTCATTCTTATTCTCATTCTTCTCATTCCTATTCTCATTTTTATTCTCATTCTCAATCTCATTCATATTCTCATATAGTTTTTATTTTCATTCCTATTCTCATTTTCATTTTCATTCTCATTCTTATTTCTATTCAGTTATTTGTATCTTATGCTGCTTCTCCTTTTAGCTTATTTATTATCAAGTTGAGATCGATTTTGTTTTGTTTGTCTTTAAAATTGAAGAAGTTAATTAAATCTCATGAAAATTCAAAATCTCCTATCAGTAGGTTCATTATAATATTTATTAGTTTTGGTAATAAAAAGTCCCTCAGTTCAGGATACACAGCGATTAAAAAACCAGATAAACCGGTTTTATCAGTCGCTGAGATCACACACACTCGCAACCAACTGATCAAATGATTTTCTCGAAATAAAATTGAAGTATTTTAATTCGTTTTTCAAGGTTTATCGTTCTTATGTTTAGATAAATTAGTATTTTATTATCCAGTAATACAGAAGTGCGTAGGTGGATTTCTAAGGGTTTATTTTGCTTAAGCTGAGCCCCATGTTGTTGCATAACAAACTCCTGACACGGATCCGTTAGAAATCTTCGTCTTTTCGTACGAATCTTCGCTCAAAATCCAAAGCCAAGGTCAGTGGTTTGATAGCTAAGAAAAAATCTTATTAATTTGAGGTTTAACTTAGGAATTGTTATACTAATTTTTGATAATGAATATCTTAGAACCATGCAACATGGGCAAGTATGGTCGATCAAAAATTAAAATTTATCATATGAGTCGGATGGCACTTCATGTATCCTATACAAAAAATCTTAATCACCACATACATTTAAACTCATTAGTAGAAGCGTATACTAATACTTGACTTTCCTTGCCATTACGATATATGTTTTTATTCGCTAGACTTCATGAAAAAGGCTAGTCAGTTTATCAATCAAAAATTAATGTTAGAATAGAATCCATACCATATTTATTTTTCATATTTTCTGTATAATTTCTTGATATCTTCGTGTGAACCATAAGAACAGTTTTTAAAGCATTTTATTTTATTTTATTTTTTTCAAAGCGTAAGGGTTTCTTTTATTATTTGATATCAACTTTGTATCACCTTCTCAAAAGATTATTATATTCCAATAGGCATCGTTAAGACTTCGTTTCAGGAATTACACTATCGAAACCTCACTAAATCATATATATAGAACTAAGTGAAAATAGCTGGTTAGCCCGACGGTTTTTTTCGGATTAGTCGAGAACTTCCCGAGGAGTTACGAACAAAGTCTTCGCTGATTTGCTGAAAAGAAGTGATTAGTGTGGAATTGGTGGCTTTCACCTACGTCATCATCAATTTCAAAAGCGTAATTTCGCGTTATGATAGAAAAGTTTCTTAATCTTATAAAGTGTTCATAACTACATATACTGGCAAATTTTTAAGGATATAGACCATTTTTTTGAGGAATTATGGACGAGCAAACACGACGCGATTTTTGTTAAAAATGTACGGAGCGGCCATCTTTGTGCTCCACTGAAGGACACTTCGAATGCTTTTAAGCCTAAAAAGATGATGGGATATTCATATTTTTGATTATCATATGATTATCAATGGAATACCCATATTTATTTTTTTTCAAAAATGTGATATTTTCACATGTGAAAATAACATGTTATTTTCACATGTGAAAATATCATCACTATGGTTACATACTAGAAAAAATCTCGAAAAAAAAAAGCTTTCTTTTCTTTTTCATTGATAATTATACTCGTGAGAGATCTTTTCAACACTAGAAGATAAAATTCGTATCTCCGCGCGGATATGTGATATCCTCTATTTTTATTTCATAGAAATATACTTGAAATAGAGATTCTAAACGTGCCTAAGGTAAAATCTTTCAAATTGGGTAAATTCATTAAATTATGTTCTTATCGTTAATCAGATACACGTGACGGTATTGCGTGACACAAATTCAACCTTCGTAACTCGGGAACGACACTAGAGAAAAACGTTTGCGCATGCGTGCCTTTCAGCACGCTTTCCAAGAGTTTTAGTGAGAAAATAAATGCTTTTTTTCTCCAAGTATACAAAAACGTTCGTGGGTATACTTTTGTGGGACCAAGATACTGTGTGAATAAAGACAATATGAAAGAATTAGTCTTAAGTTTCAAGAACTGACTTTAAGTTTTGGCATTCTGTAAAGACTATTCTTCAGGCAAGTGTGAAAGTCAAATTTGCACATTTTTACAATAACACGAAGACGCTTTTGACTAATTTGCATGCGGACTTAGAGCATGCGCAGACGTTTTTCATGCGTGTCCTCGGAAACCAAACATAAAAATGACTCGAAACTTTTCCCTATAACTCATATCACTCACTTCTAAAACATACTTTAGAAACATCTTTATACGATGTACAGTTTATATATTTTTCATTTTTTTCATGACGTCATATGAAAGCCAGCATTAGCTGCAAGGCGACCTCTTTGTTCTTCCTTCGGACACGGGTGAAAAACGCACTGCGCATGCTCAGAAGTTCGGCAGGAAATTCATAAAAGAGTCGTGTTTACAAATAAAACCATTGGAGATTTACATGTCTTGTATTATGCGAATTTCTCTCGTATTGTTTGACCAGGGAAAGAAAACAACTAAAGTAATGTGTCAGGGAAAAAATAAGCACTAACTTTCCACGAACGGCCTTAACTTTAGAGATTTACTAAACGCCGGTAAATCTATAATGGCTTTCTTTGTAAACACGACGAACTTCCGAGCATGCGCATTGAAATAACTGTAAGGCGACCTTTTTGGTGTCCAGCCCGTACAGCTTCGGAACGAGCCGAGAATTTCCCGAGGAGTTACGAACAAAGTATTTGCTAAGGCTGAAAAAAACAAGGCCCTTGGCTTGTTGGAGTGTGTGTGTCCGATATTGAAAGTCGATATTTTGCATTGTTGTTCCTTGTGCTGGCACTTGCTATTTGCCTCTTTTGTCGTATTCAGGTTTTTTGGCAAGCTTCTGTGCATCTTTCAGCTTTTAATCATGATTTTTTAGGTTCAGTGAAGACAACATTCCAGAAAAAATAAGATCATTTACAAATCGCAAATTTTACCCATTAGAAATAATCGCTCAGTCAGAAACCGGAAAATGCGCCCAAAAGGACAACATCCCAGAAAAAATAAGATCATTTACAAATCGCAAATTTTACCCATTAGAAATAATCGCTCAGTCAGAAACCGGAAAATGCGCTCAAAAGGAATTAACACATGTCATGAGAAGTCACTAGTCGAGACTACAGGTCTTGTGCTATAATCAAGGCAATCTTTCAACCCGGTAACAAGGTCTGTAGCATCGCTTTAGCTTTGAAATTGGCTATCATTATTCTTAATATTAACTTTATTGCTGGAGGCAAAATGGAGACGAACTATTTCACAAAATGACTGGGGATTGAGCGGTTAGAAGGTTGAAAGGGAATAAGTTAAAGTTATAGTGCTAAGAGAAACGAGGTTATTCCGGGCGAAAAACCCTTGGAAATTAATTCGGAAAAATTAATTCCAACCTCGATAGGATTCGAACCCACGGCCTTCGGATTTGTACACCGACGCTCTACCAGCTGAGCTAAAGGTCGAACTGGGAGCAAACCGGGGTGAAATTAGATGTTAGGTTCGCGGTATTTGAAATGTAAAGATATGAATATGAGGACCGCGTAGCACTGTGAAATACATAGAAAGGAAATGAGTTAAAGTTATAGTGCTAAGAGGTTAGAAGGTTGATTCAGCTCAATTAATAAGGTTGAAAATACACTTAGAAAGGAGTGAATTTCTCGGTGAGGACTCGAAGAGCGGTGTGCACTTTATTCCCCTCTCACTAAAGACCGAATGCCAATATGGTCGCCATTGATTTTTTGAAATAAAAACTTAATCTTAAAAAATAAGCACCACCATCAGAAAGAGCAAGCAGAAATATGTATTTTTGAAAAGTTTCATTGCTATAAATTGAATTCAAGTGAAGCTATTTGGAATCAAAATTACAGAGATTTGTATGTGTTCAGCGATCTGTTTCCTTGCTAGCCTCGCTGTGGTGTTTTTCGCGTTTTAAAAATTAGCTAAAATTCTCATAACTTCTCAAGAATTTAATATTTTTGTTTCAAACATTCTAGCTTTGTTGATGTCATTCTAATCTATAATTTTAATGTAGTGGTCAACTAAAATATGAATTTAAAAAATTATGATGATAACGAAGTGGCGGCCATACTGGCATTTGGTCAGTGAAAGTTTAGTTTTAAAGGGGCACTTGGATGAAAACGCCCCATTTTTTGAAAGCCCGAATAATTCAAGTATTCGAGGATAATATGACTCAATCATGATTATGAAAGCCAGATTGGCAAACATTTTAGCCTGGGTGCCACTTGCAGTTGAGCAATTTTGGTTTAAAAACTAAAAGAACAATAGGGTTGAGTAAACGATGTCATTTACTCACAATTTAGATGCTGAAAAAATTGATGATTTTTATCCGCAACTTTTGGCTTTGAAGAAAATATGTTGCTTGGCTACTATTGGGACCATATAGATAAGTTTAACCAAGTTTCAAGGCATTTGCAAAAAGAGCAAAATGGTTTATTGAAAACATAAGACCAAAACTAAATTAAAACTTTAAATTTAAAAAAATTAAAACTAAAAAACCAAGACTGATTGAACGATTATGAACTGTTTACACAATAATGAAGATAGAATATACGAGAACAAACAATGCAATACTCAACTTGACTGCCTTAATAACGTTAGGTAAACAATAAGCAATCGTGCTTGAAATTGGAACTAATTAATGATGTTTTCTTAATTTTTGGTTTGTTTATCGTGTTTTAGTCATCGTGAAGTTGAACAAATGTTGGATTTTATTTTTGACATCGATAAGGCTGCACTCACTATTTTGTGACCAAAACCTCGCTTTAGATAAATACCTTTTTTATATAATGGGCGAACAAATTCAATATCAATACTGGTTTCTAATACACCTAAGTTCAAAATGGCGCACATTATTGGAAACGAGGCATCCAGGGCCAAATGCAAAGAAACAATGTGGTGTATATGCAAAGTATGTTTATACACTTGTTCGCTCTTTCTTTCTTGCTTACATTCGGGAACACAACAAAATTAATTTTGCGGCATTAAATTATAAGAAACACTGTAAATTCAGTTGTAAACTCATCCGTGCGTTCATTATGGACTTGGGTGTGTTTGGCCCATTTCATGCGAGTAAACTAGAGGAAACAAAAAACAGTAGAAAAACTTATCTGGCTACGATAGGATTCGAACCCGCGTCCATCATGAGAAATTCGATTATCAATTCCAAAATTCAAAAATAAATTTGATTTTGGGGCGTCGTATGGACTTTGGACCTGACGGCAATTAAGGCCTTCTGCCCTTGGGTGTACGAAGTACGTAGGATAGTGTTCTAGCCGAAGCATCAGGATAGAGACAAGCTGGCCCTCAGACCGTACCTACACCTAATCCCTTGCACTCTGCCGCGCACGAAAAGGTCTTGATAGATTGTTTTCAAGGCTATTTTGAGATGTAGATTAGCACCTTAATTTTCCATCTGTCTCTATAGTGAAGAGGGTTATTCTAGGCATACAACTCTCAACTCACATGCTGATTTTTAAGGAGGAAGAAAAGCCGGAGAACCTGGAGAAAAAAACCCTCCTGGCAAGGGAGAGAACCACACATCAAAAAAACTCTGTTTGTAAACGCATTTCAGTCGAGGACACAAAGTCGCGATGAGAGACAGCTCCACGGTAACGCATCCATTCCGGAACCCGTTCGACATATTTTTCTGTAAAATTGGTTATGTAAAAAGTTGAAAGCAAGTCAAAGTAATGCGGAATGTTTTAGCTGTTGACGGATGAAGACGTTGCGAAGTAAAAGATATTTTAATGGATTTTTCCTCAACCGGAGAAAATACTTGTCAAAGCGTACATGTCTCAACATATTCTTCTTTATTCATGTCGGTTTTCGAGGATTTGTGACAGAAGAAGATGATACAGATCTTAGAATATTATCTGGTTTGAGAGGTTTTGACCTGAAGCAATTTTACCTGTCATACCCTATCTCTACAATTAGTATTTTTTGTGTTTTGTAGAGAAGAATATCAAATTTTTTTTGAACATATCGTAGTTATCTTGTGACTGTTTCTCGTAGTTTGACACTTTTTTTCTGTTTTCCATTCTGTTTTTATTTTGTCACAAAAACAAGGGTGAATTGGGTTCGCCCCTCCTAAAAAATTGTGTTAAACCGTTTACATTCCAGTTCCAACATTCTCCGAACCCTGAAACAACCTCTGGGCTGATCTAAGTCAGGGCATGGCCAACTCTCAGATCCAATAGCCAATGTGCAGCATGAGCTCGAAATTATAGCACAATGCATGATGAGAAAGTGAGTTCTTACGCGTTTTGGGCTCCTCTAAAAATTCCTTTGACAATTTTTCCTTTGACATTTTCTATCGAAATAAAAGGTTTTTAGCAGACAAAAATAGCAGACTAATTTTTTTCTAATATATCCTTTGATTTCCCTGTTACATTTTTAAAGAACTCACTTTTCAAAAATGCTTTGTGAGCTTTGATGCACATTGCCTTTTGGAATATATTTTGAAATGGGTCGTATATTGCGGTGTTCTATTTATTTTATTATCAATTAATCGATGCATTAATTTATTGATTAATCATTTAGTCAATCATTTCTTTCTTCCTTTCTTCCTTTCTTCCTTTCTTCCTTTCTTCCTTTCTTCCTTTCTTCCTTTCTTCCTTTCTTCCTTTCTTCCTTTCTTCCTACCTTCCTTCCTAAAATAATATTTGACAAGCTTCAATGACATAATCGGTTACATTTTCAACACACTTTTCCTCAAACGGAATTCACGCTAATTGTCCTGTGATATTTTTGATATTAGAATCCGAATAATCAGATATCGTCTAGACCCATTCGTGAGATACGAAGGCTTTCGATCGTCTCAATCAACATAATCAGGCAGCTTTGAACACTGCTAAAAAGAATTAACAAGACGATAGATTTTCATATTCATATACATTTTTTTCTTATCTTTTCAGCTCTCCATTACAGCTATCGTTGGTGGAACAGCCTAGACCAAGCTAAAAACAAGAAGCCAGTAAGCTAATAGTGCCGACCAAGTGACTAGTTTTCTTTTGAAGAAGGATGATGAAGTCAAGAGGAAAATAACGGTAAAGTTCCTAGTAATTTAACAATAATTCCCTCTATTTTCTTTATTGGTAGCAAATTCTAAATCTTTTTATCCTAAATCCCATATTCTTGGTATGTGGAGCAATTTGAGTTCACTGAGGGACGAGAGGGTCAATATATTCAGGCTATGATTACCTTCTATGAGAGAAGTTAGAGTTGATAGAGGGACGTGAGGGTGAATATTTCCCCATGATATTACTGGAGCAAATTGATACTTTATTGAGGGACGGGAAGGTAATACTGAAGAAATATTTTAACTTTGGAAATCGTCGTAACTCAAAATTCGATCTGTGAGTTGTCCTGACTTAGATCAGCCCAGAGGTTGTTTCAGGGTTCAATCTGTGAGTTAGCCATGCCCTGACTTAGATCAGCCCAAAGGTTGTTTCAGGGTTCAATCTGTGAGTTAGCCGTGCCCTGACTTAGATCAGCCAAGAGGTTGTTTCAGGGTTCAATCTGTGAGTTAGGCATGCCCTGACTTAGATCAGCCAGAGGTTGTTTCAGGGTTCGATCTGTGAGTTAGCCGTGTTCTGACTTAGATCAGCCCAAAGGTTGTTTCAGGGTTCAATCTGTGAGTTAGCCGTGCCCTGACTTACATCAGCCAGAGGTTGTTTCAGGGTTCGATCTGTGAATAAGCCGTGCCCTGACTTAGATCAGCCAGAGGTTGTTTCAGGGTTCGATCTGTGAATAAGCCGTGCCCTGACTTAGATCAGCCAGAGGTTGTTTCAGGGTTCAATCTGTGAGTTAGCCGTGCCCTGACTTAGATCAGACAGAGGTTGTTTCAAGAGATAACGATAAGATTAATAGGTTTTGAAGATCTGTATTCTAAAACGTGTTCGCCATTTTCCTGGTGTTCTCTCTAACATGCCATACGTTTTCCACCAGTGTCACTAATCATCTTATTAAATAAGTTTTTATTTACTGATGAAACTTTACAATCCAGCTCCCTAGCGAGAGGAATAACTAAATAAACTTTCTCACTTCTGACACCATCTGTTCCATCCCATAATGCTTTGCGCGTATTGCTGTTTATTCTTGGACTTGAACGATAAACATCCAAACGTTGTTAAATGTCACTGGTGTGCAGAACTGTTCATTTAAGGCTAAGGTGAGAAAATTACTTTGAACTTTTCATTTCGCCTTTGATCCAAAAGATGTGTAATACTTTGAACATTGATGCTTCATATTGAGGGTATAACAGGGAGACGAAGAATTGGAATATATAGTTGCGCACTTTATTCCCCTCTCTCCATCGGTGCTCTGTTTTAAGGGTATTCAAAGCTCGAGCTACCAGGAATAGAGAGAACTCGAAGAGCAGTGCGCACTTTATTCCCATCTCTCCATCAGTGCTCCGTTTTAAGGGTATTTAAAGCTCGAGATACCAGGGATAGAAAGAACTCGAAGAGCGGTGCGCACTTTATTCCCCTCTCTTCATCAGTGCTCCGTTTTAAGGGTATTCAAAGCTCGAGCTACCAGGGATAGAGAGAACTCGAAGAGCTGTGCGCACCTTATTCCCATCTCTCCATCAGTGCTCCGTTTTAAGAATATTCTAAGCTCAAGCTACCAGGGATAGAGAGAACTCGAAGAGCAGTGCGCACTTTATTCCCCTCTCTCCATCAGTGCTCCGTTTTAAGGGTATTCAAAGCTCGAGCTACCAGGGATAGAGAGAACTCGAAGAGCAGTGCGCACTTTATTCCCCTCTCTCCATCAGTGCTCCGTTTTAAGGGTATTCAAAGCTCGAGCTACAAGGGATAGAGAGAACTCGAAGAGCTGTGCGCACCTTATTTCCCTCTCTTCATCAGAGGTTCGGTTAAGTTAAATACTCGAGTTACCAAGTATAAAGAGAACTCGTAGAGAGGGACACAGTTTAGTCCGTCTCGTCAAAAGCCCTTTCGTTTAGCAGGTGGCACAGTTGATAAAGCTCATTGTTTGCTTCAAGTTTTCGAGGCTTATTCATCACAAAATACAATTTGTCTTAAATATGTTTTAAAGACCTCTTGCCCAATACATTGTCTAAGATGTTTATTGATCTATATTTGGAAACAATTCATTTCGGTAAACTTTTAGTCCGCGGTAAAGGAATATTCATTTCTAATTAGGAAAAATATCCTGAATTGTAATAACTATGTGCTGTTAAAATACCAGACAATATGCCTCATTTTATTATTTTTATCATATGATTCAATTATTTTTCCACTTTTTTCCACTTTTTAGGGGTAGATTACCCGTGATTTCTTTTTCGTTTCGCTTTACAAAATTGTCATGAAGAAAAAGAAAGAGAAAGAGAATTCAGAGAGCCAGTGGCAAGCCGAGAACAGGGGGTTAAACACATTAATTCTAAAAAAGATGTTTTTGAAGGATTGACAGATGTTTTCTAAAATTAGAAGAAAGAAAGAAAAAGAAAAAAAAAGAAAAAAGAAAGAAAGAAAGAAAGAAAAGGAGGGAGGAGAATGGAAAGAAAAAGAAAAAGAGAATTCGGAGAGCCAGTGGCAAGCAGAGAACAGGGGGTTAAACACATTAATTCTAAAAAAGATGTTTTTGAAGGATTGACAGATGTTTTCTAAAATTAGAAGAAAGAAAAAAAAGAAAGAAAGAAAGAAAAGGAGGGAAGAAAATGGGAAAAAAAACAAGAGAATTCAGAGAGCCAGTGGCAAGCCGAGAACATTAATTCTAAAAAAGATGTTTTTGAAGGACTGACAGATGTTTTCTAAAATTAGAAGAAAGAAAAAAGAAAAGAAAAAAAAAAAGAAAAAAAAAAAGAAAAAAAGAAAGAAAGAAAGAAAAGGAGGGAAGAAAATGAAAAAAGAAAAAGAGAATTCAGAGAGCCAGTGGCAAGCAGAGAACATGGGGTTAAAAACATTAATTCTAAAAAAAAGATGTTTTTGAAGGACTGACAGATGTTTTCTAAAATTAGAAGAAAGATAAAGAAAGAAAGAAAGAAAGAAAGAAAGAAAGAAAGAAAGGAAAGGAGGGAAGAAAATGGGAGAAAAATGAAAGAGAATGAATTCAGCCTGTGAAAAAATACAGAAGTTAAGACCTCTCTCTGTTGTTTTTACGGCAAAAACTCATCACCCTGGCAACGCTTTAATACTCGCATTTCATTGGTTAATAGACCTTTAGAGTGAGCCCTGAGTGAAATTAAAAAAAAAAAAAAAAAAAGCAGATAAAGTCGTCCATACCTTTCTCCTCAGGCAGATGGTCAGCCTAAACATGATTAAGATAGCAACGGAAGTAATTATATAATTCTAATTGGGCAAGAATTAACACATTTTGAAAGGTTCTTATTCACAGTAGATTAAATATTGCCGTTTTACATCCTCCTTTAAAAAGGATATCAATTAATTACGATATAACGTGCATTTTCTTCCTATCCTTGGGTGTTTTTCTCTTTCTTTCTTTTCGTGCTGTAGATTTGACTTCCGCTCGTGGCTTCCTACGGATGTCCACTTAGATACTAGACTTTTTTGGCACTGTTTGAGGGTAGGGTGTCGAATAGCAGTTGGAGTTTTTTCTCTATCCTCCTGAGATGCCTGAGATACCTTTTGTATTTTACAAAGGATGTTCCTGGTAGGGAAGATATATCTGTCAAGATCTTTGACATGGTATTTGGCTAATGAAGGTATTTCAAAATAATTTAAGACCAGATTGGTGAATAGAGAAAATTCAAAAGATAAATGCCAAAGGCTCAAAAATGGAAAAAGAGAGAAATGATTTTCTAAACGCGCGAGAAAAAGCCTCAAGAAGAAGGCAGCTGTCGACACAGGAGATACATACATGCACACAAGAAAAAAGAAAAAGAAGAAGAACAGAGAAGAGGAGAAGGGAAGAGAAGAGAAGAGAAGAGAAGAGAAGAGAAGAGAAGAGAAGAAAAAAATTACGAAATGAAAAAGAAAAGAAATAAAAGAAAAGAAAAACGACAAACAAGAAAAGAGAAACGAAGGTAGAAAAGAAGAAAAAAAAGAAAGAAAGAAGTAAAATAAAAACCTGAAAAAGGAAGAAAATGACGAAAGCGTTAATTGACACTACAAGATAGTTATATATTTGTAATAAAATATTGATGAACTATCATCGATTCTTTCCTCCAGCTGAGCTTAGCTAGGCCGTCTGTTACTCAGTTACTCAGAATATTTTCGGTATTTATAATACGAGATTGAACAGGAAAACATAATTATCTTTTTACCGCTCGTATTTATCTTAAGGTAAGATTACCCTCAAGGCACAAAACTGGAACTACCATTTGATTCTATTTTCGTACCGGAAAAAATGGGAAAATATAGGGAATAAGTATACCAGGTGAATGGAATTGGAAAAAAAGAGTACCTGTTATGAAAGTAGGCCACTGACATTCGAGATATTAATATTCTAGAACGATACCTAGGCTCTCCGGAAAAAAAAAATACTGTTCAAAATTGCATTTAACCTCTGAAAAG
Organism: Anthopleura sola; assembly: GCA_023349425.1. Classification (NCBI taxonomy): domain Eukaryota; kingdom Metazoa; phylum Cnidaria; class Anthozoa; order Actiniaria; family Actiniidae; genus Anthopleura; species Anthopleura sola. Next base: position 2,580,284 of record JALHLI010000015.1, on the reverse strand, counting down.
GAACAGTAGATGTAGTGCTGTAGATTCGATTATAACGTTGTTGAGTAGTAAACTCATCGACTAGTATTTCTACCAATATTTTCTTAACATTGCTGTAAGGTAGGAACTTCGTGTATGCTACATTATTTTGTTTCTACCAATAAATGTATTTGGTGATCCACGTGTTTTTACCATACATGAAGTACCATAAGACTAAAGCCTTGTAATCAAGTCTGAATTTTAAGATATCGAAAGTGGTCCATTGATAATAATAATCCCGCATCTTTTTTAGTGGGTGAACAAATTGACTGGTTTTCGATTTGGCCCACTGTCACTCACTCATACTACCACTGTAATCAATGTTCTGTGCGTTCAACTCTTATCTCACATGTTGATTTTCACGAGAAAATCGGACAAAAACTCTCGTGGCAAGGGATAGACAGCAACACGTCAAACAAACTCATCTCACACACTACCACTATGTTCAAATATTTACAACACACAATCCTCAACTCACATGTTGATTTTTATCCTCCTTTTTAATTGTGATAATCAAAGCAAAAAATAAGATAATAGTAATGACAATTAAATGGCCAAGAACAGCTGTGTGTCTAGACTTGTTATCGAGGAGAAGAATCTATATCTGTAAAAAAAAGTCGTATCTTGCTTTTCTTTAACTTGTGACAAACGCTTGTCAAACCATTTTCTATATATTGGGTTCAAGCAGGTTTCAAACAGATGGCTCAAATAAGTAAATTTTGAAGGACAAGTAAATGTCACTTTTATTCCTTTCGTAATGATTACAAACCACCTATAGTGAACATCATCCAACATGGCTGCCACTTTTATTCCCTGAGGAATGATTACAAACCACCTATAGTAAACATCATCCAACATGGCTGCCACTTTTATTCCCTGAGGAATGATTACAAACCACCTATAGTGAACATCATCCAACATGGCTGCCACCTTTATTCCCTTAGGAATGATTCCAAACCACGTATAGTGAACATCATCCAACATGGCTGCCACTTTTATTCCCTTAGGAATGATTCCAAACCACGTATAGTGAACATCATCCAACATGGCTGCCACTTTTATTCCCTTAGGAATGATTCCAAACCACCTATAGTGAACATCATCCAACATGTCTGCCACTTTTATTCCCTTAGGAATGATTACAAACCACCTATAGTAAACACCATCCAACATGGCTGCCACTTTTATTCCCTTAGGAATAATTATAAATCACCTATAGTGAACATCATCCAACATGGCTGCAACTTTTATTCCCTTAGGAATGACTCCAAACCACCTATAGTGAACATCATCCAACATGGCTGCCACTTTTATTCCCTTAGGAATGATTCCAAACCACGTATAGTGAACATCATCCAACATGGCTGCCACTTTTATTCCCTTAGGAATGATTCCAAACCACGTATAGTGAACATCATCCAACATGGCTGCCACTTTTATTCCCTTAGGAATGATTCCAAACCACGTATAGTGAACATTATCCAACATGGCTGCCACTTTTATTCCCTTAGGAATGATTCCAAACCACCTATAGTGAACATCATCCAACATGGCTGCCACTTTTATTCCCTTAGGAATGATTCCAAACCACCTATAGTGAACATCATCCAACATGGCTGCCACTTTTATTCCCTTAGGAATGATTCCAAACCACCTATAGTGAACATTATCCAACATGGCTGCCACTTTTATTCCCTTAGGAATGATTCCAAACCACGTATAGTGAACATCATCCAACATGGCTGCCACTTTTATTCCCTTAGGAATGATTCCAAACCACGTATAGTGAACATTATCCAACATGGCTGCCACTTTTATTCCCTTAGGAATGATTCCAAACCACCTATAGTGAACATCATCCAACATGGCTGCCACTTTTATTCCCTTAGGAATGATTACAAACCACCTATAGTGAACATCATCCAACATGGCTGCCACTTTTATTCCCTTAGGAATGATTCCAAACCACCTATAGTGAACATCATCCAACATGGCTGCCACTTTTATTCCCTTAGGAATGATTCCAAACCACCTATAGTGAACATTATCCAACATGGCTGCCACTTTTATTCCCTTAGGAATGATTCCAAACCACCTATAGTGAACATCATCCAACATGGCTGCCACTTTTATTCCCTTAGGAATGATTCCAAACCACCTATAGTGAACATCATCCAACATGGCTGCCACTTTTATTCCCTTAGGAATGATTCCAAACCACGTATAGTGAACATTATCCAACATGGCTGCCACTTTTATTCCCTTAGGAATGATTCCAAACCACCTATAGTGAACATCATCCAACATGGCTGCCACTTTTATTCCCTTAGGAATAATTCCAATCCACCTATAGTAAACACTAACCAACATGGCTGCCACTTTTATTCCCTTAGGAATAATTCCAAACCACCTATAGTGAACATCATCCAACATGGCTGCCACTTTTATTCCCTTAGGAATGATTCCAAACCACCTATAGTGAACATCATCCAACATGGCTGCCACTTTTATTCCCTTAGGAATGATTCCAAACCACGTATAGTGAACATCATCCAACATGGCTGCCACTTTTATTCCCTTAGGAATGATTCCAAACCACCTATAGTGAACATCATCCAACATGGCTGCTACTTTTATTCCCTTAGGAATGATTACAAACCACCTATAGTAAACACCATCCAACATGGCTGCCACTTTTATTCCCTTAGGAATAATTATAAATCACCTATAGTGAACATCATCCAACATGGCTGCCACTTTTATTCCCTTAGGAATGACTCCAAACCACCTATAGTGAACATCATCCAACATGGCTGCCACTCTTATTCCCTTAGGAATGATTCCAAACCACCTATAGTGAACATCATCCAACATGGCTGCCACTTTTATTCCCTTAGGAATGATTCCAAACCGCGTATAGTGAACATTATCCAACATGGCTGCCACTTTTATTCCCTTAGGAATAATTCCAATCCACCTATAGTGAACACTAACCAACATGGCTGCCACTTTTATTCCCTTATGAATAATTCCAAACCACCTATAGTGAACATCATCCAACATGGCTGCCACTTTTATTCCCTTAGGAATAATTCCAAACCACCTATAGTGAACATCATCCAACATGGCTGCCAATTTTATTCCCTTAGGAATGATTCCAATCCACCTATAGTGAACATTATCCAACATGGCTGCCACTCTTATTCCCTTAGGAATGATTCCAAACCACCTATAGTGAACATTATCCAACATGGCTGCCACATCAACAATATAAATTTCTAATATTTTATTTTACATTTTTGCTGTCCTTTTCAAGTATCTTGTGCTGTAATTTTTGAAATAACTTACAATTATTTCTGTAACGTTTTCTTGCAATAATTGCAGAAAATTTCTCTCAATAGTAATGCCGCCAGTAACGCCACATTGTCGCCAATTTAATTCAGAATCTTGAGTTACCCCTCTATTTAAAGCCTTTAATTGTCCTTTGAAATTAAAACAATTGCACTGATCACCCTTGCGAGGGTAGCTACTATAAGCCATTCACGAAAATTTCGCAGTTAAACCAACTACGTCATCACACTAAATTTCTATTGGCTCTTAAAATCATCTCATAATATTCTACACAAGACCTGACTGTCACTCAAAAACTGTTTTACCCTCGCATGCAGAAGTTAAAGTAAAGCTCTTTGGAGACTCCGCAGTTGAATGAAATATTGTGCTAATCATTCTTCGAGGAAAACTTAGGCCAGAATTTATTCATTTTACTCGAGAAAAAAGTGTAAGTTTTTATGAAATTTTCATGATCATAGTAATTTTTTCTCGCCGAGTTAACATCATAATATATATCACTATACGAAAATATATTACTATCAAATTTCAACTGAATTTTTGAGTATTTAAAGCATTTCCCCTAAAAAAAATTTAATTGAAAAACAAAAATTCTCTTTTTAACTCTCTAAATAATAATATAATTATGTCAATATGACAATATTAAGTTTTTTCATGTCATTTATATATACTTTTCTTTTTCTTTTTATTCTTAGTTTATTTGTTTTTTGTTTTTTTCTACCATTATTTCTTTTTATAAAAATTTAGTAATCTAAGCTGCAATTTTATCCCAGTTTCATTATTTTTATATTTACCATTGTAGCTATTCTATTCACTACCTTTCTTCGTCTTATATCCATATTTACATTTTTGACATGGGTTTTAATTATATATTTTTTTGTTTAGGGAAAAAATCTCTTAGAATCGCTTAATTTAATTTACTCTAAGCTTCAGGTTGAATAGTGAAGTTGAAGCTTAAAATTTTGTATCCAAAAATGACTCTTTCTAGAAATATTTTAACGTTGTAACAGACTGGAATTGTAGCATATTTCTCTCTCTGCTTCTTTATTTGAATAATAATAGAATTTTATAGAAAGATATTGTTATTTGCCTGGTGAACACAACTCTACAGAATCCAGAGTGAAATTCTTTTTTGCTTTTCCTATTTTTTTGGGCTCATATGAGATTGTTTGATGTGTTGTTCTCTCCTTTGTCACGAGAGTTTTTTCTCCAGGTTCTCTGGTTTTCCTCCCTCCGTAAAAATCAACATGTGAGTTGAGTGTTGTATGTCGTCAAATATTTGAACGTCATGGAAGTGTGTGTGTTGAGATTGTTTGATGTGTTGTTCTCTCCCTTGCCACGAGGGTTTTTTCTCGAGGTTTCTCCGGTGTTCTCCCCTCCGTCATGTGAGTTGAAGTTCTGTCTTTTAAATAATGAATATAGTGGTAATGCGTGTGGAGCGAACCTCACGGAAAAGCCTTTTATGGGGAAAGATATTTGTAAGTAATTAGTAAATTTTCTCCTATCGAGTTCTTCGTTTCTTTCTTGATCATATTTCTTTACTTCAGTGGCACCTGTATGAATTTCCATGCCCCAAGCTATTTCCTAAGCATGTTTTCCCAACATGCTAAACACTCTCAAAAACTGACGGTATAGATTCTAAGGGCCTACTTTATTGTCATTGTATTCATCATTACCACTAAATCTATACGATAGAAAATCAACTTCAAACTTGTTCTCTAGCTTATAATTCAAAACATTCTAATTTTGAAGAAGATGACGTCTTTGCTTAAAATATCTCACAGGTTCTCGTTCAAGCTCTGCGATTTGCACAAAATATTTATAACTTTCTTTTTTAGTATTTAAAAAAATTTGAAGACATCAAATAATAATATTTTTTTGGGGGAAATTTCCATTCTGCATAGCTTTAAGGACGAACAATATCACTAGATCCGCTGTCTGGAATTTGTTTTCCGTCGTCGCATTCTCCAGAATTTTATTTTATTTTATTTTATTTTATTTTATTTTATTTTATTTTATTTTATTTTATTTTATTTTATTTTATTTTATTTTATTTTATTTTATTTTATTTTATTTTATTTTATTTTATTTTATTTTATTTTATTTTATTTTATTTTATTTTATTTTATTTTATTTTATTTTATTTTATTTTATTTTATTTTATTTTATTTTATTTTATTTTATTTTATTTTATTTTATTTTATTTTATTTTATTTTATTTTATTTTATTTTATTTTATTTTATTTTATTTTATTTTATTTTATTTTATTTTATTGCAAACGAAATATTTCCTAATTCGAATCATTGTTTTTCATTTATGAATACCCAAGACAATCTTCTGCGTCAGACTTTGTAATATTGGCAGAGCTTTCCTAACCACTTATACATTTATACAACGCCTCTGGTTGTAGTGGAGCTATAACCTATAATGAGATTGTTCAGTTTTTAGCTATATTTTTCCTATTTAAGGTTTGAGTTGTGTCTTTTCATGAATAACCGTTAGACAAAGAAATGATACTCTAGGGAATGACACGTGGTCTGAAATGGGAAAACATTACGCCCAAACCAAAGAGGTCTAATTCCAATGTTTTGTCAATAATTAGTATTGTACGCGTATTTAGTCTCTAATCCTAAATAATTACGCCTCTTGTTTTCATGATCAAAGAGTCAAAACAGACATTTTGGCTGTGCCACATGGACTAGTTATCGCTAATGGTTTCCCTGTTTTCCTCCTTCCGCAAACCTAACGAGTTAAGTTCGAATTCTATCTGTGAGTTAGCCATGCCCTGACCTAGATCAGCCCATAGGTTGTTTCAGGGTTCGATCTGTGAGTTAGCCATGCCCTGGCTTAGATCAGCCCAGAAGTTGCTTCAGGGTTCGATCTGTGAGTTAGCCATGCCCTGGCTTAGATCAGCCCAGAAGTTGTTTCAGGGTTCGTTCTGTGAGTTAGCCGTGCCCTGGCTTAGATCAGTCCAGAGGTTGTATGTATGTATGTATGTATAAGGGTTCGATAAAATTCGAAGGTTTTTTGAATGAAAGATGAAAATCACAGGTTGGTGCTACTAGAACCAATCGCCTTTGCCCGCCAACCTTTACACATTCTGCTTATTATATGCAAGCTTCAAAAGCTTGTTAATGGCTGTACCGCCCATGTAATGATGATTGTTGAAGTTGGAAATGGACAGGGCAATTATAGTGCCATCAAGGAAGTCCACGACAAAATGACGCGGTTAGTCTTTCTATTTTCTTTCTTTCTATTTTCGTCCGTGTTAGCGAATATATTTCCTCAATCACTTTTCCAAAAGGGTCTTAATTTTCAAAAACCTACATGATGATCTTTGTATTCAAGACTGCTATATCTGTTATGATTATAATTCGGAATTCTAAATAAAGACGCTAAATCGACACGAAAAATTTGCAAAAACAAACCCTTTCAATTTTCGATTTACGATATTAAAATACATCGTTAGAAAATAGTGCTCTTTTCACTGTCAAAATCGAGTGATTGAACACCCTTTAAATAATGTTTTTAGTTTCTACTTAAAGACTTCCTTCTAGCGTTACTTTCGAACTGCAGTTTTACCATTTGATGGGCTCTTGATCGTTTAGCAAGCATTAGAAAACCAGGATCCATTTTAAGATCTTCTTGATCTCGTATATTGTAAGTAAGTTAGAAGTACGTAGAATATTTGAAACTTGTAAGATATTTATCTTTGAACTTGATTTGCATCTTTCTTCTCTCGAAATATATCTTTATGCGCCGCGAACGTGCGATCTTTCTGCTTCTTTTTTTCAGTTGTCGTGTAGTAGAACGTGGCAAACGATTTCGTTTTAAAAATAGATTGCTGCATTGCTACGTTCTTTTACTGTCTTTTTAAAGCTTTTTAAGGCATTTAAATTGTTAGTTTAACTTGGTTTGCTTGATAAGTGATTTATTGTTGTCAACAGTATTTCATTTGATATTTCAACCAGAAGAGATAGACACTTTTATCTGGAAATTCAACCTTTTTCTACTCTGGATATTGCTCACCAAACTACCCTATTATTAGATAAACTTATGAAATTGTAAGATACCATTCCTCGTTAATTTCTTTGTGAGTAGATCTCTTCTGGAAATGTTATTTGTATCCCTAGAGCTAGGAATATTTTGATTTAATGACACCTTAAGTTAGCAGTCATTAATTTTTCGTGTTTATTAATTAGCAGTGATATTGGAACTGTAAGGAAGCAGGTTTTTGTTTGAGGTGTTTGGTTTTGAAGTTGTTGGGAAGAGGTTCCTTTTGGTGAAGTAGTTTTGTGTAGTGAAAAAAAGGGAAGGAAGGAAGGAAGAAAGGAAGAAGCGAGGTAATGGATGAATGAATGAAAATAGGTAAATCTATTTTAACGATAAAGAAAGAAAGAATGAATAGATAAGTTAGAGTATTAGAGACTGATGAGTGAATGGGGGAATATGTGAATGAATAGAACATTTTCCTTTCCCATTTTGAGATGCAGTTTCAGTCATCCACCCATTCATTCGGCATCTATTCCATCCATCCATCCATCCATCCATCCATCCATCCATCCATCCATCCATCCATCCATCCATCCATCCATCCATCCATCCATCCATCCATCCATCCATCCATCCATCCATCCATCCATCCATCCACCCATTCATTCGGCATCTATTCCATCCATCCATCCATCCATCCATCCATCCATCCATCCATCCATCCATCCATCCATCCATCCATCCATCCATCCATCCATCCATCCATCCATCCATCCATCCATCCATCCATCCATCCATCCATCCATCCATCCATCCATCCATCCATCCATCCATCCATCCATCCATCCATCCTTCCATCCATCCATCCATCCATCCATCCATCCATCCATCCATCCATCCATCCATCCATCCATCCTTCCATCCATCCATCCATCCATCCATCCATCCATCCATCCATCCATCCATCTAGATCACTATTATTGTTATTCTTTCTTTAAGTTTATTAGTTTCATCTTATTTGTTTATATACCTAATTTTCGAAGACCCTTCTGTAAACCACATACGTGAGTGATGTTGGCATCCTCAATAAAGATTATTATTATTATTAATAAATAAAATTACGAGAAGACTAGTTGTCATTTTATTTATTATCAAACTATATGCCCAAAAGAACATATTTAATTATTATTATTATTATCTTCAAAATCTATCATATTTGCCCTCTAGAAACTGATATTAACAAACAATCTTATCAAATTCTTATCATGAATAAACGTAACCAGTTTAGAGTAGCTAAATATCTATAAATTATGAATGAATACAGTTCAATATTAATGCCATGTTTGTCTTATTTTTAGAATCGTAGTGATATATAAGTAGCAAATGGTTGAGCTCAAGAACAGATGTTGGTGTACTCTCGATAAACAGTTAAACAAGAGCAAGGAAAACAAAAGGTAGGTGAATTCAGGACGTTTATTAAATTATTAAATTATAAAGGAATAAATGAATTAGATAGAAAACATAATTATGTACAAGAAAGATAAAATTATTGATTTTTTTAAAATAGCTTTAAAAGTTTATGTGTTAGTTACACTAGTTTTTGTCTCAATTAATTTTACTTTCGATCGTAAATAGTTCAGTGTTGAAAAGCCCCTATGGGAACTTCTATGATTAAAGATATGTATATATGTATGGTGACGATTGATGTTAGGATGAAGAATGATAATATCAATGAATGATATTGACGATGATGATGATGGTGATGATGGTGATGCTGGTGGTAGTAATGATGTCAATGATGAACGAACCTCATATCACATTAACATAAGGGTGGGGGAAAATCCAGTTGTTTTAAAATCGATTAACTCTCTTTTACAACTCGCGCGCAGCGCCGTTTTTACTTCACGCAAAGCCGAACATTTTCTCTTTACAAAGGTAACGAAAACAAAAAGCTGGGGGAAAACAACACACTAGACACTTAATTAGGGAATTATTTTATTTTTAGCCTCAAAAATACAATCTCATTTTCGGCAATCTTCTAAAACACCGCTCGTTGCCTTGCGATTTAAACCTTACAAAAAAAACTTTAAAAACTACCATTGAAATTAATCTTTAATACCTTTTCCTGTCCTTCAATTTTTATTATACTAATGCGTAGTTAAGCTTAAATAAAAACGAGCGGCTTATTTAAAACTAATAAGTGTTTGTGAGCGTAGTCTTCATTCCCGAGGGGACGGGATGGGGTGGAGTGGTTGCGCTCGGTTAAAATCATCAGGAATGATGGTCGTATCTTTTATGGGTTAAAAATCAGAGATTTGGTATCTTTTAGAGCACCGAAATTGAAATTTAGAACCCGGTATTACTTTGGAATCTTTTAGGATGCCGAACAAAAAAATCCAACATGTATAACAACTATCATGATAAAACGTATAGAAAATACTCAGGGGAAAAGCATACGTCAGCCATTCGACATTATCTTATCATTTATGTATGGAATCTTTTAGGGTTTAAGAATATATTTAAAGCTTCTCCCCTATAAAGATCCTTTAGGGGGATTCTGGACAAGTTCTGACGAGTATCCTCGATAGTTTTTCCCGGGAGTCACTTTCCCTCGCAGTTTCATTCAAGGAAAGACTTCTGAGATATCAAAACGGCTCAAGCGTACCCCCTAGAATCCATTAATGAATTTACTATTTGAATATTGAGTTCATTATTCACTCTGACTCCAAACTTGAAAATAAGTTATCTACTAGATTTTTGATTTGATTCTTCAACAATTGCCATGCCAAGGTAGGACAACTCTTTAGAAGGGCATCCCTTAGAATTTTAGTGTGAATGAAATCATTAATGGAGCCTAGGGGGTATACGCTTGAGCCAGAATGTTTAAGGAAGCTCAGCTATCAGGGTTGAGTCAAAGGAGATGATGGAGGGAAAAGAGGCAGGTAACTCGAAGGCGGAGTAGAAATATGGACATGTAGTTTAGACAGAATGCAAACAGCGATAACCAAGGGTGCTAAAATCGCCCTCTTAGGCAGCCAGCAGCCTGCGGGATGTCTCGATGTTAATCTAATGGCAATAATATCACTAATAATGATGATATTTCAGCACTAGAGTGACCATTAAGGTGGTCATGAACATGAAATGACCATACGATCTATTTCAAAACCTCACAGAACCACCTCGTAAGACTTCCTAAAACGACCATCAAGTTTATTTAAACCTCCATAAATCGACCTCGTAAGACTTCCTAAAACGACCATCAAGTTTATTTAAACCTCCATAAATCGACCTCGTAAGACTTCCTAAAACAAACATCAAGTTTATTTAAACCTCCATAAATCGACCTCGTAAGACTTCCTAAATCGACCATCAAGTTTATTTAAACCTCCATGAATCGACCTCGTAAGACATCTTAAAACAACACACTAGACACTTAATTAGGGAATTATTTTATTTTTGGCCTCAAAAATACTCAAAATCTAATTTTCGGCAATCTTCTAAAACACCGCTCGTTGCCTTGCGATTTAAACCTTACGAAAAAAACCTTTAAAAACTACCATTGACATTAATCTTTAAAACCTCCATGAATCGACCTCTTAAGACATCCTAAAACAATCACCATGTTATTTAAACCTCCGTAAAACGACCAACATGTTATAAAGGACCTCCAACCTCCATATATCGACCTCTTAAGACATCCTAAAACAATCACCATGTTATTTAAACCTCCGTAAAACGACCAACATGTTATAAAGGACCTCCAACCTCCATATATCGACCGATAGACCAAAGCATCCACACTTTCAAATATACATGACGTTATCGACGTTAAAACACTAAATCTCATTTTCTGATTTTCAAACCATTTTTAAAAAAGCCAAGATTAAATCATTAAATCAGCCTATAATTATAACTGAATTCTTCTCAAATATTGCTTCGTTGCTTAGAGCCTCAGGCAATTCCTTTTTGCAGGTAAAGGCGCTAAAATAATAAATATTGTTTGTCTATGACACTCGATTAATGATTTTCTTGAATCGTTTTGAAATCCTAAGTCAAAAAAAAAAAAAAAAAAAAAAAAAAATCCTGGAAAAAATTTTTATGTCAATTTTGTTCTTTTCTTTCATTTGTTCGAGTATTTTGAATCCTAAGTCAGCGACTTTTTTCTAAGATAAGATTGCGTGCAACGTGAAAAATAATTAAGCCAGTTTTTCATGCTACTTCGCACGGCTTTACTTAATTGTTTTTTATCATTTTGCCATTTTATCGTTCATTTTACTTGTCTGTTTTAGGTATCTTTTAAATTACCTGTTGACTAAGTGTCGTAAAAACCTAAATACACTAAATACTAACCCGCAAATGCGTTATTTTTCTTCAAACTTTTATCATATATAGATGACCTCTTAAACCTGAAAATTCACACACGTCAAGATTCCCTTTTCTCGCGCTGTTTTTCCTAAATTTATTTCCTCAAAAATAGCTTTTTTTCTTCTATTTTTAGGCTTTCATTTGCTTTACTTCGGTTTTTATTATGTATTTTGATTGTATTTTACTTTTTATTAGCTTATATAAACAAGAAGTTATATTTTTAAGTCCTCGGTGTCTAAGCTATTTCTGCTTTTTATTTTACCAGGCACTTTAAGCCAAAAGTGTAATTTCTTTCTTGTTTAGTTAGTTAAGTTTCTAATTGGTTCTGAGCCGGTAAGTCGTGTTGAATTGCGTGTTTCAGGATCTCGTTTCGTGGTTCGTGGATTGATTCTATTGCGAGTATAGAAATTTTTTCTAAAAATTTATTGGAAAAAAAAATCCATTTTTTTATTTTTATTTTTTGAATCGAGGTTATTATGGAAATAAAAAATAAATGCCATAAATTCTATCAAGAAAAAGTGGAATTTCTTTTGTGTTGCATGTTAACCTCGTATTCTAGATAATTTTGAGAAGGGTTACTTGTATATTGTAGCAAAAAAGTGAAATGAAAAAAGAAAATTATTTTTAGCATGTTAGAGAAAAATGTTTGTGCATTTGAGAAGAAATGGAAGGAAATGGAAGAAAGAGAGAAAGTAAGAAAGAAAGGAAGAAAGAAAGAGAGAAAGAGAGAAAGAGAGAAAGAGAGAAAGAGAGAAAGAGAGAAGGGGTAGAAAAACAGAAAGAGAGAAAAACAGAAAGAGAGAAAGTTAAGAGAGAAAGAGTTTGTTTGAAATAGTTGGTTTCATGTGTTGTTTTCTCCCTTGCGACGAGGGTTTTTTTCGATCTTCTCCAGTTTCCTCCCTCTGCAAAAATCAACATGTGAGTTGAGAGTTGTCGCCTAAAATATCGAGTAGGTCCAATTGAACATTCTTTTATCCAAAGAAAAAATAGACACAAAGGAAAAAAATATGACAAAAAAAAACAAGGCCCGCACTAACAATGGAAAGATTTCTTGAACTACATAAAACGTGCGGGTGGCGTAGTGCCCGTCAGGGTTGCCATAGCAATATCAATAATAATGAGAAGGGATGAAAGGGTAATTTATCATGTCGAGTGAGTGTCAGGTTTTGACTTTTCAATATTCAACAATTAGCGAAAAAGCCTGTTTCCTTGATAATATAAGTGATCTAGTTTTCTAATCCAAGCTGTTCAGCTACAATGACCTTACTTTTTATAGTTATTAATAGATTTTTCATATCTTTTAGATATTTTGTTTTTACTTTTTCCCTGTCATTTCTTTTCTTTTCTGATCTTTTTTTTTTTTTTTTTTTTTTTTTTTGTTTTCCTCTTTTTTTTTTTTCTACTCTTCTTCTTTTGCTTTTTTATTTGTATTCTTTCTCTCTCTTTTCTTTCTTTTCTTTTTCTTTCTTTTCTTTTCTATTCTTTTCTATTCTTTTCTATTCTTTTCTTTTCTATTATTTTCTATTCTTTTCTATTCTATTCTATTCTTTTCTTTTCTTTTCTTTTCTTTTCTTTTCTTTTCTTTTCTTTTCTTTTCTTTTCTTTTCTTTTCTTTTCTTTTCTTTTCTTTTCTTTTCTTTTCTTTTCTTTTCTTTTCTTTTCTTTTATTTTCTTTTCTTCTCATGGCATTTCTTTTCTTCAAGGTTTCCTATTTCCCATTTCTTCAAAAGTAGATTTCTTCCCAAAGCAAAGATTCCTTTAAAAACAATTTTTTCTGCAAGAAAAATAATTGTTTTAGTCTTAGACCAGAAATACCTGGTCTTCAAAAATATTTTTCTTTCCAGTTGACTAACTGAACAAAGCAACGAATCCTATTAAAAAATAAATATAGATTACATATTCTAAAAGAAAAAAAGAAAAGTTGGGCTTGAACAACAACAATTCATCTTTATTTTTAGCAGTCTTACATAATTTATAGATAGTATTTCTAAAGAAGGAAAATTGGACTTGAACAACAACAGTTCTTTATTTTTACTCTTGCATGAATTATAGATACGATGACATATTTCTTAAGAAAGAAAATTTAAGGCTGTCAAATTCAGTCAAATTAGTCGACTTAAAGAGGCTCAACTAAAACGACCCAATCTACAGATATAGCAATTAAAATTTGTCGATACTCTGAAACAGCCTCTGGGCTGATCTAAGTCAGGGCACTGCTAACTCACAGATAGAACCCTGAAACAGCCTCTGGGCTGATCTAAGTCAGGGCACTGCTAACTCACAGATCAAACCCTGAAACAACCTCTGGGCTGATCTAAGTCAGGGCATGGCTAACTCACAGATTGAACCCTGAAACAACCTCTGGGCTGATCTAAGTCAGGGCATGGCTAACTCACAGATCGAACCCTGAAACAACCTCTGGGCTGATCTAAGTCAGGGTATGGCTAACTCACAGATCGAACCCTGAAAAAACCTCTGGGCTGATCTAAGTCAGGGCATGGCTAACTCACAGATAGAACCCTGAAACAACCTCTGGGCTGAAATAAGTCAGGGCATGGCTAACTCACATATCCAACCCTGAAACAACCTCTGGGCAGATCTAAGTCAGGGCATGGCTAACTCACAAATCAAACCCTGAACCAACCTCTGGGCTGATCTAAGTCAGGGCACGGCTAACTCACAGATGCAACCCTGAAACAACCTCTAGGCTGGTCAAAGTCAGAGCATGGCTAACTCGTGATCACAGATCGAATTTGAATTTAGCGTGTGAAGTTTTGTAGAGGGAGGAAAACCGGAGAACCCGAAGAAAAACCCTTGAATCAAGGGAGAAACCTAACAATCTCTGCGTACATGTGATACATAGTCCAGGAATCGAACCCGAGATCCCAGAGGTGAGAGCACTAGATGAAGCAACGAAGATAGTCAACGTTTTGTCATTTTGATATGAAGTATCTTTTCCTAGGAGTGTATATTATGTGCAAGTATATCGAATCACTTAGATCAAGAAACGATAGGAACTATAATGATGTGGAATAATATGTGGAATATAAGATAAAAACATAAGATAACATAAGATAAAAAGTTGAAAAGTCGATGTAAATAAATATTTCAAGAACCTAACAAAAGCAAGAACGAAACAAAACAAAACAACAACTACAACAACAATCAAAGACAATTACAACTGAAGAAGAAGCACAAGCAATGATAAGACTAAAAAACTGGTTTTTTTTTTTTTTTTGGATTTCGAAGTTTAAAACTCGAATTAATTGTGGAAAAAATTAGGTTGTTACGTTTTGTGGAGGAAGGATAACTGGAGTACTGGGGGGGGGGGGGGGGGAAGCTCAGCTCGAATCAAGGAAGACACCTGACAAACTCTACTTACAATCAAATATCAAAAGTGGTCCAACAAAGTACGATACTCACTTTCTAAATGAAATAGTGCATTATCCAAGAGTGCGATCCTTTATCAGGCATAACAAAATAATTCCTCAAATCTCACAGACAAACTCGATGACATTGTCACCTCAAAAGGGATTGTATACCTTTTTGCCTACGATTGAGAAACTCCTTAATAGTTCGTGAGGACAACATATAGACAATATGTCAAAATAGTGCAGACTATGCTTAATGGATGGTGTTGACTGGATGCCAGGATAGGACAGATAGACAGAATATATAGTCAATATCTCTGGATCTAGTTAATGTATTTTAGAAAGTTTCAATCAACTTAGATAGAGTTTGTATTTACCCTGAAAAATATTGAATCAGTGTGGAAGGGATTGGCATTAGTGTCTACTAGAGTGATCTTACTTGATTCGTTAGAGTACACTAAGCATAATATGTAGTAGCAATGCTACTACTACTACTACTACTACTACTACTACTACTACTACTACTACTACTACTACTACTACTACTACTACTACTACTACTACTACTACTACTGTTACTACTACTACTACTACTTCTACTAGTACTACTACTACTACTACTACTACTACTACTACTACTACTACTACTACTACTACTACTAGTACTACTACTACTACTACTACTACTACTACTATTACTACTACTACTACTATTACTACTACTACTACTACTACTACTACTTAATACTATATTAATAATGATATTAATAATGATGATTATGATGATGATAACGATAAAAATGATAAAGGTGACTGAAATCTGAATGAATAGATGGATGTCTTAATGGATGGGTGAGTGAGTGGATTGATGGACGAATGGAGGATGGTCGTATGGATGAATAGATTAATAATTGAATAAATGAATGAATAAACGAAGAAACAAAAGAGTGCGTGAATACACGATTTGAAAAATAAAATAAATAAATAATAATAATAATAATAATAATAATAATAATAATAATAATAATAATAATAAATAATCATAAGGATAATCACCAAGAATAATACAGTAAATATTGAGTCATGAGCATTAAGATGGATATAAGAAATGATAGAACTTTGCTATTCAATAACAATGCCTCTAAGCCACCAATAAGCCCCTAAGAATATACTATTTCAGTTTCATAAGCCTTGTATTCATAAAAGTTAAAGTAGTAACTGAGTCGTGAAAATTAGGATGGACAAAAAAAAGTGATAAAAATTGCAAAATGCCTCTAAACCACCACGAAGGCCCGAAAAAAATGTTTTTCAATTTCTTCTGCATTTTATTCGTTTACTCTTAATTCTGGCTCTCCAAATGGAATACTTCTGTCAAAAAACTTGTCTCCAAGTCACAAAGATGTCATTCTTTAGCAAACTCTGTCGCGTCTACAATTTATCATTACTTAAATTACTACTTCAATATGATTGGTCAACATACCCTAACACGTCATTCATCTTAATCTATGTTGATTTTTCTCGACTCCTATTGATCAATTATTGTAATTACGTCATTTATTTTTTAAGCACTTTGAGCTCTTCTTTTAAGTGAATTTTTGAATGATGCGATTTGATTGGCTGAAAGGTTTAATCACGTGGTATTTAGTGGGTTTTTGTCATAGTGAATGTTGTCAGTACAGTGTCATGTTGAACATCACAAAAAATTATAGACAAATAAGATGTTAAGTGATATACGAAAGGTCCTAGGATGGCTTTTAGTCTGAAATATTAACAAAGATTCGTCCAGGAAAAAATATTGAAATTTTACTGACATAGAGTGGGATTTAAGAGACGTAAAGACTGGAGAAATTACGTGTTGATAAATTGTTCCAACGTAATATGCCACATGAATAAGCAAAACTACAAGTAGTATTTTCTGTCTTTTTTTGTGTTTATATTTTCATTTTAACTTCCTTTCCTTTCTTAATTTCCACTTATCACGTATTCGTTCTTTTGTTTTGTTTTGCTTTCTTCTTTCCTAGTAATATTTTCTTCCCTTTGGCATTTTTTTTCGGATTTCGTAAACCCTTTTTGCTTTCTTTCTTTCTTTCTTTCTTTTTTCATTATTTCATTCATTCATTCATTCGTTTTTTCTCTTTCTTTCTTTTTTTCTTTCTTTCTTTCTTTCTTTCTTCCTTCCTTCCTTTCTTTCTTTCTTTCTTTCTTTCTTTCTTTCTTTCTTTCTTTCTTTCTTTCTTTCTTTCTTTCTTTCTTTCTTTCTTTCTTTCTTTCTTTCTTTCACCATATTCTCTTAGCCCCAACAATATCCTTCAATCCCTTTTGTTTATTTACTTTCCAAATTACTTCTCCCATTTAATCAATTTCCTGCTGTTCACAATTATTGAATTTTCAAAAATGCTACGCTCACATCCTCTTAAATTTATATCATTAACGAAAAATTAATTAAATCAACTCTCATTTCCTATGCCAATTTCCACCCGCGCGCGCGCACACATTCTGCACGCGCGTTAGTAATTCTCTACCAAAAATCCACCTTTGCCAAGTAATTTAGCAATTAATAATTTATTGCCACAGAAAATGAATAAAATTTAATTAAACCCCAGAAAATGCAATCGCTATTTTTTTCAAAACCAGTTATATCATGTAAGTTATATTTAGATACGTTAGATTTGTAGACGTCCATTACGAAATTTGATTATTTCTAGAGGCGAATATATAGAATACGTTTAACTGAATTATAGATATCGGAAGTGTGGAATAAATTGTTTCAAGTGCCAAATGATCAAGACCTCTTCTTCAGCGCTGTCCCATGCAAACAAATAGCAAGCGACGAAGGTTGGGATATGATTGAGACTCTGTCACCAAAAGCTATAGTCTCTAATTCAATTTTTAGCTTCAGCCCTTCGTTCTGGTCTTCGGACGTGTAAAAATCCTCTTTTTTGTTCGGAGTCCATTTTTTTTTCGAGGTGAAGCACTTTATTGTCTTTCTAATCTCGAAAAATCATTTTAAATGAATTTTTTATCCTATATTCGCTTAACTAACTCTCTTTCTTTCTTTCTCTCTCTCTTTTAATTAATTTTAGCGTGGCATCAAGGTACTAAGCTTGAAACTACAAACCCCACAACCTGCCTGAAAACTCAGCGAAAAATCTCTCTCAACATCTCGTGGCAACCGAAGTTTCTTCTCAACTGGTTCGTATTTTATCATTCCTCTTATACTCTTAGATATTTTATTTTAATGAATGACAACCGTATTTTCTCCGAGCAAGATTTTTACCTCGAAGAATAAGCGCCTCTAAACTAATATTTTTGAGTTATTTGCTACAAGTTATCTGTATTTCCTTCTTTTTTTTCTAAGCTAGCACCTGTAGCCGGATATTGCCTTCTACAGTTTATACGCTAAAACAAATCTACGGTTGAAACAATATTAATTGCAATCAACAAAGCTCTTTAATAGCCGGTATCACGCCGGTTTTTGGCCTCAAATATAAAATAACGATAGCTATATCAGATCTCTTGAAGTCCAGTCTAGCATATTGGATTGGATACTCCAATCTTATCACTTCTTTTTCCATTTTTTACACCGTTATATATCGATTTATATTGTCTCTCAAAACAGCTGAATATGTTTTTAAAGGCCTCTTAGTTTTTTTCATTGTTTCCCCGATATCTTTTATCTTCCTAGTGATTCTAATTTATCTAAGAGCTTAGCCATTCGAATTTGAATATATAGTTTGCTTAAAGAAACAACACACTTTCTCTCGCTCTCTCCTCGTATTCCTACTTCAAAATTTCACCGAAAGTGAATAGTTGTATTTCTGTGTTTCTTTTCACACATTTGAGGCAATTTTTTTCTAAGTTAATCTTTTCAATATCCTGTGAAATATGTACTTTGGTTTGTCCTGCCAGCGAGGGCTATTTTAAGCCCGCTTGTATGGATTATATTCGATCTACTACAGGGTTTTGTTCAACTTTTGTAATTTATCTTTTGCCATGGTTTTTTACAATGAAAAAAAAAAAAAAAAAAAAACCATTAGTTCACTGAATTTTAGAATTATTTCAAGTAAATAAGTATTCTTTTATAGTTTTATTTTCTCCATAAATTGATTTTAATTTTTAAATCTTCCATTTTCTACCCTTCTTGTTTACTGTGTTATCCCACTTATCCTTATGGCAATGTTCCCGGCATTTTTATGCAACCAGCTTACATTATATATTAATACTGCTTTTACACGTTGCATTAAAATATATTTCCCTTATTTACAATTAGATTTACGCTTGTTTTGCAAACAAGGCAAATAGCAAGTTGCAAAACACATCGGAATTAACAATTCAGAGCGAGAAGAAAAAAAACTTTTACCTTTCATAAAGAATTGAAAACATTGTGTAATGATATACGCGGGAAGCTAAAGCCTGGATTCAACTAATTTACGACACTAAAAAAACACACACACAAAAAGAACTGTTCAATTTGCATTTTTAACAAGATGAAAAAGAAAAAAAGAAAAAAAAGGTATAAGAATATTTGGCGTCGAAAGTCTTCAGATGAATCCAAGAAGTAGAAACATAATGATGTTGTAACTACAAATGATACTCTTGTTGCTAAGAGATCTCAAGTGTAAACTTGTCTTCAGCGGGTTGTTTTTTCGCTACAACAAGACCTATATTTCGTTTTGGGAAAAGAATCCTAAAATAGAGAAATATCTTCCCGTCTCTTTTCGTCAAATATGAGAATTCAAGAATAAGTTTTTAGGAGCGAATCGAAAAGTAAATATATTCACTAGCGTGTTTTTTTTTTGTTTTTTTTTACCTTTCCTACGCGAATTTGAAACTTTTCTTCGAATTATTCAATAATTCGTTTATAAATCGTGTTTGAAATAGTACTAGCAAAGAAATAAAATCTTCAGTCCAACATTCGAATATTTTTTCACTTGATTTCTGTCGTTTCTTATTAAATTTTTAATTGGTATATTTTTTTGTGGTTCTAAGTTGTGCTGAGTGTTGATGTTAAATTGGATTCCATTTACGGTTGAGTTTACTGAGAGGTCCCCAAGCGGATGTGATCTTATCAGGATTTTGAGCATCTTATGACATGACTCATTTATATGACACCATGTGAAGCGTTGCTGACTTTATCGTACAACGGTCTGCAAAACTAATTAATAGATTTGGTTAGATCAATGTGTAAAATGGATGGATCTCGACTTGGGAAAAAATTGGTCTTATTAGCTAGAATAATCTATCTATGGAATGGATTTTGCAAAACAACGCAAAAGAAACACCAATTTTATCGAACCCTGAAACAACTTATGAGCTGATCTAAGTCGGGATACGGCCAACTCACAGATCGAACCCTAAAAAAACCTCTGGGCTGATCTCTAAGGCAGGGCATGGCATACTCACAGATCGCGCGAGTAATTTGGAGTCCCAGAAAAACGTTTGTTGAAAGAATAGTGACCATTGAGTGACCACATGGCTACCTCTTTTAAGCGACCACTTTTCTAAATCGACCACACAATATATCATGGCTTCCCTCTCTCTCTCGGTCCGGCATTTGTTTTATCCGACTACATCACGACGATCCGACTTCTACAGTGTCACGTGATAGGATGCCGAGTTGGCCTTTTGAGAAGGCGGCCATGTTGTGGTAGTGTGTTTGGTTACTTTTAAAAGTGCTTGCCTGCTTGCCTGCTTGCCTGCTTGCCTGCTTGCCTGCTTGCCTGCTTGCCTGCTTGCCTGCTTGCCTGCTTGCCTGCTTGCCTGCTTGCCTGCTTGCCTGCTTGCCTGCTTGCCTGCTTGCCTGCTTGCCTGCTTGCCTGCTTGCCTGCTTGCCTGCTTGCCTGCTTG
Organism: Anthopleura sola; assembly: GCA_023349425.1. NCBI lineage: Eukaryota > Metazoa > Cnidaria > Anthozoa > Actiniaria > Actiniidae > Anthopleura > Anthopleura sola. The sequence goes on along the minus strand of JALHLI010000015.1, from coordinate 2,559,341 downwards.
CCTGCTTGCCTGCTTGCCTGCTTGTTTGTTCGTTAGTTTGTTTGCTCATTTTCCCCTATTACTTTTATTCTGAAACTCCACCACATCCAACATGGCCGCCTACTGAAAAGATCACATACGATAACACAGGTAGCCCAGTCTCTATTATTCCATACGACATGGCCGCCATCCCACACATTTCAAACTCCCCTATCCACTACAATTAAGGTATACTGAAGCTAATTTGCTCTACTCAAACAGAACCTAATCTCCGCTGATTTTACGTAAGCATACAAGCGATACGTCTGACATGATGACGTAGGTCCTTAATAGAACCAAACAAACTGGTTACAAACTGGTTTTTATCTATGACGTAATCAAGCACATGACGACATACTTCGGTTTACGGAAGCAGGTTTAATGTAAGAAGTGGCGCAGGTGATGAGACTAAGAGGCTTCGTCATACAATGAAAGCTCGAGCACTCACTGCATACAAAAGGCAAGGATGACTTAGTTATATCCTTCGGGCTTCCGTCATTCATATGTCGAACTTGTCTTCGCTGTGAAAAAAATATAAATAGCAATGACACATTTATTTTGAAAGGGAAGCATTTCTTTGTCCTGTTTCCAGAGACTCTGGTCGACAACGTAATTTTAAGCTATAATTTTGACGGAATACAATTCGGAATGACAATTTTATTTAGAGAGGGAAGCACTTCTATGTGCTGTTTCCAGAAGCAAGTGACAACGTAATTTTAACCTTAATTCTGACGACGTCTTCAATATTAAATAATTTGACATTCTGTGTTCGGAGTACAAAACGAACGTCATTTTACATTGGTCATTCAGAGAGAAGTACTTTCATTTCAAGTTTCATGTTTCCAGAGGTTCTGACAATGTTATTTTAGCTATAATTTTTGTATTAAATAATGTGGCCTTTTGAGTTTTCGGAGTAGGAAGGAACCGTCATTTTACGTGGTCATCCGAGACCCTAGGATATATATCCTAAAGCAGAGCCTTGTGCGTTCTACTTCTCGTTTTAAAACCTTAAGTGTTGATGCAGTGAGAGATTGCACCCACTGACATCCCGCACAACAGTGTTGCACACTAAAGCACTGCTATACGAGGTAACGTGTTTCCAGAAACATGTTTACCGCGCGCATGCTTACTCGATGTTTCCCAGTTTAGCAATGTGCGAAACTTTGCTACGCGCGACAAATTTTGCACCCAAGAAGCAAAATATTGTTCTGTGGTTCCGCATGGGAACAATGTTAGGCTTGTTTCTCAATGTTTATTATAAGTCACATTGAGCCACTGGTGCGTCACTGAATTTTTAAGCGCTTTTCTTGGAAGCCAATTTCGATAAGAATAGACCTATTCAACATATTCGAATGCTTTCCGCCTGATATTGACAAGAACCCAATATCATTAAACAGTTGATATTTGTATGACAACATTGAATTAAACTAGAAAGATAGTTGTCAAGCAAATACGAGGCAGATTTTCGTTATATTAGAAGTCTAAGATCCTAATTTCTTTAACACTCTGGGAGATCAGTCTATTTATCGTCTCGTATCATTAATCAAAACTTAAGGTTAGTTAAGGGTGCGCTCTCTAAAACGTTCTCTTTATGCAGGAAAAAAATATGATAATTCAGTATATCAGAGTCTTTTTAGCTTGTGCGTTGTTAAGGGTGCTCTCTCTAATATAAAGAGCTGTTGCTATGCAGGAAAAAAATATAATAAGCTTAGTATATCAGAGTTTTTTTAGCTTGTGTGCAGTTAAGGGTGCTCTCTCTATAGAGCTGTTGCTATGCAGGAAAAAATATGATAAGCTCAGTATATCAGAGTCTTCTTACCTTGGGCGTAGTTAAGGGTGCGCTCTCTAAAGAGCTCTTGCTATGCAGGAAAAAACTTGAAATAGGATAAGCTCAGTATATCAGAGTCTTCTTAGCTTGGGCGTAGTTAAGGGTGCTCTCTCTAAAGAGCTGTTGCTATGCAGGAAAAAACTTGAAATAGGATAAGCTCAGTATATCAGAGTCTTCTTAGCTTGGGCGTAGTTAAGGGTGCACTTTCTATAGAGGGTGCGCTCTCTAAATTTGAAATTTTGTAGGCTTGTAATGAGATTCATGAGATTCATTCAGATGATTTACCACTTGAAGCAATAGAATACCCTGGTTGATAGCACACGACAAGCAGTGTTTGTCTGTCATCACAGGCTACTAATGTGATGGCATGAGGTCCATGATAAGATTTATTCAGATAATGTACCAAGCAATAAAATACTCTCTGGTTGATAGCACATAACAAGCAGTGTTTGTCTGTCATCATACGCTAGTAATATGATGGCATAAAATTCATTCATCAGATAATGTACCAAGCAATAAAATACTCTCTGGTCGATAGCACATAACAAGCAGTGTTTGTCTGTCATAATACTCTAGTAATATGATGGCATAAGATTCATTCATCAGATAATCTACCAAGTATTAATAGAATACTCTCTGGTTGATAGCACTTGATGGGCAGTTTTTTGAAGCTGATAATGATATTCATAATCCATTAATAAATTAATAAATCCATTTTTTTAAAAGTAGCATATGAGATTTCAGACATCCTCTTTAACACGTACTTATTCTGCTTTGAGCAGTGTTCTATTTTTAGAATCAATTTGATTACGATTGTCTTGTCCCTGGTCGGGGTGCTAGGAATAAGGGAAAAGACAAGGTAGTCTTAGTTATGATCCCTTGCAGCACGTCGGAATGCAGCTCAATTTGGAGGACAAAACAATAGGCTCCAATATTCTCATGAGATTGAAATTATTTTGTTTTGTCCTACAAATTGAGCTGCTTTGACGTTACGTGAAAGGGTTCTATGAGAGATAAGGGATAACATAATAATAATAAGATAATAATAATAATAATAATAATAATAATAATAATGATGATGATAATGATGATGATGGTGATGATCATGATTGAGATGTTGATGGTGATGATGATGATGATGATGATTATCATGATGATGATGATGATGATGATGATGATGATGATGATAGTAATATAAGTAATATGGTAATAGTATAAATAATTATATTATTCACAAAATTAATAATGTTAATATTGATAGTAATAATGATAGTAATAATAATAGTAATAATGATAGTAATAATGATAGTAATAATAATGGTAACAATAATAGTAATAATAATAGTAATGATGATAGTAATAATAATGGTAATAATGATAGTAATAATAATGGTAACAATAATAGTAATAATAATAGTAATGATGATAGTAATAATAATGGTAATAATGATAGTAATAATAATGGTAACAATAATAGTAATAATAATAGTAATAATAACAGTAATAATATATGAAATTTCATTGAAACATTGGAATTTCTTATCTAAGGGATAATTGACCCTCCTCTCCCCCTCCACAACAGTGTCTGCCTCATTAGCCATTCAACAGATCTCAAGTCCCTCAATAACAACCAATTTCCATCTAAGTAGCTAGCATTCTCCATCTTCAAGGGGGTCGTTTAACAAGCTTTTGTGAGAATGAATTCCAATTAGGAGAGGCAACTCTCACGAAAAAAAAAAAAAAATTCTCAAGTCTTGTTTGTTTGTGCAAACCAATCCCCTCACAACGATCGGTTATTCGATTAAGATTCTGTCTTCCCAAAATTGTTGTTTTTCTCGTACAATAGACTCGTGCACGTTTATAACAATTCGTGAGAATTCTGCGACAGTGGGAAGTCGGTAGGTTTAATTGCAGCATCAAAAACCTTAATCCAATCTCACAACCTGAGATATCTTTTAGTACATTTTCATATGAAATCCCGACACCATCGGGAAGCGAATTGTGAGTGTACTTTAGAGCCGGTTTGAAAAATTTGAATCGGTCTGATTAATAAAATATGTTGCACTGCACAGATATTTTCTTGTCGGTCCGATTTTTCAAATTAAATCGGGCTTGAATCAGCTCTCTCAACTACACACACGATTTGCTTCCCGACATATTGTGGCGAAGAATCGGTCTTAAGAAACTCAAACATCAGTGAATCTTTAAAGCTTCATTTGAATGCGAATTTTTCTACAATTCCTTTGAAGAAATATAAAAAAAAACTTCCAAGAACACTGAAATTAATAATTTACATGCCAAAAAATATTAAGGAATTTATTCCTCTTTGTCGATTTTTTTTTCTTCATATTATCATCTTCAAATTTCGGCTGTCATGCTATTATGTCTTGTTATTATTATCATAGCAGAATTTTATTTTTTGTTTCAAAATTCCAGTATTTCTGGATGATTTTTCATGTCTTGAATGGAAACTTCCCTCCTAATGAGCTTTGCGTGACGGCCCCAGGATAAAGTCATTAGGATATTGAAAAAATTAGAATAGGCAAGTTCAGACTTTGTTTTATTAAATTTGGAATAATATTCTTGCTAAACACGATATTGTTCGGAATGAATCTTCTAGAAGGGCTGTTAAAAAAACATGTAGTTGAAAGAAAGTGTACGAGAAGCAAAAGTATTTATGAGAAGTATTCTTTCGGGAAAATTGTGAGTATGTTCGGTAAGGGGCTGGCGTGCTTTTAGATGTATATTATAATTGCATAAAATCATAGTTCAGTTGTTATAATTTTTTAATGGATTTTACAGGTGAATTTTCGAAATATTTCTCAGACTCTTCTTCGTTGTTTAGTTGCCGTTTCAAACCGCATTCTCATGGCTCCAAGGTTTTCCTTTTGTCTAAGATTGCTTTCAAATTCTGTACGAAAGTGAGTCATTGGGGTGTTTGTGTGTCGGGGTTGGGAGAGAGAATCCCGGGCATGACTCATAGGACAAACTAGGACCAACCTGTGTACTCTATTTCATTTCAGTGAGCATAATTAATGCTGTATTGCAAACTACCTATACTTCCAAAAAAAATCAGCTTCGAGTAAATATATACTTTTATGGACATTAGATGAGTAGTTTGTGCGCTACGAAGTATTTTGTGAACGGGGTCGCGAAAATCCCCTTCTACCTTAAGGACAGGTGCTTCGTACTGATACGAATGGTCGGTCGTGCATGTGGTGATTGCTTTAGAGTAGTCTTTAGGTAATAACGCTTCAGATATTAGCCATATACATCACCGAGGCTGAGTAAAAGACTGGGTCGAGTTGGATTGGCAATGCATTGTGGGACTGTTTTAGGGAACATATTTCCAAGATGGCGTCTATTTCGTCCCCTAAAACAGTCCCATAATGCACTGCAGATCTAACTCGACCCAGTAATTTACTCAACCTCGCAAGGGCTAATAGCCGAAAACCATCATCATTATCATCATCATCATCACCATCATCACCATCATCCTCATCCTCATCCTCATCCTCATCCTCATCCTCATCCTCATCCTCATCCTCATCCTCATCCTCATCCTCATCCTCATCCTCATCCTCATCCTCATCCTCATCCTCATCCTCATCCTCATCCTCATCACCATCATCATCACCATCATCATCATCATCATTATCATCATCATCATCATCTTCACCATCACCATCATCATCATCACCCCCATCATCATCATCACCACCATTATCATCATCACCATCATCATCATCATCACCACTATCATCATCACCATCACCATCATCATCATCACCCCCATCATCATCACCATCATCATCATCATCACCACTATCATCATCATCATCACCACCACTACCATCATCATCATCACCACTATCATCATCATCATCACCACCATTATCATCATCATCATCACCACCATCATCACCATCATCATCATCATCATCACTTGTAGGTTTTCTAGCGTACCACATGTAGTAGACTAATCGGGGACACTAATTCGAGGATGATAAGAAAAAAGAGAATGAGAACGAAAATAAGAATAACAATAATAAGCGTACGCATTGGTCGATTTAATAAGGTCTTTTCTGGTAAAATCTTCAGCTTAACTAAAGATTTTAATTAGATTTAAACCCTTTACATCTCTATAGAATTTAAGTTGTATTTACCTAGGGCACCTGCTCTGGCTCACCAGAAGGTCCTCAAGTTATTCTATTTCGGATTAAGTAGCTTCTTATTGAAGGCAGCACATTCGTAATTTTCTGAACCGACGAAATTTGTGGCTAAAAAGGATCGGTAAGTCAGAACACTTTATACCAGACATATACACACATGTATGTAAGTAGGATACAATACGAAACTAGGTCAGTTTATCGTACAAACATTTCTCCAATGCGATAAACATTTTCGATGTATTTTCAAATTCGACCACATATTTACTTAATTTGAGGGTTAAAATCTATATTTGTGAGCCCAACGTATTTATTCTTATTTGGCGGCAAGATAAGCCATTTCAATCCACCTGCAATGTCGTCGATAGATTATTAAACCTGAAACTATAAACATTGAAAAAATGTTTAAGACCAGATGGCAAAATTAATGGCAAACTTTGAAAACACTGCAAAAAAGAAAATAATTATTAAAGCAAAAAATTCTGCCATTTTTTTGATATCACTGATTAACTTTTTTTAGGCAAAAATAACATATGTAATAACTTTGAAAAAGATTTTAGATCTTAATATAAAACTTGTAAGGTAAGCGTTCGTATTTTGCGCTAAAGAAATATTTACTACAACCATAAAAGAAAGTGCCATTCTAATATCAAGCTCTCATTACAGCTTGTTGTTGTGGAATGACTACATCAAATTGGAGACGAAAGAAGATGTGAAAATTGTTTTTCTCGACGCATGACAATTGGATTCATAAGGCTCTAACTTATCTCAGGCTTTTCAAGAAGTTTAGCCTGTTGTTGGCTTCTAAAAGACTCGTTATAATTTTAATACCGCTACGACTCGACCTGCAATTTATTTTGCTGTATTTTGTATTCACAAGACGGTCTTTGTTTCAAATTATATTGTTTTATATTGTACTTCGTAAAAGCTCACAAAAATATCGAATTTTCTTTTGCAGTCATTCTGAACCAACATATAACGATTTCAACATCCATTTCGAAGACTGACCTGTTAGCATCAAAATGATGTTTTTTTTTTCTTTGACTGGAACGAAAAAATAACTCTATTTTAGCAATATCTTTTAAAGAAATCCTTTTAAAAAATGTTGTAATTGTATTCACATTTTCAAGATCAACTTTATGTTAAAATATTCCATTTTCCTTGGCCGCTCAGGCTAAATATAGCTTGTTTAGGACGACGCGGGCATTTTTTCTGCGCGTCTTTTCTCCGTGCACGCGAGTTTTTTCAACTGAGCAAGGTTGGTGATCCTCACTTTTTTATTTCATTTTTTTGAACATCAAAAACTCAAATTCAAAACAATATTCTAGGTGTCTCCAACTTCACTTGATCGCGAACTTCCTTATACTAACCGTCTAGTTCCATTTTACTCGCTTATTGAGATAATAAGAGTTTTTCATCATTTATAAGGATAGCTTGTCCGTAATAGTTAAGATTTTTTTATTTTGTCCTTATTTTTAAAATGAGTTTTCTAATATTTAAGAATCAGTCTCGTAACTGAGTATTTTTTTTATTGTTTTAAAAAAAGTTTTTGAAAATATACAATTTCTAACGACCTTTAATAAGGCATATCACAGCTCACTCTTACACTAGAAGCCGTCATCATTGCATTGTCAAATTGCACAAAAAATGTTTTTTTTGAAAAAAATTCATAATATTATCGATGCTTAGCTGGAGTCAACCTTCAATATTATTAAAAGAAATTGTTGTTTTTTTGTATTTTTTCCACAATTTCTCCGACCCCACCCTGCGACAAACACTTCTATAAAATCACATGTTTATAAACATCTTACATTTGTTCACACTCCAACATAGTAAATTGTGTATTTTGTGCCAATTTTACGTCCCTCTATTATCATGTAAATCAGCTAGCACCGAGAGAGGTCTAATTACACTACACGAACCACAATATTCATTCCAAAACTTCAATAAATTACTCAAGACCATGGAAAATATTGTAAACAAATTTTGCGGCTCTCTTGTGAGGTAAGGAAGGAAATACGAAAGAATCACACGGCAATACCGGGAAAACAATATCACTGCTGCTTTTGTGTATTTTGTTATGATTTTGCTACAGTACCTATATTCATTGTCGTTTCTTGCTCTTTCCATTACGTGGAATTAGTTTTAACTGTGCGTGTTGTTATGCTGTCAGAGATTCTCTACCTTAAATTTTTCTTGAACGGCGTTACGTCAAGCGACAAATTGTACTCTGCAAAATGCTACCCTTGCAATATACTATTTTCGCCAACCTTTCTTGAAAACTTAATATTAGTACTAACGTTTTGTTGCGTGCGTGTGCGTTTGTATATGCGAATTAATACTTGGCTCAACTTTGAGACTTTCTTAGCGATTAACGACATTTGCGAATTCTTCTAAAAGACAAAAGTTCACGAAAAGTAGGAGTACTGTCGTTTAGTTGCATGTTGTAGTTTGTATGCGAGTTTCTTGTTCAGCTTTCCCAAATTCGCTGGACTGAGAAAAAAACAAAAGATTTTAACCCAGGCTGGAGTTTTCAAACCCATGCATTTGCATACTGCATTTGTTTACTCCTGCCTCGCCTTAAATATATTGTTCTGTGGTGAAGTTAATCGAATTCAGGAAAGATCTAATGCAAGATTAACTGTGTAACATGACCCGTGAAAGACTTTTATACGTTGTAATATATTATTAATGCATCGGAATAGAAAAAAGGTGTTTTGTTGTAATAGAGGTTCAGAGTCTAAAAGGTTACATTATATTGGTGCGTTATTCATCATCTTCGTGGTATTGGGTTTGTTTCCTGGACATGGCATCACATATGAGTAAGGTCATGTGCCGTGCCCTGACTTAGATCAGCCCAGCCCTTTGTATTTGTCTTAGATCATTCTATTGTAAGATCGCCGGTTAAGAGGCAAACCACATTTTCACAGAAAAAGGTACAAACGTCATAAGCAGTACATTTCTCATTTTTCAATGTAGATGTATTTGTTAATCATGTACTTATGCCATACATGAAGTACTATCCTTTATTTTGATATTTTATTAAATTGGTTTCGTAACTGCTGACCTTAATGATTGCAGGTTCAGGTACAGATTACTTTATTACATGAAATATTTGCGACATTTTAATTTTTAGATTTTGCGAAAACATCATATTCTTGATCACTTTAATTCCGCGATTTTATTGAATAAATAACTCATAGTTTGTTTTCAAATACGCATAAATTATTTTATAAATTATTTTTAAAAAGTTCGCATTAGTTCCTTGGTTTTGACTTTAGTATATCGAATAATACCTGTTCCAATCATTCATTTTTGGTCAGGATCGATAGGTAGCTAGTACCACTGAGTCTCAGTTATAACAACGACTTTTATCCATGTTTTTGAATGGTCATTAAGTTCTTTTTTTTTTTTCTAAAAAAAAATTAAAGGTCACTTAATTCTCGTATCATTATATTTTCGCGACACTTTAATTGCGCGATTTTTTTCTAAATTGCGAAAATCGTGAAATTAGAGTGTCGCGAAAATTTTTTCGTAATAAGGTATTTCATTCAATAACGACAGGACATTCTGACAACTGTTTTAATTTACTTCTTAAAACCAGTTTTTTTTTAGCTGTCTCTTTGAATTTAATTTAAAACGGATCACCCACCGGCTACACAGCCAGGCCCTTCTGTCTGTTTAGCAACTCAGAATGTTTTGAACAGAAAGGAAAGTCGCTTCAGCAATACAGGAATCTGGATGTCAGGCTGCATTATACATGATTGATCTTGAACTTGTGGAACTTGTACTAGGTTTGGTCATCATGAGATTTTTTATAAAACTCTTCCTCTACAAAATGCAGTCTTCCCGGCTTTGATTCAATGAATACATTTTCGCAGAATTTTATGAGAAATTGTGAGAATTGTAAGGCATTTGTAATGCAGTTGTCCCAGCGACAAGCTGCTTGTTTTGAAAAAACAATTTCAAACACACCAATACGAGATTTGGCGAATTTATCTCGTCTCGTTTCGACTTCGTTTTACGAAAGCTTCGCGAAAAATCCAAAAGATTCAACATATTTTATCTAGCTTTCTACTCGATCTATTTTGATTCTGTTTTGAAAGTGAAATCATGTCAAGGTTAGGCGAAAATGAAACAAAATCCATGCTGAATGCATCTTTGAATTTATATTTATCACATTGCAAACTTACAACAATCTAGTAACAGATATGTTCCCTCTCTACCTAGATTCAACCAGCTTTCCTGACGCCTCTTAAAAGAGAGATATTCAAAGCCCACGACTTTGACATCCTACAACATTAGGACGGTGAGTTCGACTATTTTCTTATTGTATGTTGTTATTTATACATCTTGACAGCTATTTCCAAAGAGGTCTTTATTAAATACTGCATTTAAATACTGCATAGTGCCTTTTAGAAGCAAAAACCAGGCTAAACCAACATGTTTTACATCTCTTTAAATTTGTAGAAATACAGAATAGTTATCTTTACATTGCATAGTGAATTGCAACTCGAGCCATCGCGGTAAATTATACTGACGAAAGCATTTGAGAAGCTAAACCCAGGATAAACCAACATGTTTTATCTATTTAGCCAATACATCTCTTTTTGTAGAAATACAGAATAGCTTCCTTCCTTTTAGGTCGAATTTCGACCTCATAAAGTGCCTATTGACCATACACTATCCATTGATATATATATATAACCTCTCTTAAAGTAGATATCTAAGTAGCTGGACTCACCTATTGATAAACTAATCATATCTAACTATTCTATTCCACTGTAAGTTTTTATACAATACGCGGACTACACTGCTGTGGTTTAACACTACTGACTCAGCCTATCCTCACCTTTAAACTGCATTTGCTGGTTTTTCATGAATTTACTATAATACCAATATTTCCTTATTATCATTCAATTAATATTTTTTCCTTATATTCATTGTAACTTTTTCTTTCTTTCTTATCGTACTACAACTAAATTATCTATATTTATTGTAACTAATCTATATTTATTGTAATATTGACTGTACATTTTCTCGTTTCTGCCTCACTGGCTTTTTTGACCAAAATTTGTAATTTATTCAAAACTAGCTAACTGACTTGTTTAGCCTGATGGTTATTTCAGTAAGTATGTACTAAATGAAGTTCTTTAATTAATTTATGTTAATTACTTTGTACAAAAATAGTACTAAATAAATCATTGTCATTGTCATTGTCATTGTTGGTTTTTATAAGAAAACAAATCTTTTTTCACAATTTTGGACAAAACCTGATTTTTTTTTCCTTTTATGTTGTTCTTGTTTGTATTTTTGTTTCATACACGTTTCCATTTGTTTATCCTAGCTTTTTCCCTTCTGTTTACTTAAAAACTGTTTTTACGCTTACTTTTTTGTGAGTTTTTTTCTAAGAAAATTTTTTGCATCAAAAAAAACAAAAAAAAAACAAAAAAATGAAAAAATAATAGTGAAAAAATAATAATGTTAAAAAACCTAAACAAAAAGTAAATAAATAAAAGAGTTGAAGCAAACTGTTTTATCATGTTGAGTATTTGTAATCAATTTGCCAAAATTAAAAATGAACTAGTATGTATAAATTCTGATCCTGAAACTGAAAGTTAAAGCTAAATTTAACTAAAAAAATAGTCAAATAAACTTAGTTGGCGTTTGGCTTTTTTCCATTTCTGACAACATGTCATTACCTTGAATATCATTTCTTTCTTTTTTTACAAAAATCTATCTTATTCTCAAATTTTTTAAGCGTTTTTTTCTTAATAGGAAATTTCAGACTTTTTCTTCGATGTCATACAAACGTTCAATTACACCAGACATTACTTTTTACATCAAAACGAAAAAAAAATGCAAACCTGAGTTACAAAAATCTATCTTATTCTTAAATATTTTTGAGCGTTTTTTTTTTCTTAATAGGAAATTTCAGACTTTTTCTTCGTTGTTATACAGACGTTCATTTACACCAGACATTAGTTTTTACATCAAAACGAAAAAAAATGAAAACCTGAGTTACAAAAATTTATCTTATTCTTAAATATTTTTAAGCGTTTTTTTTTTTAATAGGAAATTTCAGGGTTTTTCTTCGTTGTTATACAGACGTTCAATTACACCAGACATTAGTTTTTACATCAAAATGAAAAAAAAAATGCAAACCTGAGTTTCAAAATTACTCTCCTCGACGCGTGGTCTAAAGATTAAGGTTAATAAACTAAGAATAAGATTATACTGAGTTAGGAATTTTGGTTGATGATCTAAAGCTTCGTCATCATTAGCCAGGACATTGAAATGAAATGGACTAAATACAACGTCATTCTATTGGCTGAATCTTGATTTGATATTCCCGGTACAGCTTTATTTCTGGAGCGAAATTTATTGCTCAATATGTTGTTTAATGACCGGAACTTTGTTCAGTCAGCTTGGGGGATGTGTGCTAAGATTAGTTTATCGTCTCGTCTTTAAGATAGATGACGTTATCGGGCAAAAGAACCGCTACTTATGCGAAGATGACAAATGGATATGCCGCATGAGTTTCTTCGTCTGGTGAAGAAAAAACTCGCTTTGAAAGAAAGATATGACACGACTATGTTTGTAACCTTGTCCCTAATTCGTCTGAGGACGCGACGCTGACAGCGAATTTTGCGGTTTTTCATCTACAAATGTAGTTCCACTCGGTGCGCAAAGCATTATTGTCAAGACCATGTGCTACTGACCTCAGCGTAGCCAATCAAATAGACCTTTCTCGAATTTGTAAAGTCTGCTGTAAATAAATCTGTAGTCAAGGAACACAGCTGTTTACAAATTCGATGAAGGTATATTGAAAATGTTAAGCCTAATATACTTAAAACATCGTTCTAACTATCTTCTCATGAGCCCAAACTAATGAGATTGAAGACCACGACCTTATTATCAATGCGTTCGGCTTATGAGGAGATCGACGTTTGAGCTGAGCCTTATTTGATTATAGCGTGGATCGCAAGGTATTATGAATCGCACCACGCGTCACTGTATGAGTTTACTTTGCTTTCTGAATTTTTATTGTTCTTTGGCTAGCTCGCAAGGCATTGTGGGTCAAAATATGTGTCATTTTATTATACATCAAAAAGTAAAAAGATAAAAAAATATCTGGAACTCTGGAATGTCTGGTTTTACTGCCCTCTGCGCAGTGCGCAATGAATTATGCATCAATGATCTCCTTCCCAGTTCCCTGCGCCATCTTGAAAGGTAACCGTGCCTTTGCAATGAAGCGAGACGAACGGTGAGCTTGTAATGATAGAGGCCTTTTTAAACAACTTGGACAATTATTCACATGTCTCTATCGTTCTAAGATCACCGTTCGTCTTGCTTCGATTCAAAGGCCCGGCTACCTTAGCTTTCAAGATGTCGCAGGGAACTGTGAAGGGGACTAACTGGTTTTACTGCCCTTTGGAATCATGCGTTAATACGTATGTATCCCTCCATCAATGGGGTTTAATTACTGGTATTTATTCCTCACCAAAGAAAATACAGCCAATCAGAATGCAGGAAAGCTGACGTATATTCGTCTGTATTTCTTGTCGCGATGACTTACACACACACAAAAAAAAATTAGCCAATCAGAATCGAGAAAATTTGCAAAACTGAGGCGTCATCCTTAGTAGCCCGAAGACTCGGGAAACGGTTAATTCGTTATCTTATCTCCCTCTCATTAATTAATATCATAGTAAATGTATATGAAATTTTAAAAACCTTTCCTGAAAATCTAGATTTATCTCAGATTTATATGTCAATTTTCATAGGCTTCATGACACCTCAGTTTTGCAATGACGTCATTTCTACGTCAGTATTTCAGATCAGCTGGAATTTTTTTTTCTACTTTGTAGAGGACCTCAATTCAAGACAAACGCAAGACCAAGAAAAGAAACTCTTAAGTAAGTACCTTAAGAAATTACAACCTATTTATATACATATTCCACTAATAAGATCTATAAACAAAACTGCAGGTATACATACTCCATACGTATAAGACCTTGTCTAAATCTAGGGTTCTTATTGGTTGTGACCACGTGTATTATGAGAGCGCACAGCACGCGCGCGCACTTCATGTTTTGTTATTTGCGTCCAAAATAAGAGCCACCATTCTAATTTGTATTTCGTAAAAGAAATCGAAAAATTGCTTGCTGTGCTGTGCGATGCATCGCGTCGTGCTTCTCTTAACACTTATCTTATGTTTTGCCAATTTCAGCGTGCTTTATAACTTCACACAGCACGCGCGCGCACTTTATATTTCGTTATTTGCGTTCAAAATAAGAGCTACCATTCTAATTTGTATTTCGTAAAAGAAATAGAAAAATTTCTTGCTGTGCTGTGCGATTCATCGCGTCGTGTTTCTCCTAACACTTATCTTATGTTCTGCCAATTCCAGCGTGCTTTATAACTTCACACAGCACGCGCGCGGTTTTTTTTTATTTTTCAATATGGACCAATACCAGTTTCTGTAACTATCTATGATAAATACTATCTAGACATCTATAATTCAAGGTCAAACGTATTCCCGCATATTTAATGTCAAACACTTGGGCGGATCGTGAACTTGAGAGATTAAAAGTTAAACGCAGTTTGTTCGGCAATACAAAACACTGAACTCAAAAATAATTTCTCCTTATTAACGTCTATATTTGCCAAAGAACAAGGCAGCTGGGTGCGTAAAACGTTCCTAGTTATAATCCCTTGTTGGGAAGTCTTACTGATGGTGTGATAGATCGATAAGCGCATCCTTTATTCATGTCAGAGATTAAGGGTAACTGGTGCGCCATAGAGTATTGTAATGTAATTGGAAGAAAAGCGCTTCCCTTTAATTTCTGTACTGTCAGATGTCAAGGCTGAGGAGAGGAGAGTAAAGAGGAGGAGAGGATACGAGAGCATGTGAGGGGAGAGAAAAGAAGAGAGACGCGCAAAGAAAGGGCGAAAAAGACAAGGAAAGGGGAAGGATGGGAAAAGAAAGAAAGGAAAGGAAAGGAAAGGAAAGGAAAGGAAAGGAAAGGAAAGGAAAGGAAAGGAAAGGAAAGGAAAGGAAAGGAAAGGAAAGGAAAGGAAAGGAAAGGAAAGGAAAGGAAAGGAAAGGAAAGGAAAGGAAAGGAAAGGAAAGGAAAGGAAAGGAAAGGAAAGGAAGGTAAAGGAAAGGACAGGAAAGGAAAGAGTATGATAAAGAGAGACATTTTTATTCAATCCCTACAAAGTTAACAATACCGTAATCCTCTAATTAAAAATGTTATACTTTAAGATGTTTCAAGAAAAATCTAATACAAGCTTTCAAAACATTGTTCGTTGCTAGGAAACCAACTTGCTCAAAAATAATATTTTCTTTTTCGTTTCTCGTACTGTGCGTATTCAAAGAAATGTCCAGAAACACTAAGGCTATAACTTCACCGACACATCTTGTATTTTATCATTTAGATCAGAATTTGTTTTCCTTTAGGGCTAGAACTTTGTTTCCCTATTGCTTACAGCAAAACCTGCCTTATGTGACTCATTTGTATTTTGTTAATAACTTACGAAATAAAGAAATGATTTTGCTTAAAGCTAAAATTTAATTTTAGATTCCGAAAGCATAATTACCAAAATAGATTAAGCGAAAAATTAAACTGAAGTACACGATTTTATTACTTTTTTCATTCGAGTTTTTGTTTTTTTCTTTTGTCATCTTAAGGCTTATGACTAAGCCACTTAAGATTAATATTTTATCAGCAACAATATTGTTGACTTTGGGTTTTCCGAGTTTGATACCGAAAATAACATTATTGACAATCGAATACGTAAATGATATGAATAAATAATAACTGAAATTAAAAAAAATCTTTAAAAAGTAACGGTACGTTTACAAGATGAACTTGGAAGCCAGGGAATTCGAACTTTCTCGCAAATAATTTCTGGTAATTTACTTTTTCCCCATTATCAAAACAACTCAATTTACTTTAACAATAAATTTTTTATATAAATTTTGCAAGCGTAATTTTGAAGAACAAACCCTTTCATGTGCTTCCTTGCCAGTGTTTACTCTAGACCTGCTAAAAGATATTAAAATCGAAAAAAAAGCCACAATATTGATTTCTTAGTAAAAATAATTAGTATTTTGATGTGCTAAGTAATATGTTTGAACTACATAATATTGTTCTACCGTTATCTAAAATGATTTTAGGGCTGTATATAGAGCATCTTAAAATAAGGTCAAAAATATTTGTAAAATAAGCATTTTTTTTTTGGATTACAAATTCGAATCTCCCGAGCTATCTCCCAATGTCATAGAAATAAAATACCAAAGTAATACAATGATAATAATTTAACTACGCCAGCACGTTCTTGGAGATAAAAATTTAGAAACTAATGAAATTGCTCAAAAAAGTAATTTCTTTTATCAGAAAGGGCAAATAAAATTCGAACCTAAATTGTAGAGTCGTATTACGTAGTTTACAAAGCTTAATCTATCAAATTTGGAACTCTAAACTTTTTTACGTGCGACAATTGTTTTTATTTTTTGAAGGAAAATTAACAATTAGAAGCTCTAAGAGAAACAGAACTCGGCTCTGAAAAACTCACGATGTACTTTTGGCGCCGGTTTAGGCGTTTTGTATAGTTCGGTATTCTTAATCCAGAAAAATCGAATGCCGCATGGCGGCCATTTTTATCGGTACAGTCAAACGTAATACCAGACTGTAAACAAACGGTTGGTAATTGGGAACTCTTGATTCGATTATTGGATTATCTTATCAAATAAATAATGCGTTTTGGTTATTTGCGGCAAAGAACAGTAGCGAAATAAAGCTTGGTTGGATCTGTAGAGACATTCAGTTAAGAAGTGAATCGGACGTGGAATGGTGTGCGTTGGACAACGACTAGTTGGCGTAATAGCTTGATTTTTCTCAAGTAAGTTTGTAAAATTCTTCACTTTTTAAAATCACTAAAAACTACGTTAAGAAACCAGAGAGGAGAGTTTCAATTTACAGTTTAACTTAACGGTTTTTCTATAATTTCTAAATCCACTATTCTGTTTCATATGACTCACAAGCTACATTATGTATAGCACAACACGTAAGCTATGAAGTGGTTTTCCATTGGAATGATACATCCATTTCGCCTCTAATTTTTCTATGTATTTTCTTTAATTTTTGTATAGTTTTGATTCACGAAGGTTTCTCTTAGGGGGCTTTCATTCATTACTGTGGGGTCGGCAATATTGGGGGGCCACATTGTTTTCGAAAGCTATATATGGGGGGGGGGGGGTTGTTACTAATTGTATGCAGCTTTATGGGGTTTAGTAATAAACTGGGCGAAATAGGGGGGGGGGGGGGGGGGTTATGATATTTTTGCCAATCAGGAGGGGTGTTGGGTAATTCCTCCCATACAGTAATAAATGAAAGCCCCCTTACAGCACATAAGATCTATAATCTTTTTATTATGACTTTAAATTCGTACTGAATTGTTTTACTGCAAAATATAGAATGAAATGCAGTCGTAACACTAAATTGGCTTCCAATCGGAATTTTTTTATCTCGCTCTATCCATGCAAACTAAATTTATTTGTAACATTCTTGTTGCTATATTTAAAAGCAGTTAATCTGTTTTTCCCCCCCAAAAAAGCTGCAGGCACGGGGCCAAAAATCTCATATTAATTTTCTTAAGTTTAATACGGAAGCCCTGCACGGAGGGACGTCTCAGGCTTTAGACTTTCAAAGCGCTGTTTTATGGTTACATTTTGTAAGACTTTTGTGTGCTTTTCCAGTTTCAACTTCTCTTATGGTCGGTATAAATCAGCCTTTAATCGCTTCATTCAGGCTCCAATGACTTCAGTGTCGTTCACTGATTTATTCACAAAATTGAAGCCTAAATTTCAGACTTGAGAGTTGCCATTGACTACAGACTTTAGTCTTGAAGAAAATTTCAGACTACTTTAAGACAACAGATATAATGATGGTATAATGTAGATTGATAATAATGAATGGTACACTGAATGATAAAATGAATGGAATAAAAGCATAAAAGTATGAGTGTGCATATGTGTGTCTGGGGGGGGGGGGGGGGGTGTGGGGGTGTGATATTATGAAACAAAAAAATGTAATAATATCGTTCTGATGTTGTGAATGCGATAAGTGTGAAGATAATAGTTTACGTTAGTGGGAGAGTGACGATGGTATAATGTACATTGATAACAATGAATGGTACACTGAATGATAAAATGAATGGTATCATGTACCCATGTTCACAGTTTAAGAATCGTTATCAGTGCGCATGCGATTTTGTCCCGAATTTCTCACCTTCTTTTGTTTAATTAAAAACAAAAGAAGCTTTGAACAAAAGAAGGTGAGAAATTCGGGACAAAATCGCATGCGCACTGATAACGATTCTTAAACTGATAGTTTACGTTAGTGGGAGAGTGACGATGGTATAATGTACATTGATAATAATGAATGGTACACTGAATGATAAAATGAATGGTATCATGTACCCATGTTCACAGTTTAAGAATCGTTATCAGTGCGCATGCGATTTTATCCCGAATTTCTCACCTTCTTTTGTTTAATTAAAAACAAAAGAAGCTTTGAACAAAAGAAGGTGAGAAATTCGGGATAAAATCGCATGCGCACTGAAAACGATTCTTAAACTGTGAATTGGCTTATATATCTATGGTGAGTGAAGGCAACTTCACAAATCATAAGCACAGTACCACCGCGACTTTTGTGCTATTTTTTTCTCTATTCTCTTTATATCCTAACCTTTGCTTGAGTCCGAATACCTGTGTCAATACCTGTGTTTTCTCGGTTTTCTTCGAGAAATATCTATGTTCTTAAAAAATCCGAAATATCTCAAAAAGTCTGAAGTCTGAAATATACTCAGTCTAAAGTCTAAAGTCTGAAATATTCCTCCAGGGCTTCCGTATTTTTAAAGCCAATTACAATGACATTGAAATTTTAGATAAGTTTGCGAAACGCAGCCAACTAACGAATTTTTAAGTTTAATATCTAGTATAAACGTTAAACAGGCTTCGTCATTGAAGAAAGATAAAGTAAGGCACCGAAATGGCTTCCCAATGGAATTCCACGTTCCATTTACTTTTAATTGTTATTTCTAATCTTTTTATCGCACAAAAATGCTTATTGAACACAAATCTACATGAATATAATTGAGCAAACGCATTGATTTTGCAAAATTATGTTACAATACCGGCACTGAAATGAATTTCTATTAAAATCGCATTCCAACACTATGTGAGGTTAAAGGGACACTTGGGTGAAAACGACCCAATTTCAGGATAATATAGATCAATTCTGATTATGAAAACAAGATTGGCAAAAAGTTTAGCTTGGGAGCCACTTGCAGTTGAGGAGTTTTGGTTTAAAAGCTAAAACAACTATAGGGTTGAGTAAATGACGTCATTTACTCACAATTTAGATGCTGAAATAATTGATAAATTTTTATCCGCCACTTTTGACTGTGACTTGCTTGGCTACTATTGGGGCCATGTAGATAAGTTTAACCAAGTTTCAAGTCGTTTCCAATTTGCATTGATTTTCATCCAAGTGCCCCTTTAACAAACCACATATACACTTGCAGAATGTTCCAATACGGAATTCGATAGCGTTCAAATGGCTTCCTATTTGGAATGTCGTATATCTATGGTTACGAGGTTATCAGTGAACATAAAATTAGTAAAACTAGTCCACGCCACGAACATTTTTAGGGATTTTATCAACCTCACAGGAAAACCGCTTTTTTGGTAGTATTTTTGCGTTCGTTTTGAACGACAAATCAAGATCATTCCATTTTTTTGTTCGTTGTTAAAGATAATTACTTTCGGCACTTGCTAATTGTAAGGCTTGAATGCTATCTCGGATACAATTATCTCGACATTTCCTTACCACTGGTATTGCGTAATTTCCCTCCCCTATATCAGTTGGTCAATCTTTTTCTCAAAAAATGGGACCATTATTTCTTCACGCTTTTGATTCTGCTCTTCGTTTTACCTTAACAAGACTACAAGACTAATGTCACAGAAAAAAAATTTTTTTTCTTTCGTTTTTTCTTCAGCAACTTTCATTATTTTCGTCTCAGTTATCATTTCTTAAAGTCCTTATAATTTTTGCTTTCGTAGCTGCAGTCTATATTTTGTATTATTCCCAAGCATGTTAAAACAAAAGGACCAGTTAATTCAGCTCTTTTCTTCGGTAATGTGTCTCTTTTTTATTCTATAAAATTGGACAACATTATGACCTCTCTTCGCCTTTTGAATTAACCACGGAAACAAGTCTTCTTTTGTCAAGTCTTTGAAATTTCCCTAATAAAGATTAAAGCCGTTAACTGGCGCCATGGTGCTTTTTTGATAGAAGAGAACAAAGTGCTTTGGGACAAGTTTTATTCTTTCTCATTTCTTTTTTTTTTTTTTTTTTTCACTACCATAAGATTCCCTCTTCAACTCCGATTAATTGTCTCTGAATTGTTTTGTCTGGTCAAATAGTAACTAATCAATTTGTCGTCTAAGAGCCAATTTTATCAGATTACTGAGCTCAGATTATTCATAGATTGTTTTCCTAGATTTGAGACGCTTTTAAAATCCCTTCTGGCGCGACTCGAGCGTCGGTCAGTCAAGATTATCTGCTGTGTGTACGCCAAGAAACGAGCCGAGAAATACCTAATGTAGAGAAAGAGAGATCCAAAGGTGAGACCGACATACCTTACAGGGGTATATCAATATTTATAAGTATTTAAGGAAATGTCACGTGACTCCTTTCCACCAATAATAGGGACGCTTAGAGATCTATCTTTGGGGGAAAAAACCTTGGAGTAAAACATGAATTGTTCGATAGGATCTTTTTTAAAAGTATTGGGAGCATTTTTATTTGGAATAATAATCGCTCAAAAGTTAGGAGTGCATGGTCATGAAAAGTTGTCACATAGGTTCACGTAGAGCTTATCAGAATTGTCGTACAGAGCTTTGATGGTCGCTTACAACAGTTTTAATTTGCATATGATGGTCGCCTAAAAGAGGTTATGGTTAGTGCGTAAAGGGTTTTGCCAAACCAGAAATAATAATAATATAATAATAATAATATTAATAATAATAATAATGATTTTTCAAAAGAGTGGCTTTTGGACAAATTTTGATAATATACGACAAAACGCTTATTTCACGACGTTTCGATGTCGCTGACATCATTTTCAAGTGAGTTGTTTATTCGATAACTTTGAATATTACATTGAGATCAATTATCCTCTTGGGATCAATGCTCGTGACAAAATAATTAATTATTTATTATTTATTATTAATTATTAATTATTTTGTCACGAGCATTGATCCCAAGAGGATAATTGATCTCAATGTAATATTCAAAGTTATCGAATAAACCAACTCACTTGAAAATGATGTCAGCGACATCGAAACGTCGTGAAATAAGCGTTTTGTCGTACATTATCAAAATAATAATGATGATGATGATGATGATAATGATAATAATAATAATAATAATAATATTTTATTTGTTAGAGCAGGCTGATTATTTTGGCATCTTTCGCTGATGTGGTGTTGCTTCACTCACACTTACTACCACTAAGTTTTATCATTTTATGCACACAACGCTCGACTCACACTTTGATTCTTACGGAGGGAGGAAAACCGGGAGAACCAGGATTTGATTTAACTCAGAAAAAGATGCTCGGATTACAGAGGTTTATTATATCATTGACAAAATATCAAGCAAAAGTTGTGATTTAACACAGGTTGTGATCGGTTTATGCAGGGGATTCATAGCTTTATAATGAGAACATATCTGGTGTGGGAAAGACTTTCTGACCATTTGGCGGTAGCTTTGAGAGATTTTATCACAGGAACTCAGTCTTGTCACCAGTATTCCTACACCAGTGAGACTTAAATTCCAAATGCCCTTGATAATGTCACTTGTTTTCAATTTTAAAAGGCTGGAAAATAATTGATAAGTAATTTTTGTGGTTAAATACATAAAACTACGTGTTAGGGAATAAAATTAGTGGTTTTGAAACGCATAGCAGATAAACAAAGTACGAGAAATACTTACCATTCTACTGAACAAAAAGGAAAAAAAACATTTATTATATCATAAACACAAAGAATATATGATATAAACAAACTTTAAAGAGCGAATTGTTTGATAAATAAAACTATAGTATAAAATATTCGAGAAAGTTTCCTGATGAGAATTTTGGAAGTCATCGTCACTATTGTGATTTTGTTTGGAATCTTGAGAGAGAAAAAAATAACAGAAATTTACTAGTAATTAAGGATTTCACGGCAACTACCGGTATGTTGTAAGAAAGGAACACTGAAAACAATGTTTTTGCAGGACAAGAGCTTTTAATTTTCCAGAGGGGAAAAAAAAATCATTTTGGTAAACAAACATGGCGGCCTTAAAATCCCTTGCGCCCGCGATTTCTTAATCAAAACCCGCTGACCATCTCAGTTTTCTCGAAAAAATTAAACATCTCGTGACACCGGATCTCAACGGCTTTTGAAAACGATTCTAAATTGTTCTGTTGAGGAGAGTAGTAGTCGTTATCACATTGATCATCTTGAATGATTCTCTGGTAATTTTCGAGGTTACTGCTGATTATACCTATTAGGGGTTTATTTAGGTTTCGCGTCGAGTCTAATATTGTGCAATATTGTTGTTTACAATTTCTTATCCGCCATTTGATTGAAGTATTAAGGGTTGAAGCAAGCGGGGGGTCTTTACTGACGAGCTTGCGATCATGCACTGAGGTCCAAAGTTTTTTTCCCATCTCAAATAATTGAACATTTTTGAACAATTTAGTGAGAGCTTCCTGCTCCCCAAAAGGGCGTTTTGCTTTCAATTTTTTTTAATCACGTAAATGGCCACTTCTAAACCCAACCTTCATATTACGCCAACAATAGAATTTAATATCGAGGTCCGACCAGTTTTCTGAATACTGTCAACTCTTCTAAACCTCCGTAAAACGACCTCTAAAATTAAAATCTCGTTACGACCAGGATTTTTTTGGACCAAAGGTCTCTTCTAAACCTCCTTAAAACGACCTCTAAAATTAAAATCTCGTTACGACCAGGATTTTTTGGGACCAAAGGCCTCTTCTAAACCTCCGTTAAAACGACCTCTAAAATTGAAATCTTGTTCCGACCAGGATTTTTTTGGACCAAAGGCCTCTTCTAAACCTCCTTAAAACGACCTCTAAAATTAAAATCTCGTTACGACCAGGATTTTTTTGGACCAAAGGCCTCTTCTAAACCTCCCTTAAAACTACCTCTAAAATTGAAATCTCGTTACGACCTGGATTTTTTTTTTAAACGACTCCTTCCTAGTCATTCATATAAACTTTAAGCAACCGAATTTTTTTTGGTTTTAACCACATTTCTCCTGACGGCACGATTTTCCTAACCCTGTGTAGTACGACCGCAATCGTGATTGAAACGACCAAAAAAAGCTTAGCTTACTAAATCGTAATTATGGGAACAATTTGTGGATTATTTTTCAAATCATTTTTTTTAATAAAATCAAATAATCATTTCTCATATAGTTTTTCTTTCTTTCTCTCTCTCTCTCTTTCTTTCTTTCTTTCTTTCTTTCTTTCTTTCTTTCTTTCTTTTTTTCTTTTTTTCTTTCTTTCTTTCTTTCTTTCTTTCTTCTCTTTTCTTTTCTTTCTCTTTTTTTTTCTACTTCGTCTGATTACAATATTAATGCGGGGTTGTATTCAAAGTTCTATTCCTAGATCGTGTTGTTTACCGAACACCTGCAAACTTCTTCAAATATAAGAACTTATTTATAAATTTCCGACCTCATTTCCTAGATAAACTCGTAACACCTTACTTCTTAATTAAAGATTGTTCCCCGAGGCTCTTTCCACTCAGAATGACATTGATTCTAATTTTTCATGAAACATCTCTGAAAATCCATCAAAATGGTAAGATGTTTTTGATACTTCTGAGTGATAAATAAGAGAAAAAAAACTCGCTCTCTTTTAGAAAGTATTCAAAACTTTTCTCGCACAAATTATAATATCGTAATTGATCATCACACTTACTTAAATTTAAAAAAATTATAATTCTAAATTATTGAAGGAAAAAGAAAAAGACTTGAATGAAATAGAATGTCTCAGTTGTGATCTAGAACGGGGTTTCTTGGATTTTTTTTTTTTTTTTTTTTTTTTTGTTTTAACGCCTTTGGTACGAACTTACAAATATTTTTATTTTTGGAGAATTTAAAATGGTGACAGCGGCGGAAAAATCGACCGTACGCAAACTGATCGACAACAGATAATTACACCGAGATTTTAGATACTTAAATAAGAGTTTCTGAGAAGTTTTTAACATATTATAATAGTTTTGGTGCCATTAGCTTACTTAAAAACGGCAGCAATTGTGACATTTTTTTTTTTAATTTTTCCTTAAGTCAAATGTTGAGATTTGTGCTGTGGTTGTTTATGTGTTTTTTGCCTGTTCTCCTGAAACAGTACAGCAAACATTTATCATAAATAGACTCTTACCGCTTTAAGTGTTTCTCTAGTTTACCTCTCAAAAAGCCCTCAGGAAATCCACATATATAAACTTAACTGGATTTCTGTCATAATCAAGATTAATGACAGAAAATTAGCGTTCATTAATGAGTCAATCGTTTTTCTTCGAGATTTTCTGTACTTTCAGTTCTGAGTACCGCCTTTGTATGATTCCCAAGTCATGAAGAAATTGATGCCCTAGAAACTGTAAAAAATTCCAAGGTCAGATAGCAAAGTCCTTGTTGTCGGTCTCATTACTTCACTGCACTCATCATCGCCGGCAAGATTTTATTGAGAACTGAAGTAGGGCATTTAAAACAACTTTTGTCATTGATTCTTTTTTTAAATCTTGAATTTTTTCCTTATACTTGAGAAAAGTAAACAAAGCAATTATGCTTCATTTGAGGAATTTTCGGTGTCATTCTAGAAGGACATGAAAAACGATGAATACTTGATTTAACTATTAATGGCGTATAGATTAATCCAATCAAGTTTGGACCCATTTGAAAGAATAGCGTGCAGAGGAAGACATTAATACCAAAGAGTGAAGACGATAGCTATAGAGTCACAGAGACGTTTAGTTAACCATCAAGAACAACTACATCACTAGGTAAGAAACTGGCCAATATTTACTTTAAGATAATTTATATTAAATTTCTAAAATATTAGATTTATCATTGGTACATTAGGAAGATATTCCCAGCTCCAGAATTTTAATACGATGAAAAATCCATCTTCAAATGGAACGAAATATTGATGTATTTAAAAACAACTTAAAGCAAGAAGAAAGAGCTAAGTTACTCGACTGAAAATATTTCAGCTCAGGCTTTGAATTTACTCCACTGACAAACCCTAGATTTGATATAATTCTTTTTATCAGTTTATTAATGTATGCTAGTTTGTGAGAAGAAACTGTGGCTAGATTTAAGGTTTATTATTTAACATAAGGCAGACAGTAGTACTGGTACTCAGAACTTTCAAGATATTTCTTAAAGTATGGCAAGGCCAATTCAGTACAAATCTGGGAAATAATTCAAGGATTCTGTCCTCAAAAAAATATGGGAATGAAAGGTAATTGCATATTTTTTAGGAAAAGTATTATTGCAAGAAATGTTATCAAAATATTATGCAAGAGAGTATATGGTAGAAATTGTAAACATGTGAATATTTTTGACAGATTCGTAGGTAAAGAATAAAAAGAAAAATAATGGATGAATGAAAAATGAAAGGAACCACTGGAAAGGAAAGAGAGAGAGAGAGAGAGAGAGTTAGAAAAGAAAGGAAAAAAGGAAGAAAGAGAGAGAGAGAGAAAGCGGAAAGAAAGAAATTAAAGAAAGAAAGAAAGACAAATGAGGAAAGGGATGAATATTTTGACAGACTGTTCTACCTTGTTAAAATGCTAACACTTTCAATGTCAACTACGTCTTAACCTAATCTTTACAGCCAATTTTTCAATTATTTTCAAAAGATTTCATCCAACAAATTTCATCCAATCGCATTTTAATTTTAATTAAATAAAAAAAAAAAAAAAAAAAATGGAGAGAGACTTAAGATTAATTATAACATTTAGCTCAACCCCAAGCCTGACATGCTTGCCTTCCATCTATCTATCAATCCATCATCCATCAAATCTTATTGTATGTCAAATTCTTATCGATCGACTAGAACTTCATATAATTACAATGTCTCAACAATTAGTTTTGCAGTTTCTCTACAACGTTTAGTCTTTACTAGTAGTGTCGAGTCCAAGAATAACACCTAGGCTCGCGTTGAGGCTTCCACTTTAGGAATTTCGGGGAATGCTGATGTTTTCCTGATTTGATGTAGCTTATGATGTTTCACGCATCACGCATAACGTGCGCTTTCTCACGAACACGGTAGCGCTGAATACCAGTCTCACAGACGAAAAATTTAGCAAGTCATCTCGTATCATTTCCGTTCCAATTTATTGAATTCTGGCGAAAATTTGTTTTAGCAATAAGCAGGTGGAAACTCAGTTAAGTTGATTAACGTTTAATTTTGAAGCCAGTGAAATAAAGAGAGAGATGGTCTATTTGACCGATGATGTAATTGGTCCTTAAATCCGGGATCTTCTTAATCCGGAATCCTCCCTTCTCTATTTTCAGCGAATCAAAAGATCGTTGAATGATTTTGGTGCAAGATGTAGGACTTTCTTATTTTATTGAAAATAGGCAGTATACAAAATCTAAGAAGACAAGACTTCAAAAAATCTTACCCAAACATTTATAAAAATGTATACTTTCTTGAAAGTTTTCAAACATGATTTCCTGAGGTTTTCTCGGGCAAACGACTTCAGATCTCGCGAGCTTCCGTTGTTTTGATCATTCCGCAGTCAGTAGGATATAATATTCTTTAGGTAATAAAGAAATAAGTTCTAAAATGATTTCACTGTAAAGAAGAAAAATGACGCTGACAAAATGAAATATTTTGAAATATTTAGAACAGGGAAAATATTGTCGTTTACTCGGGCACCAGATTTCTTACTTTGAAGTCTTGTTGCTGTTATACCTGAAAACACCGCCGACCACCACGGGCCCTGCGTCAGTAAACTGAGGCCTTACATATATTGCGTGGCGGTTCTCAGTACTTAGTTTTCTAGTCAAAGTAACAATACCACTTCAAAGTCAAACAAACCGAATCAGATAGCTTATTTTTTAAAATACTCTGCATAGGTTATTAAAACAAAACAAATTCATCAAAATAACATAACTGAAAACTCGAGACGTTCAACAACCAACGGCACGAAACGTTTCGAGTCATAATGTGCAATTTTTGATATTAATATTTGACAAAAAAATTCGATATTTTCTTCTACAATTTTTTAATTTTTCAATTAAGGATAAGTTCAGGAAGTGTCAGTCTTTTCTAGAAAACCTTGTTGACGGTTGGACGTCACATTTCTTTTACGTCTTTACAGGTTTGTATTCATAACTGTGTAATACACCGCCTGTGAGAAGCACGTACCATGCACAGCTAGTCAGTGTTATGACGCCATATTTCAATCTCTAACTGATAAACGTGCTTAAGTTTTCTTATCAAATTATCTATTTCATCCTATCCCGCTACTTTAGCGTAGCAATTTGGCATCCTCGCTGTCGATATTGCTGACAAATACGGAATTTCTTTTTTAGTTCTGTGAGAATAATATGTATCTATTACAGGTTTTTGAAATGTCAGTTAGATTGATAGGTTTATAACGCTAATTTTCGCAAACCCCTTTTTTCATGTTTTCTCATCTTCTAAAGAGTTCAAACTGTTTACTGCTGTCGTTGTTTCTGCTAAATAAAATTTAGCTATCTTAGCGCTGTCTTCATTCTAATAGTTCATAAATTTTGATTTTTTTTGTATGAGCATTTTAATAGTGAAATTGTGATTTAGAATTGCATTCAAATGATACAAAAAGTGTTGGATTTTAGAAGTAAATTTGAAGAAAAGAGAATTCAGTTTTTATGTTGTGCTTAGAGAAGAGGTAACAATAGGCACACCTTAAGATCTTTCTCCCATTAATTCGCAACAGGAGACCCAAAAAGTGTGCACAAAATTTGACATCAACCTTACTATTCTGCTAATTATTTTTGTCATTTTTTTTCTTCTCGCAACCGCTCCAAGACATCCTGTTTTGTCAATGTACCCGAAAACATCTATTATTCTTGTACACATTTTTAAAAACAAGGCATAAATTGTTTCTTCAATTTGATTTTTTTCCCCAAATTGATTGAATTTCAACAAGGAATGTAAATATGAAAACATAAATATTTTCGTAAACGTACTCAAGCGAGAAAAGAAGGACATTGGATTAGCACTTGCCGTGATATTACCATGAGGAATTCTTAAAAAGTGTTATACAAATACTCGAGAGGTTTCCGAAATCTTTTGAATTTCGAGGTCATGTTTTTTCGTTCAATATACAAAACGAAAAGTTCAATTGTTGTTTAATGAACGCAATGATTTATATTTTCGTTTCATAAAAGAATATGAATCATAAGTTTGAACCCCTTCTTTTTGTAGATTTTTTTCTTTCCTTTTTCTTTGGTTTCTTTTTAAGGAAGCAAACTAGACGGTTGATACTTAATAGGAGATCCAATTATACCATTCTAGCACGCACTTATCGAAGCTTCACGATCAAAACGCTTCTCAACACGAACTCAAATATTCTCATTTCAATCTGGAAATCTCGCTCGCTCGATATCAAACCATATTATAAAAACACTTAAACATTTCACTATATCATGATAAATTCTTAAATTAGAATATGTTTTTAAATGTTCCGCCAGGCACTTGTAAAAATCCGCACTGACATTTCTTTTTCCTCGAATATATTTTTCGCGCCCTTTTTTGCCCGCACGCGCGGCTTGTGTCTGCATCATATCACAACCTTCATCTCATTTCCCTCCAAAACTGCATGAGATGGAAAAAGCTAGACTCCCCGTGAAACCTGGAAAAATCCTTTTCTAATATAATTAGTTCTATGACAAACCAGTGAGAACTCAGTTTTTTTTTTTTTTTTACTTAAAATGAAAGTTTTTAAGACAATCTTTCGTAGTTTTTCTACAAAATTGAAACAAGAATTCATTTTCAAAAATTAATAAACAAATATTCTTTTTTCACCGTCGTAAGTAATAAATTAAAATTGGATTTCATCAAAGTAATTTGTTTTAATCATTGATAACAATACAATCTTAAAGTTTTATTTTATCTTTTGTAAGAATACTTTTTCTGTGGTGTTAATTTGTAGAAAAGGATTTCAAATTTATCCTAATGAAAATCTTCCACAATAAGCAATAATTGCTAGTAATTGCCTTCATTGAACTCATTGTCTCACTTACCTCCACGTCTGCACGAAATCTTTTACTTTAAAATTCTTTATGTATATATACACACATCTTTCATTACAGTAAATATTTAAGCTTCATAGCTCGTATACGAAAATATAACAACAGATCACGACCAAAAAATATTCAATTTCTACGCTCGATAATTTCACTTCCAAGGATTTCCTCTCAAGTCTTCAAGAACAAGGTAGACCTGAAGTAGGTTTATTAATCAATTTAGTAAACCTGAAAGCTTTAATTCCCAGCTCAATATTCTTCAAAAACAGTTATCTCAGAGATTTAAGTATGGCAATACTAAATCAAAATTGGTGCCTTAAAAACAACTACCTGATTCCTCGCTCGTAATTTTTTTTTTTTTTAAATATATTTTTTTGATTCGCTTTGTAGGTAAAAACGTTTGACATTTCTTAAATCACATAACTTTGGCACTCACTAATAAAGCTTTTGTACAATAGAAAAAGAATGTATGGAACAGTTTTCTTTTTCAAAAACCGTTACAAGATTTTGAGTTTTCAATATCTATAATCGAATATAGGCCTTGAATTACAAACATGTAATATATTATGCAAAATTCTTTTTAAAAAACCACCATTCGTGATATTTAGCGTGAAAAACAATTTTCTTTTCATGAATTGTTATCGACTTGATTTCAAAAGCTCAGTACCAAGTTTGAATCTGATATGAATAGAGCTCAACAGCCTTGAAGTAGTTCAACAAATAATGAATCCATTCCAATCAAAGATCGAAAAGTTATTGATACAACGGTATTCCTTCTGCCAAGTTTCGTGTTTCGTATTTTCAGAAGCATTGAACAAACTCAAGCCTTTTCGTGTTCTAAAGATATGATAACTAGCGGTAAGCTAGTGTGGGCTGCGTCGGTGTTTCTTATGAAACAGTTGTAATAAAAAGTTAAATTTTACACCGTAAAAAATAGTAAGTGATCTCTCTTATTTTTTACGGTGTAAAATCTAACTTTTTATCACAACTTTTTATGTTCTGTTTACTCAAAGTAGTATACCCCATGCATTAATAACCCGCGCGAGAGGGCGCTTATATTATTACGTCATATCTACAAACTAATTTGAATTCCGGTCACTCGTGATAGATAACATAATTGACATGCGCGACACGTATTTAGAGAAAGATTTGATAAAAACCGTATTGGCGAACCCCCAGCATATTTGTTTAAACGTCTCGTTGCTAAGAAAACGATCCTAAATGGTAGTCGAAACAAAGACATTCTAAATATATTAGAACTCAAAAATATATCGAAGAAATATTTCTAAGAGACTGAAGTTCATGTAAGGTACGGCTTTTTTTCTGAATTTCTGAAATATGATTTTTTTATTAATTGTATTTCGTTTTGTCTTGGTCGCTTTGTCCTCGTATTTCTGACACCAGCGTTCAAAGTCTATATGTATATTTATATAACTATTCGTTTTCCTCAATATTCTTGCCAAGTTTGTTTGTTCTTTTTTTTTTTATGTTTTAAGACTGTTATTTAATGAAACTTGATATAATTCAAATGCCTATAATCGTTGTAATTTTTCTTATTTTATTTTATTTTATTCTGATTTTATTGTTTAATATATTGATGCGGGCATACAAGGCCCAGTTCAGACGTCGAACTTTTGTCGCGTCGCGTATAATTGCCTTCGAGATCGAGTACTGTTTTCCCTTAAACTAGTAGAAGTATATAGACCAAGCTTAACACATATCGTCTCCTGGCGCTAAGGAAAAGAACTGATGTCTTATATGGTAGTTCTCGGCGTTTGTCTCAAAGGCATTTAGGCCGACAAAAGTTCGACGTCTGAACTGGGCCTAAGAAACGCGGAAACGCACGACCAACTCATAGCTTGAACCCTGAAACAACCTCTGGGCTGATCTAAGTCAGGGCATGGCTAACTCACAGATTGAACCCTGAAACAACCTCTGGGCATGATCTAAGTCAGGGCATGGCTAATTCACAGATTGAACCCTGAAACAACCTCTGGGTTGATCAAAGTCATGGCATGGCTAACTCACAAATCAAACCCTGAAACAACCTCTGGGCTGATCAAAGGCAGGGCATGACTAACTCACAGATCGAATTGAAAGTAAGCTGGGTAGCTTTTGCGGCGGAAGGAAAACCGAAGAACCCGGGAAAAAACCTCAAAATCCCATGAAAATTTATAATTGACATTTTCATATTTTCCACAGGTTATCCAAGTGTCATAAAGATTATCAACGCACTTCCAAGGAAATAATGCTACGGTTTTCTGGGCCATTGCTTCTCATTTTCATCTTCATTCTGCTACTACCAGCAAGTCATGGTTCTAACAACAGTTCCATTGCTAACCAAACTGCCCAAAAGCCTGTAGTTAATATTGGAGCCCTCCTTTTCAGGTATTCGCTCTCCGACCTTTACGGTTACAGTCGCTCTATTCACCTGGCAAAACAACTCATCGAAAACGACGCTCGTTTCAAGACTCTCACAGATAGATATCAGCTGAGTTTGGTTATAAAAGATACACATGTGAGTGTGGTTATGATATTGATATTCAACATCATAGACATATACATACACATGTATTTTATTTAGTACCTCTTATGATATATTTTGGATTACAATGATTATTATTACCAGGAAGTTAGGTACAGGCTTTCTATAATAACTAAAACGCTAACCGAGATAGATCATGTATCATCATCATCAGCAGCAGCAGCATCATCGTCATTATGTATCATCATCATCATTATGTATCATCATCATCATTATGTATCATCATCATCATTATGTATCATCATCATCATTATGTATCATCATTATGTATCATCATCATCATTATGTATCATCATCATCATTATGTATCATCATCATCATTATGTATCATCATCATCATTATGTATCATCATCATCATTATGTATCATCATCATCATTATGTATCATCATCATCATTATGTATCATCATCATCATGTATCATCATCATCATCATCATCATCATTATGTATCATCATCATCATCACCATTACTGCCACCACTACCATTATCATCATTATAACCATAATCTACTTACCATCATCACCATCACCATTATGATTACCACCACTACTATCCTCAATTTCGAATATAGCGTCTATGACGTCAAACGAGGAGTCCGAGAAGGTTCCGGATGTTATGAGTGATAATGATTGTGTTTTGAAATCCGGGGCATTCCAATCCCGTATGCTACTAGTGGAAATCATTGGGTTTAGACATCCGGGACATTCTCAGAATCCTCGTTCAATCCCGTATGCTACTAGTGGAAATTATTAGGTTTAGACATCCGGGACATTCTCAGAATCCTCGTCCAATCCCGTATGCTACTAGTGGAAATTATTAGGTTTAGACATCCGGGACATTCTCAGAATCCTCGTCCAATCCCGTAAGCTACTAGTGGAAATTATTAGGTTTAGACATCCGGGACATTCTCAGAATCCTCGTCCAATCCCGTATGCTGCTAGTGGAAATCATTGGGTTTAGACATCCGGGACATTCTCAGAATCCTCGTCCAATCCCGTATACTGCTAGTGGAAATCATTGGGTTTAGACAACCGGGACATTTTCAGAATTCTCGTCCAATCCCGTATGCTGCTAGTGGAAATCATTGGGTTTAGATATCCGGGACATTCTCATAATTCTCGTCCAATCCCGTATACTGCTAGTGGAAATCATTGGGTTTAGACAACCGGGACATTTTCAGAATTCTCGTCCAATCCCGTATGCTGCTAGTGGAAATCATTGGGTTTAGACAACCGGGACATTCTCATAATTCTCGTCCAATCCCGTATGCTGCTAGTGGAAATCATTGGGTTTAGACATCCGGGACATTCTTAGAATCCTCGTTTGACGTCATGGAAGCCATATTCTATTATTATCAACTGAGTTGAGATTTTTTTTAAATATTTCTCTCCTCAAAGGGGATTGAGACATTTGCTATAGAGAATGCATACAAGATAACACAAAGTGAACCAACACCAACAGCAATTATTGGGCCTGCCTTAACAACTTTATTAGATTATGTAGCCACGACGGTCAACAGAATTGGTTGTCTCTTGGTGAGTTTGTACTAGATATTGGAAACCGTTTATTCCCAACATCAATTTTATTGGTACCCTGAAACAACCTCTGGGCTGATCTAAGTCAGGGCACGGCTAACTCACAGATCAAACCCTGAAACAACCTCTGGGCTGATCTAAGTCAGGGCATGGCTAACTCACAGATCAAACCCTGAAACAACCTCTGGGCTGATCTAAGTCAGGGCACAGCTAACTCACAGATGGAACCCTGAAACAACCTCTGGGCTGATCTAAGTCAGGGCACGGCTAACTCACAGATTGAACCCTGAAACAACCTCTGGGCTGATCTAAGTCAGGACACGGCTAACTCACAGATTGAACCCTGAAACAACCTCTGGGCTGATCTTAGTCAGGACACGGCTAACTCACAGATCTAACCCTGAAACAACCTCTGGGCTGATCTAAGTCAGGACACAGTTAACTCATAGATCGAACCCTGAAACAACCTCTGGGCTGATCTAAGTCAGGGCACGGCTAACTCACAGATTGAACCCTGAAACAACCTCTGGCTAATCTAAGTCAGGGCACGGCTAACACATAGTACCCCTAAAACAACCTCAAACCCTCAATTTATAGGAAGAGACCTAACAATCTCTAATACATTTGATGCCGAGCTCGAGTCGAGGAATCGAACCCAAAGGTGAAATGCGAGTGAGGTCCATAGTTGCATTCAGTGACCAAGAATAATAGCTCCAAGTCGAGGTTTGAGTTGCCGCGCATGATAACTTATAGTTTTGCTATGCTCGGCAACTCCAACCTCGTCTTCGAACTATTATTCGTGGTCACTGGAACGGAACTGTAAAAAGGTATATTGAATTCGACGAATTTCAGATTGT